>JAUTXW010005298.1:0-132403 GCA_030620095.1 Kuschelorhynchus macadamiae | reverse complement strand
TTATTGCTCTCCCATTGAGCTACTAGCTTAATATCTATTCGGTTATCGACATTCTCCATAGTTTTATCAAAAATACTGCTATTTGCCAATTTGTACGAATTTTATTCAAATTTGTTTTTTGAAGCATTTCGTAAATTAGTATTCAAATCAATATATTTAGCTAACCATGGCGATTGTGTAAATTTAATTCCCCTGTGTATTTTGAGAAGTTTAAGTCCAAATTTTAAGCTTTGCTTCAAAGCACGATAATGAAGAACATAATTGTACTTATTGTTTAAATTGGGAATTAGTTTAGAATACTTGGAAATTGGTAGCTTAAATTGTTCGGGACAGAGCGGAAAGTCGTTATGGCTTTCATGTAAATTCTGAGGATATTCTAAGTCAACTTCAAATACATAGCCCGTAGACGATGTATCTGAAATATTTAAAATATTAAGTTCATTAATTTCGTCCTCAGATAGCCAAACAAAGTTTTTTTCTGGCAAATACTGTTTTATTGCAAAACCATACACATTTGTTGCATCTAAATAGGCAGTATATTTTGTTGAACAAGTACTAACTCCCCCGCGAACCCCTTTTTTGAAGAAATGAAGTATATCTGGATCAGTCAATAATTCCAATTCTACATTTGTAAATTGCATCATAGCATCCCAACACATTGAAGGGCTTGTTACATAGTTCACAGGATCTAATTTATAAGTTTTATAACAAGTATTTCTATAATTTTCAAAAACATCGGCTAAAAGAAGAATGTCAGATTTCAAATATATATCTGAATATTCACCTATCGTGGAGCAATTGAATACATTCCATACCTCTTTAGCTCTAATGTAATCTTCATTACTAATATTTTCATCAATTAAGTCATTATACAATTTATCAATAGCGGGCAAAGATTTATCATCAAACTTTTCGTAAGAGTCAATATATGAATAAGGAAAAACTCCTTTTTGCCTAACATATTTAAATTGCTCTGTGTCTGAAAAATGTTTCCTAATTTCAAGACATTGAGAATTATCTAAAATATTAGATAGTGATTCAAGAGATTCTGGTAAAAACTGAAATGAGTCTATAAATCGTAAATTTAAGTAAACTATCTTTTTATTTTTAGAGTCATACGTGTTTACCATAATTTTTTTACGAAAAGAAATATATTTTTCTTTGTTTTGAGCAATAACGCTAATTGATTCTTTATTGTTATATAATGACTTAATAAATAGATGAGAATCGTAATTCTTTAGATTATGAAAAATTATTGGAATGTAAGTTGGAGGTATGAAATGTAAATTACAAATAGAATGAGCCGCGCCCCTATAGTTACCGCTAAAATGACAGTGGTTCTTACATTTTTTAAAATTTCCGTCTGAAGAAGGTTTTTCACATATATAACACACAAATACATTTTCAAATTCTTTTTGTTGCAAACTAGTTAACTTATTCATAAGCTTTTGATTTCTAAAATAATGGTTATAAAGGTTTTTCACATCAAGTTCAATATATTCAATAAACTTTTCAGCACAATCAGTTCCACGATAAAGTTTTAAAGATGTGAGATTTTTATCAAATGATGATTTAATGTAATAAGCGAACGAATATGGAACATGTTCAGCAGTTTTAACTGTATAGTAAGTTATAGGATCAAGCTTTTCGTTTTTAACGTTTTTTAAATAGCACTCGAAATCAGCATAAATTACAAAAGGTGCTTTATACTGCTTTTGAATATTATGAAACTTTAATATGTTTTCTGGAATTTGATTTCCAAACTTATCTATAATAAGTTCATCTGAAGGATATTCAATTCGAACAGATGTGCAATCATATTCTAAGTCTCTTTGTAATTTTGCATAGGTACCAAAATATTGTAAACATCCTTCACACAAATTTTTTCTACATTTCTTTTTTGACAGTTATTTAAAAAGTAATTTAGATAAATCTTTTATCCAACAATAATGACTATTACCGTCATCACAAGTATTTAAAAGTAGATTGATATGTAAAAACTTTTTATGTCTATTATAGTGTAATGGTCCTAAAATCTCATTTACATATACTCCATTTCTAAAAAATTTCTCAACCCTATAGACATTTATGGATAAATTATTTTTGTTTTCAAAAAGTACTTATCTGCTCTAATTTAACTGGAAAATTAATACCTGTAAAATCAAAGATAGTTCTGAAGTCCGGGTACGAGGAAGTTTTCCTAGGATCACCTGAAGGTCTACATATTGCTGATACAACGGCATATGCAAAACAGAAATCATCTTCATTCAAAATGTTTACCAAACTACCTCGGAACTCTGGAATTGGAATATAAGAGTCGCCACATAAAGGATTGTACTTGTTGATGTTTACTTCTAAATGGAGAATTTGTTGTAAAATCCAACCTGCAATTTAAAGAAGAAATAATTAGTATTTATTAAGAGAGATTGTTGTAAATAAACATAAATTGAAGCAATAGCGTTTGAAATGTTAAAATGTTTGCAAGTAATTATTAACTTACCAGAATCTCGTTCAGGTAGTTCATCTGCCTTGGTTGTTAGAATTTTGAATAGTTCGTCATAGAGATTATTTAAATCAGTCGTCTCAGTCACGTTATGGACGGCTGTGTTGAATGATTTAACGGATGTGGACTTCAAAACTGGCGAGTAGTAGATACCAAATAATTCTGCATTTATCTTAACGCATCTATATAATTGCTGTTGCTGGCGAATTAATGTTACGACTTTCTCGGAAATTTCTTGCTGAAACTTTTTAAGGTTGACATGCATTTTGGGTGAGTAAACCTTGTATGCAGCAATTCGAGACTTAAAAGTACTTCTAATAAGGTCTATTCCATTTCCACATTTAATAGTACTCTTGCTTTTGTGGACATTTGTTCTTAGATGAGAGTTCCAAGCATTAAAATTAATATCAGCTTTACAGTCTTCGCAATGGCGAGTTGCATTATTCCTGAAAAATGTTTCACCAACTGAAACAAAAAATGAAATTTTTTTAATTCACTATAATAATTTATATGCAATATGACATAATGAGCGGCGTAGCAAGGTGGGGGAGGGGACTGACCACCTGCCCTGCCCCTGGACGCTTACTAAGTCAAGCAAAAAAGATCATTGAAATAACACAAAACAAATTTTATTGTTTTTCTTATATTTTAATATAGCCTAATTCTTAGTAAATAATGTAAATATACTTACTATCGATTAAATACTTATCCGGATTATGATTTGTGTCTCTTTTTAAACATGATTCTTTAATGTGTCTTAAGGCATTTCGTCTCTGTGTAAATTCTTTTAGACAGAGTGTGCCAAGAAGGGTCATTTTGAACTGGATATTTATAGGTTTAGTTTCTCTTTAAATAAGGAATAGTGGATTTAAATTTAAAAGTTTGCGCTTACGTGTCTTGTATTTTTTTTAAATTTTTTAAACATTTTTACATATATTTACCACTAGATTTACCACCAAATCAGGGATTTTTCATAAAAATATTACCTAAATTTAAAAGAATCTATGTCTATGAATTATTTTTTTAACAGTTGAGCAAGTAAAATTACTCAAATTTTTACATTCATTCAAATTGAAATAGTTGTTTACCATTGATTTGAACGTCGCACAACCACGTCTTTATTCTGATTTTGATAAATTTTGCTTTGGTTTTGAATCTAAAAATTTGTTTAATTCACTTCTGTAGGGAGTGTTTAATGAATTGCTGGGTTGGGTTGTAACAACGGCCCCTGATTTTTCGATATCATCGATTTTGATTTTTTTCATTACGTTTGTTTCGTCGTCAGAAGATTCAGAAGCAGAAAGTTTTCGTTTGTTCTGAACTTCTTTATATTCGACAATTTCACACGAATTGAGGTGAGGTTTCGGTGGACTACGGTTGCAATTTTGAACAACATTGTACACCTCAACATCACCTACAATTTCGTTACAGGTTTGGTCGAACACCGCTATTGATTTTTGGTGGAAATGTAATTTAGGAGCTGGTTGGTATTCCTCCCTGATTTTTTTAACCTCAATAACGGTCTTTGTTGAATTTTCTGACGACGAAACAGAAATTGGTGAGTAGACATTTTGCTCTACCTGAAATTCATTTTCACCCTCAACTCCCTGAAATTCATTTTCACCCTGTTTCCCCTCAACTCCCTGGTTCGAATAAACATCATTGACTAACATTTCAAACTTTTGATTTTCTAAATTAATTTCCTCCTCATCAACAGTGAAATATTTTGAGGAGGTCTCTCTAAGACTGTCTAATGATTCATTGACTGGATTAATATCTGAATTAAATTCCCCAAAGCTCGCTATTTCTTCAAAATTTATTGTTGAAATCAGTTCAAGGTGAACTGCATTATTTTGATTATTAAAAATTTTAACTAAATTGTTTATAATTGTAGCGTCATCGATACCACCAATTTCTGATTGAGTATTATCCATGTTCTCATTAAAATATTTTTGTAACGCGTCCGGTTTTCATTGACACAAATGACAATCCATTAAATCATGGACTGGGCAAGTCTCTTCCAAATCAAATAAGGTAAAATCAAATTCAAAATCAAAGTCAGTTAGAGAATTCATAGTGGTAAAAAATAAAAATAAAAATCAAACCTGCAAAAACCACAAAACGAAAGAAAGCTGTAAACTAGATCACACAATGTAGGATAAATTTTCAACACTCAAAACATAAAATTTAGGAGTAGGATAACTAGGGATTTGCAGTCTAAAAGGCACGAAAACACAATTACACAAGAGAATTCACCGCAGACACTGAGAATCACGATAGGAACTGGCGTACAATAAATACGACTTTCAACTGACGGTACATGTAAACTCGAAAGCCGCTTAAAACCACTTCTTGTTAAGTCACGCCCACTGGCAAGGTTGGTGGCTGGTACAGCGTGGTACCAAGGTCAACGGGTGTCAAATACCTCCCGACGTGAACTCGACAACTATACATCCTTTTTTTTTTTTTCAGCTCGATTTTTTTTTTTAACTTGATTTTTTTTAAGTCGATTTTTTTTTCAACTCGATTTTTTTTTTCAACTCGACTTTTTTTTTCCAATTTTGGGAGTGGTTCTTGGTTGGTAAGTGACAGGGTGGTACTTGTACGTTTTGGGAGTGTCTCTTTTGTGCTTTATATTTTCGTGATTCTACTGCAATATTCAGTCTTTGTTATTTGATTCAGTCTAGATTGTTTTGTATCAAAATGTCGTGTGTGCCAAACGAACTAACAAGTTCAGTTGAAGCACCAATATCCGAAAAAATGTGGTGTATACCGGAGAAACCAACAACTTCAGTAGAAGTACCAATATCCCCCAAAATGTGGTGGTTACCGGAGGAACCAGGAACAGCTTCTGCCATAATACCACTGTCTCCCGAAATGTGGTGTGTACCGGACGAACTAACAACTTCAGTTGAAGTGCCAATGTCCCCAAAAATGTGGTGTGTACCGGACGAGCTAACAACTTCAGTAAAAGTACCAATATCACCCAAAATGTGGTGTTCTCAGGAGGAACCAGGAACATCTGCCGAAATACCAATGTCCCCCAAAAAGTGGTGTTTACCAGAGGTACTAGAAACAACTTCAGCCGGAGTATCCATGACTCCACATCGACAACAGCAGTTGATGTCACCAGAGCTTACACAAACAGAAACATCACCCCCAGCATCAGCTTCATCAGAATGGTCAGAAAGTGTGGATGAGGTCGTGCTAAGACTTCTGCACGATTTAGAACTTTGATTTGGTATAAAGGTAAGCAATGGACCTATTCAAATTGATATTGTGCCGTTAGTGTCAATCCCCAATGTGTGCCAAGAGAAAACAACCCAAAAGATTGTGCAAAAGACCTAAAAAAGTTTTAGGAGCAGAAGACTATTATAATTTATAGTGTTAAATGTAAATGACCATTATAATACAATACAAAGTGCAAAAGGTAATTTTAAATATATTTTTTAGTAATATTAATTCGATGTATAATATATATTCTTAAATTTTATTTTGTTTCTTTTTTTGCGTCCGCATTTAATTGGTAATAAAACGTACTAAGGAGCATATCAATATGGAATTGTGTGGGGCTAAAAAAAATTATGTAAGATAATAATATTCTTTATTATGTGTTTAAACAAAAATTAATTATATTTTGTTATATATATCTTGACAATATTCTTGAGGATTTCTTCTATTTCATTTAATTCTATATATCCAACGTCCCATTCCAACCCATGATATTCTTCAGACCAATCAACTATTTCTTGATCCTTGGCAGATAACATGGTTCTTTTAAATGGTGACTTAAAAAGAAAATTAGACCAGCGTACACCATCGTAGATAGCAAGCTCCTTTGAGACCAAGCCAAATAAACAATTATAACCTTGAATGTCCACGAATAGTTCTGAATAGCACTCGACCATGATTAGTCTCCGACTATTAATTTTAAAGGTTATTCTGCAATTTTATTTTTAAAATAACTTTTGTCCACTAAATGGTTTTTATTTTTTTTTTACACTTCACTGCATATTCTACTGCTTTTTTATAGTGCGTAGAAAAAAAACTCCTATGTAATTTTTTTGTTACTGCATATATTTACAAGTCCTCCACCATAATTCCATCATTCTATCCTTTTCAAAATGTATTGTATCTTTTTTTGCTTAACTTGATTCAAAATTACTTTTGTCCACTAAATGGTTTTCAATTTTTTTCACTTCAGTTTTATTACACACTATACAAGTTTCAGGGGCGCTGAAATGAAAAAGGTTGTCATTGCACAATGTACAGCGCAAGTCTTTTTCACAACATTCCATTGCTCTTTTGTAATATGTAGACACAAAACTGTGTTTGCCAAGGGGTGCTTCTAATGCGTGCAAATAATAGCATCGTAAGCACAAACTATAAGCACCACCAAACGAAGACATTATGACGGCATAATCTTGAAAGACACAAACTTCGCGGCGTAGATAATTTGGTTCAACAGCATCACTAGCACTTATTTTTTTAATATTTACAAGACCTTTTTCACAACAACCGGCATCAAAGAAATTATGTATCCCCTCATCTTCACCATCGTCTTGAACCTCTTCAAAATTGTTCTAATCTAAATCGGCTAACCATGCTTGTTTAACGTCGAAAATGTTTCTTCCTCCAACCGTGAAATATAGTATTTCATCTTCGTACATTGAAGACATTTTTTCCAATTGCTCAAAATGTAGGTCATTAGATTCTTGCAAAACAACGTGGCGACAACTCATTTTAATTAACATATGTTTTTTAACTTCGTTACTTTTAAAAATACTGAGACTACAGTAAGAATGAATTGCTCTGTTGGCTGCTAACACTTAAATAAAACATCTCCCTCCGGATGCACACGTAAGAGTGGGGAAGACCAATCAGAATCAAGCAGAGTCAAGTAGGCGTGGCAGGGACAGGCGCGGGAAGTGGGAGACCAATGAAAAAAGTGGGGGGGGAGCGAGACTAACCACCCAATCCCCTCTACTCATTAAATTACTAAACCCGCAAGGATCGTAGTGTCTTTGTTACGTTGGAGCAAGTAAAATAAAATATATTAACTTTATTGCTCCAGGATTGTAAGAGGGAAGTATTGTGATCATGAAAAAATCACCCTCCCAGGTTTTAACAGATGTTCATATTTTACGGTCCCTAGATGCCAAAAAACATATTTTCTCTCGGTCTTTCTGTTCGTGGCATAGCTAAAAATGACTTACCCGATTGACTTTGGTCGAAAAAATGTCATATAGAGATAACATGATATAACATTTGAATAAATATTCAATATATAAATATCTAATATGGTGATATAGAGATGAACTGATAAAATGTTGATCTGAATTCAAGATGGCAGAAAAAAATGGTAGTAAAAAATTAAGCGTTTAATAAATCAGAGCAAAAAAAAACTTACTAATGTAATAACTTCAAATTAGATGTGATTAGGGATAAACTGGTAAAATTTTGGTATGAATTCAAATTGTTTCAAAATACTTAGAATCTTCGGAAAATTTCAAAAACTTCAAATTAATTTATTTTTGTTTGTATTCAGACACATTAATTTCTCTACAAAGAGCGAAACTAAACAAGTAAAACTCTCTCGTAAGAAAACGGTACCATTTAAAAAACCAATTAAACAAATAAAATTTCTTTTAAATAATTTATTTTCTAAAATATTGGTTTTCTTGTTACTCTAAGGTTGCGAAACAGCTCTCTAATCATAAAAATATTTTAAATTAAAATCGAGGGTTTATAAAAAAACGGATAATCACGTCTAGTTTATTTTTTTTAATAACAACTTTTTCCACTATGCAGATTAGAACTAGGCGAGGGAGGTGAAGCAGCCAATCAAAAAAAAAAAAAAAAATTTTTACCTTATAAACCGGTAAACATTTTTTGTTTTTCGAACGGCGAAAGGCGTCAAACCTATTTCTTGTTTTAAAAAAACATTTTTTCCCTATAATATTTGACCTTACGGAGTAAAACAGTTCACTAGAATGCAACTATTTTAAAATGCAGAAATACAGTATAAATATTTTTTTTCAGTGGTTGTTCCAAGCAAACACATGCTTGTTAATGACTACAAATACTATAATAGTCGAAAATAAACTAGCATAATAACACACTGCCTACCACTTTCAAAGACATTTTCGATTTATATTTTTTGTATTGTTGTATTGAGATTAAAATGTTTAAATTGTGCATTTCATTCTATTTAAGATCTATTTTAAAATATTGAATTTAATTTTTTTGAGAAATTATGTATACCTATAAAAATGCTATATTTTATTTATCTTAATCATTATATCAAAAAATCGGCAAACGTCGCTTACCCAGAACTTCCCTGGATATGATTTTTTTTCATTTTTTAGGAATAGTGAAATGTGACCCAATTTAGTTCGGTACATCGTCACAGTATATATGTGTTACATATACAACAAACATTTTTATTGGGCGCCATTTTGTACCATCATATTAAATTCCTACCAATATTTTACCAGTTTCTTTCTGCCTATGTCACACTTGACTTTTGAGAATAATTTTAAAATAAATTCAATAAATAATTTATACAATCATACATATCGCCTTTTTGTTCAGTCATGTTGAATTCGTATCAGTTTATCACATATTTACATTTAATTTTTCTGCAAAATTTAAAGTCTATTGAATAAGATTTTTTACGTTGATTTTTCAAAAAATTTAATTTGGCCGCCATTTTGTTGTGCCATATTAAATTCGTACCACAACTTTACCAGTTTATCTCTACATCACACTCAATTCTTGCACGCAAATTGAAATACATTTTTGGGCAAAATTTGAAATAAATTGGATAATTAGTTTTTTTAGTAATAACTTTTTAACATTGTTCCGTCATATTGGATTTCTACCAAAATATTACCAGGTCATCCCCATATGACCTCTAATTTTTGACTAAATTTGAAGTCAATCTGGTAAGTAGGTTTTTAGCTGTGCCGCGAACTGACAGACAGACCGACGGAATTGATAATCTTATTTTTTGGCATCTAGGGACGCTAAAACGTGAAGATATGTAAAACCTAAGAGGGTGATTTTTTCATGATTACAAACATTTTATTTAGCCGCCATTTTATTCAGCCAAATTGAATTAGTAACACAGTTTTACTAATTCATCCCTATACCACAATTAGTTATGCCACACAGAAAAAAAATTGAAAGTAATCCATTAGGCAGTTTTTTCAGGCTGAATTTTTAAATATTTTAATAAGCCGTCATTTGGTTCCGCCATCTTGGATTCGTAACAAAATGTTACCAATCGATTCCAACATAATACTTAATGTTTGTACAAAATTTGAGACAAATTGGATAAACAGCTTTTTAATAACATTATACCAAGCCTCCATTTTGTTTCACCATATTGGATTTTTACGAAAATGTTACCAGGTCATTCCCATATGGTCCTTAATAAGTCAATCAGCTAAGTAGTTTTTTTAACTATGCGGTGAACAGGCAGACCGACGGAATTGAGAAAACATATTTTTCGGCATCTAGGGTCCGTGAAACGTGAAGAATCTGAAAAATCTCGGAGGGTGATTTTTTCACGATTACAATACTTCTCCTTTGCGAGAGAAGTAAAAATTAAGAAATTCCTCCGACGTGAAGAAAAATCCGATTCTTACTAATCCTCCGAGATTTCTCAGATCTTCACGTTTCGGAGTCGGTCTGTTTGGGGTATACGTAGTACTTACCCGATTGACATCACATTTTGGTTAAAAATTAAATATGGCGGAACAAAATTATCCAATTTACGTCAAAGTTAGTATAAAAATCGAATGTTACATAAGAATGAACTAGTAACATTTTGATAGGAATCCAAGATGGCAAAACAAAATGGCGCCCTAATAAATTATTTAAAAAAAAACAGCCTGAAGAACTACTTATTAGAATAATTCTAAATTTTGTACAAAAATGGCAAGATGGCAAAACAAAATGGCGGTTAAATAAAATATTTAAACAACAAACTTAACAAATCCTGTTACTTAATTCACAATGATATAGAGAAACACTTGTAAAATTTTGTTAGGAATTCAACATGATGGAAGAAAATAGCGTCCCATAAAAATGTTTGAATATTTATATTTTGGTAGAAATCCATATGACGGAACAATGTTGAAAAGTTATTACTAAAAAAACTAATCATCCAATTTATCTCAAATTTTGCCCAAACATTTATTTCAATTTGTGTGCAAGAATTGAGTGTGATGTAGAGATAAACTGGTAAAGTTGTGATACGAATTTAACACGGCACAACAAAATGGCGGCCAAATTAAATTTTTTGCAAAATCAACGTAAAAAATCTTATATATTATCAATAGACTTTAAATTTTGCAGAAAAATTAAATGTGAAAATGTGATAAACTGATACGAATTCAACATGACTGAACAAAAAGGCGGTATGTATGATTGTATTAAACTATTTATTGAATTTATTTTAAAATTATTCTATTAAAAGTCAAGTGTCACATAGGCAGAAAGAAACTGGTAAAATCTTGGTAGGAATTTAATATGATGGTACAAAATGGCGCCCAATAAAAATGTTTGAAAAGTATATGTAACACATTCTGTGACTATGTACCGAACTAAATTGGGTCACATTTCACTATTCCTAATAAATGAAAAAAAATTATATCGAGGGAAGTTCTGGGTAAAGGAGGTTTGCCGATTTTTTGATATAATAATATATAGATCAAGATAAATAATATATAGCATTTTTATAGGTATACATAATTTCTCAAAAAAATTAAATTCAATATTTTAAAATATATCTTAAATAGAATGAAATGCACTGCTTCACCATCCTTGCCTAGTACTAATCTGCATATTGGAAAAAGTTTTTATTAAAAAAATAAACTAGACGTGATTATCTGTTTTTTTATAAACCCTCGATTTTAATTTAAAATATTTTTATTATTAGATGGCTATTCGCAACCTTAGAGTAACAAGAAGTAAAAAAAATTAATTATTTAAAATAAATTTTATTTGTTTAATTGCTTTTTTAAAACTTACAGTTTTCTTACTAGATAGTTTTACTTCTTTAGTTTCGCTCTTTGTAGAGAAATTAATGTGAATACAAACAAAAATAAATTAATTTGAAATTTTTGAGACTTTCCAAAAATTCTAAGTATTTTGAAACAATTTGAATTCATACCAAAATTTTACCAGTTTATCCCTATATCACATCTAATTTGAGGTTATTACATAAGAAAGTGTTTTTGGCTCTGATTTATTAAACGCTTACTTTTTTACTACCATTTTGTTCTGCCATCTTGAATTCAGATCAACATTTTATCACTTCATCTCTATATACCCATATTAGATATTTATATATTGAATATTTATTAAAATGTTATATCATGTTGTCTCTATACAGTGGCGGCTCGTCAGGGTAGGCCTCTGAGGCCGCGCCTCACCCCCAAAATAAAGGAAAAGAGATTTTTTTTATATAACTTTTTATCTATTACCAATTAGAAATATACTTTTTAACAGTTTTACAACATAATAACATTAAAAAAAAAACAAAATATAATCCCATAATAAATATTTTAGAAAATAAATTCTGACCACATCAAAAAACCGACCGTGCAATCCGTGCAAACCCATTCCTAAAGAAAGTGCTCTCGAATGAGGCGAAATAATTTTAGCTTGGAAAGTTTCGACTTCTGACCTATTTATCGACGGCCGGTGCCGATGCCGGCGAGTCACCTGATTACGACAGACGGGATGGCGATTGCCGATGCACGCGTTTTCTATTGCATTCTTGAGGCGATAAATCTGTAGCTTGGATATGCTTTTATTGGTTATTTAAATCACATGACTAGCGAAATATTCCAACGGCTTCTTTTTACGTGGTGCGTGCGGCTGAGAAAGAAATAGGAAATAGATTGCGATAATCGCTGATTGAGGGCGTTCTGTCTTTTAAGGTGAATAAATACGCGTGAGTAAGTTTTTGTTTTGTTTTGATTTGGTAAGTTGGACCGTTCCATTTTTTGTATTTGCTTTTTGCTTTTGAAAAGAATCCTATTCACGACATTATTGCTTCATTAATTGAAACGCCTTTTTTAAGAAGATGCGAAACTGAAAAGAAACAGATATTAGGTAGCCGTCCGACGCCGAAAATTTTAGCAATATTTAACGATAAGAGGCAAGGTAAAAAATATTCAAGAACTTTTCAAATATCTTGGTACGAAACTTATAGGTGGCTATGCGGAAGTATTTATAAAGAAAGCTTATATTGTTGGCCTTGTATTTTATAAGGTTGCGTCAAAAATAATTGGAGTTCAGGGGGCGGATATTCGGATTTAAAAAATTTTTCACGAGCAGTAAAATCGCATGAAAGTTCAAGAGAGCATATTAAAAATTCGGTAGCACTTACAAGACTGGAGCAAAATAGGGCGACTATTGCGGATGCACTACAAGAAAATACAAGTCTTAATAAAATTGTTTATAATGAAAATGTTCGAAAAAACCGTTTATTATTAAATTATTTAATTGATGTTACTATTACTTTGGGTAAACAGGACTTGGCATTTCGAGGTCATAATGAAACAACAGATTCTTTTAACCGTGGCAATTTTAGGGAAATATTTGCATGCTTAATAAAAAGAAATGCCGAACTTACTGAACATTGTGCTAAATTTAGTAATATTTTTACGGGACACTCTAAGACTATACAAAATGAACTAATTGGTTGCATACATGACTATATTCAAGAATATATAAAAAAAAAATCAATGACACCGATTGTTGTTTTTTTGGCGTAATTGCGGATGATAGTACTGATATAACAGAAAAATCACAGTGTTCGATAACAGTTAGGTATGTGACCAACGGATCTTTAAAAGAAAGATTTTTAGGATTTTTTGACGTTAGCGATAATAGAACAGAGGCAGAGAGCCTTTTTCATTTAATACAAAACAGCTTAGAGCCTTATGACTTTAAAAATAAATTGGTCGCGCAGTGTTACGATGGGGCTAGTGTTATGGCAGTTGAAATAAATGGGCTTCAAACAAAAGTTAGATCTATTGCTCCTTTAGCTATGTTTACTCATTGTTGCGCCCACAGATTAAATCTAGTTTTACAACAGGGAACAAAACTGATTACCCAAAGTCGTATATTTTTTGCCACTTTATTAGGAATACCAAATTATTTCCACCAATCACCAAAACGGTCTTTTGTGCTTAATCAGATAGTAGGTAAAAGAATTCCGCGAGCTGTAGAAACGCGATGGTATACACTGTCTAAAATTTTAAACTTAGTGGGTAATGAATGGGACAATTTAATTATAGTATTTGAAACTATTATTAATGACTTAAGTTCTGGAACAGAATCTATTAATGGTGCAAAAGGATTTCTAAAGCATTTTAATGATTTCGAATTTTGCCTTTTAACGCATATTTATAAACAAATTTTTAGTTGCACTGATGTACTGTTTCAAATATTACAGTTAAAGCATTTAGATATAAATTACTGCATTTCGCAAATAAACCTTGCCAAGCAACGAATTATTGAATTTAGAAACGAGGACCATTTCAAAGAACTTTTCAATATTGCTAAAAAAGCCACTATTCTGCCAACTAACACACGTCGAGGGCAATGTTCTAGCGACTTTGATATTTTTACTAAATATAAAATATTATATTTCGAAATAATAGATTGTATAATTCTTCAATTAGGGACGCGGTTTGAAAATTTAAATAATTTAAATTTCTTTGCTTTAGTCGATTGCACAAAATATTCGGAATATGTTAAATGCTTTCCAGACGACTTATTAAATAATTTATTAAAAAATTATCCAAACATTTTTGACAGAGATAGATTAAAGAATGAGCTTTCTGTATTGTATAGGGATGAACAATTTTCAAATTTAGATGTCGAAAAAAGTCTAGCTTTGTTATTTAAAGATTTTAAAGCAATTTTTGCGGAAGTATATAAGCTTTTTAATTTAGTTTTAACTATTCCCGCAACAAGTGTATCGGCCGAACGAAATTTTTCATGTCTTAAACGGATCAAAACCTACCTAAGAAACACAATGACACAAGAACGGCAAGTTTCGCAATCACCGCTATATTTTAGTGATAGGTGTACATATTTTACTTGTTTTGTTTACTTTTTATTTACTTTTTTTAGAGTTTATTTTTTTAGTTTTTAATGGTTTAGTAGGGCTATTGGCGATGACCTCCATTAAAAAAAAAGGTCAACGCGTCGCAGAATAATACCTCATGGGTGACGTGGAAATTTATTCACATTTAAACAAAATTAACCTCATGTAGCCTCACCCTTCAATATACTCACGAGCCGCCACTGTCTCTATATGACATTTTTTCGACCAAAGTTGAGTATATAGTATATTGAGTAAGTCATTTTTAGCTATGCCATGAACACCTGTTAAAATCTGGGAGGGTGATTTTTTCACGATCACAATACTTCCCTTTTACGTTGGACAAAGTTTGTTCGCAATTTTAGAATTTTATTTTGCTGACTAAAAATTCACAACTTGAACTCTTAAATATTCCAAACACCGATTTTCACTCGAATCTTCACCAATAACAAAATTTGTCCGCCATATCGTCACCGCCAAAATTCATAATTGACCTACTTTTAAAAACGTTTAAAAGATTTTATTTTATAAAGCAAAATTAAATTTTGTTTTATGAAATTATTGGAAAATTAAAACTAATAAGGGGGGGGGGGGGCGGGTTTTTAAGCAGAGACGTAGAAAGAGGGGTCCGCGGCCCCCCTTTTTATTCTGTGGCCTCTCACTGGCCCCCCCATTAGCCTGTCTAAATATATTATATGGTACGCTCATACAAGCACAATATTTGTAACGAAATAAAATACTCAAACCACAACACAAAATATCTCTATTAGTAAGAATCCCAAATATAAACTGACTCTTAACTAATTAAAACAAAGAAAATATAAATAGTAATAATCACTGTAACAATCCCGGTCTCTAGTGCTTCATGTAAGCGAACTTTCTCTTGTTTAAGAATAATAAAATCATTTTTGAGAAATAGAATTGGAAATGACGTACTATCAAACTTGGCTATTTTATCAAGTGAGAAGTCATTGGTAAAAAACATAGATCTGTAAATAGTAAAAGATATTTTCGTGAAAAATTAATTTAATTTTATGATTTGTTATTTTTTTTTATTTTTTAGTTAACGGTTTATATTATTCATGTTTATTTTTTATTAGTTTTAGTGATACTTCCACAACTGCACGTTAAATAAAAGCGAAAAAACATCTTTCTTCAGATGTGTTTAATTAAGTTACTTTTGTGTAAAATTTGCTATTTAATTCAAAAACCTAAAATAAATGTAGAAAATACGTTTTAATTTTTTTACTGGCACATATTACAGGATCCATCATTATTGTAAAAAAATCTTTAGTGGGAAAGTATGCTAATTTGACACATTAATGACAGACCCTGTATACAGGCCCCTCTAAAACTATTTGTGTCACATTGTAGTCATTAACTTTTTCTTAGGCTAGTCCGTGTAAGTATAAAAAATGCTCTCTAAAAAATTAAATTGATGTAATATAATACACATTACAAGCATTTACGTGCCAACCTTTGTCTAAACATAAACATTAACCAAACATAACATCTCCAATATATATTCGGCTGGGACACAATGACAAAATTATTTAAATAAGATAGTCCCTAAGAAACCTACTCCTAAAAAATATTTAAATAAATGAGACTGCATTGAAAAATTCCATACAATTTCCCAACTTCCAACTATGCCGGGCGATGTACTGAAATATTGAAATAATTTGAGTAAAGCAATCGCCAAGAAAATCTTGTTAGAAAATATTCTAAATACGTTCGCATCGAAATAACGGTAGTGAGAACTGGTTAAGCTCCGCCTTCTGTTCTCCAAGGTCAGACGACGGACTGTCCCTAGCCGTTTGGAAGCAATGCACTCTACCTTGTGTTTGTGTCCAGACCGGACATTGGTATTCTTCGATACTTAAAAGGTACCTAACAATTAGGATTAGAGTACAAAAGAAACAATACAGATTTAGAATCAACTTGTTGTGTCGACGCGGTTTGGGCAGGTGATACCCAAGATCGTAAATCCGTTTTAGGTTTTGTGTTTAAATTATTTGATAACACGCTAGTATGGGTGACTCGTAAGCAGCAGTGTGTATCATTATCAAGCTCCGAGAACTTCAATACGTTTCAACTAAAGATCAATTGGCAGATTTGTTAACAAAGGGCTTAAACAAGGTTGCGTTAAATAGGATTAGGTTTTTGCACGGAATTATTTAATCAAGTTGTAAGTTTTAAACGATTTTAGCGAGGAGGGGTATTATAAATTTACTTTCCTATAAATAAATACTTACCTATTACAGAGACCTACTCTGTATCTTACAGAACGCTAAAATCAAATTAGGTTCCATGCTCTATGTATAGTTGGTAGATAGCGACACATGTTACTTTTTTAATTATTTTTCAAGCATGTCTTTTCGATGTATGTGAAGGTTAATGTAATATGTAACGTTTTGGAGTTTTTATAAAGATAATGTAACACTTTTCGCTGTTTTGGAGGTTCGGCTTCCATTTATTCAATAAATACGTTTAAAAAAGACTGAGTATACTTTCATTAATATCAAAGGTCATTGTTTTATTTGCGAGCGAGCGATTTTAATCTGGTTAAAACCGTCTACATGGTTCCCTTACTCGCCTGCATTCTACAAAATTTTTCATTGTCATACTTTTAGACATGGTAGCGTAAATTGTGCCCTTAGTTCATTTGTTAAATCTATTTTGTGGTGTTTTTCAATTCAGGTACAGATTCAATGAATTGTTTTGCTTTCCCTCAACGTTTCAGACGCGCAATTGCTACCTTTTGCTGCTCATTCCAGCCTGTAAGTAGTGATTTTTCCTCAACTGACCTAAACAATTCCTCTATAATGCCCTGTACATCATACGTCTGTACTGATTCTATTTCTATGACAAAATTATTCGTAATAGTTTGCACTATTGGGTTAGCTGGTTCTGTAGCCTGCATCTTAGGGGTTTCTTTTCTTCTTTGTATAGGGTGACACTATTATGCAGGTGGCAAGTTCCTGCTATCTGATACTATCCCTTCAACTTTTTTTTCCTGGGGTTTTCAAACCTAGTTTTTTTTTCGATCTATGTCTCTTTCGGGGTTTGAAAACTCACCTCACACCATATGGGTACCCACAGTTTTCTACCTAAATTGAGTTGAATTTATTTGTAAGCGGAATGACTCCTTACCTGTTTACTTTTATCTTACTAAAGTCGGGCTTGATTTACTTACTGGGATTACGGCCCTGATATTCCCGCCCGCATCACAAGTTACTTGTTCGAGTTCGTTATATATATCAGAGTGCAGTCTATCCTGGATTAGTACTTAGATCTCTTTCTCTTATAAACTACACTTCTTATCTCTAGGCGTATGTGGCTAAGTCTCTAAATGCATCATCCGAGCTATTCATGACATTGTTTTCTTACTATTATTATTGTATCATATTAACAAAGCGAGCTGTGACATTAAATGACCACTTTTACAAAAATAAATTTAGCACCATAAAGTGACGTTTAGTACTGCTACAGTATAAATATGTCTCACCATATTTGCTAGTTTACTTCATTACTAGTTTACTTCATTGATGTTCCTAGGGAGAATTTACAAGACGAATGGGTACTAGGTGGTACTATGTACACAATAGATAAATATGTTTTTTTATATATATTTTTATAATTTGCATTGAGAAAAAAGATGTCGGTGTTCTTTAACTATTTTACCAAAATGAGTAAAATACATTTAACTAGCAAAACATTTTATTGAAAAAGCAATTACACAAAAATAACAGTAAGTATTTTTAATTTATTTGATATTTGTGGTCTCTAAACAATTTTAACTATCCTTCGCTGCCACCTCTTTATTATAATTAGCAACTGCTTGCTGAGCTTTTGACAAATTTAAATTTGTTCTACCTGCTTTGGTTCTGATTTCTTCCTCGACAGCCTTGTTAACAGTTTTGGTAATAATTTGTTTAAGTTTATGGGCTTCCTGAATTTTCTGTTTCTTAGGTTTAATCGGTGCATCTAGAAAATAAAAAAATGTGTTTTGGTAATCATAGTAGTTACTTCTCCATATATATATTTACTCAATAGTTTTCTCGAGTTGAGGTTTATACACAATAAATATAATAAATTGATCATGTCTTGCCGTTTTTTTTTAAGTTTTAATAGATTATTTAAAATTAGCGTTTTACAACCCTTTAACAAATACTTAAGATTTTAATTATATTTTCAAAGAACAGTTTCACCCCCCCCCCCTAGATTAACCCTATATAAAGAAAAACTTATGTATTCAAAATAAATTTGCCTTGTTTTACCATGTTTTAAAAAGATAAGTATTATGGAAATAAAACATATTTGTATTTTTAAGGGACTCTTGTATTCTCTAGGGCTATCCTGTATAGTGCAAAAAACGTTATGCAAAAAGATAAACGAACATGTTTTTTTTTTTAAGTAACCGCTTTAAAGAAATATATATTTTCGGTTTCTGAGGACTGCTTCATATCTCTAGGCTACCTTGTATATTGAAAAAAAAAATGTATCGGACTACCCTGTATAAAAAAAAATTATATACAACATGATAAGACATTTGACATATTTTACTCTTTGCTTAGCGAAATGTTGAAATATATTGTTTTCTTTTTAATTTTCAGGTGGTTATTTCATCCTCCTAGGACTACCATGTATAGTTAAAAAAATATATACAGAAAAATATTAAGAATTTGACTTGCTGCAATGTTGAGCAGGCTAAATGCATCTGAAATGAATTTCTTTTATTCATTATAGTTGAATAAAATGTTTTTATTCTATTTTAAACATATTATCGAAACAAAATTCAAGTATCTACGCCAAGGACTTCTAACAATTTTTCAGTGTCAGAACATTTACCCCAACTGTTTCTATTTTTATTTTGATTATTATCCGTTTGTGCTTAGGGCTCTAAAATGTTGAAAAAACCCCATTTTTAATTGATTGCTTATTTAAAAAAGAAAATGGTAGGTTTTAGACCAAAAAAGTCTAAAATTTTGAACCACGCAAATCTTGAAAAATATTTAAGCATTGCGCCTGACGATACTTATTTACTAATCAAAGTCGGAACACTAATTGGAATGGCTGGAGCCTGCAGGCGTGAAGAATTAACTCATCTTTGTGAAAAAAGGTAGTCGAACAAGAAGATTTGTTTCTGGTGAAAATACCAGATAGCAAGACTCACCAAAGTAGAAGCTTTGTTATAGCTGAAGAAAAAAAATCTTAATTTAATCAAGAAGTATATGTCCCTGCGTCCCAAAAGTATACCGCATCAAAGGTTTTTTGCCAATTTCCAAAAAGGTAAATACACTACTCAAACTGTTGGCATTAATAAATTTGGTTACGTGCGAGACCTTTACTTGACACTGTTATAGACGCTCTTCGGCTACTATGTTGGCCGACGCTGGAGTGGATATTACTAATTTAAAACGTCTCGGGCGATGGCAATCGACAAAAGTTCAGCTGAATCATATGTGGACGAATTCACGCATCGTCAATTCTATGTTCTACAGGAGAAAATTCCAAGAGAAATTCGCCTCCGCCTTCGCCCTTGCTTCCCACAAGTTTCGCGTATGAAATTGATAGTATTGCTGACAACAATAGACTAGTGAATCAGTATGATTCAACCAATATGACAAGTTAAGAAGAAAAAGTGTCAACATTATTGCCAGCACCAAAAAGGCTAACCATCAAAATGCTCCCAATTTATTTAATAATCAAAATAAAAATATATACACCAAGAGTAGGTCAAAAATAAGTTTATAAATTAAGAATAGGTTACATGTTTCGCCCTAACGGGCATTATCAGACCTAAAATGAATATACATTACAACGGAAAATACAATTGAATAATATATAACTTTACCATACACAATACACATTTTACAAAGTACATAAAACAAACATAACCAAACAATGAAATACGAAACAAGGCTACGCTTCAGTGATCAGAGACGTCGACGTAAATTTTTTGCTGAGAGGCGATAGGTCAAAACGAAAAAAAGAAGAGATTGTTCAGGACGAACTTGACTAACTGACGTAAAGTACAATGCTACATTAATAAAAAGAAAACTTAGTGAAAATGACAGAAAAAACTTGAAGGTTGAGTCTTCCGGTTCATCTCGTCGAAGGCTTCTGTGTTATTAACATAAGTGGTTCCACGTGTTCGGTTTTGCTGCTTTATTCCAGGGGGAAGTGGGAGACTCAACCGCTCAGAGTGGAAACTAACGACCCTGCTAGAAAGGGAAGCAGACGCTGTGAACGTGTGAGGCCTAGTTGTTCCTGCATTCTATCCCCTTCGTCTGCCGCAGTTCTACATAGAATATTAGCGTAATGGCCGCTATGTGGCGGGAGTGGGAGGGGTAAGGTGACAGCTTGAAAGAAAAGGTCATCTCGTGAGACCAGTAGTACTCTCAAGGGGCATCTAGTAGAAGCCAAGATCCATTTCAAAAATTAAAAAGTTATTTGAAAGATTCGGGGTGTTCCGAGTGCCTAGAGCTCGCCATCCAGACCTCCTACCTATTGAGCTGGCGAATGGCGCTGAAAGCAGAAAAGTGGCAGCCGGCTCCATATTGAGGAAGAAAGAAAGAAAGAACTTGAAGGTAAACTTGATAAGAATATATCCTTCTTTTGAATTATTGTTAAAAATCGAATGAGGCTCAAAATTAAACATTTCGTTAATGCAGGTAAGGATGGGACTCTTTTTAGCTTTTATTTCCATCTTTTCCAAAAGATTCTTACCTTTATCGCATTCGAGAATTATATTTACATTTTCAGATATGGAAAAAATGAGGATAAAAAAAGATTCGCAAAGGCAGATTTTGTATTAGAAATATCTGTATTTTGATGTTTTGTAACCAAGCTGAGGTGTTCCTGGATCTGGAGTTTTTATAGACACATAGTAGTTGTACAAATACTTTCATCCTATCGGGACTCATCATTATGTCATTTACTTAAGGTAAATGACATAATTTCTTATGCTTGTTTAAATAATATTGCTTATATTATGTATCGAAACATTCCGTAGACAGACTAGTCTACATGTTGTATGTAATTTTATTAAATATTTGCTTCAATTAATTTAAAGTTAAATATTTTTATTCAGTTGCGAAAAAGCCAAAAAAGATTTTTGTTTGTCAATCTAAACATAACAAATAATCTGAACACATTTAAAAATAACATTATAGATGGCTGCAAACTATCATTTTTTTCATATCTAGGTTACATGTCAAACAAACTGACACATTTTAAAAATTTGAAATCAATTCTTTTCTATTATTTAATGTTTCTCTCTTACGATCGGCGCGCTGATGAGTCCCGATAGAATGAAAGTATTTGTACAACTATTATGTGTCTATAAAAACTTAAGGTAAATGACATAATTTCTTATGCTTTTTAAATAATATTGCTTATATTATGTATTGAAACATTCCGTAGACAGACTAGTCTACATGTTGAGGTATGTAATTTTATTAAATATTTGCTTCAATTAATTTAAAGTTAAATATTTTTATTCAGTTGCGAAAAAGCCAAAAAAGATTTTTGTTTGTCAATCTAAACGCAACAAATAATCTGAACACATTTAAAAATAACATTATAGATGGCTGCAAACTATCATTTTTTTTTCATATCTAGGTTACATGTCAAACAAACTGACACATTTTAAAATTTTGAAATCAATTCTTTTCTATTATTTAATGTTTCTCTCATACGATCGGCGCGCTGATGAGTCCCGCTAGGATGAAAGTATTTGTACAACTACTATGTGTCTATAAAAACTTAAGGTAAATTAAATAATTTCTTATGCTTGTTTAAATAATATTGCTTAGATTATGTATGGAAACATTCCGTAGACAGACTAGTCTACATGTTGAGGTATGTAATTTTATTAAATATTTGCTTCAATTAATTTAAAGTTAAATAATTTTATTCAGTTGCGAAAAAGCCAAAAAAGATTACTGTATATAGTGTATTAATAATACAACATCTTTGGCTGTTATATGGGGAAGTAAAATCAATTGAGGGGTTGTTAAAGAATGTATAGAGTAGGCCGACCGCCGTTTTTGGCCAATATTAGCCCAGACAGAGCAACATTGTTTAATTGAAAAATGTAAAGCAGATTTTACCTAAAAAAAGGTGTTCATGTTTTTTCCTGAAGTCCTCATATGCAAAACTGAGTTTGAAAAAAAAATCGGTCCGAAAAGAGGTGAGAGGAAAATCAATGATGACTTTAAATGAATTTATCTCGGAAACTATTACATTTCCGAAAAAAAAATCATAACCTTTTTTTGTAGGTAATGATCTTACCTACATTTTTTTAGTAAAACAATTTTGTACTATTTACAATATTTTGTAAGATATTGGACGAAAACTTGTTTTGCCATTTTTCTTGTGAACCAGACGATCTATGCGTAAGCACTCTACACATTCTTAAACAGACCCTGAAAAAGTACGAAGCATTTGCAAAAAAAAAGTGCACTTTAGTATTTGTCATGTATCCAAACCCCTGATTACTGGACTGTAAAGAATATAACAAATAATTTAACATGTTTAGGTTTTTGGCACCCTTAATTTGATTAGGTCGAGGTTAATGTTTACCTTATAATTTATTATCAGACTTTTCGTTTTCTTCAAGTGTTTAATATTAGCAAGATATGAACACGAAATTTAAAAAAAAAACACAATGAAAAACTTTTGTATTTTATGTATGCAATAAATTAGTTTTATTTGTTCTAAATTGTTTAATTTTCCTTTTTGAAGTATTTTTGTTTCGTAAAATATTTGATACGCAGGCATACAAAAATCAAAACAGAACATTGTTTTTATGGCTTTGTTTTAAGCATTTGCAGTTTTTGAAATTTATACTTTAGGATAGGACTTCTTCGACATGATATATCTTAAGTAGGGTTTCAAAAAACTATTATATAAATAATATTTCACCTTATTAGCCGAGGAATGTTTGGAACAACGGGGATCTATTCTTAATGGACGATATTTTTAAGCTAATGAAATTTGTTTGAGCACTTTTAAAAAAAATATTAACAAATGGTTGAGAAAAAGTAGACTAAAAAAATGTTTCGAGTCTAAAAAGTGGTACAGGGAGGTTCTTCAGGTCTTCTCATTAAAATATTAAAAATGTATTGATAGTAATTACTTTTAAAGTTAAAAGAATCTTGCAACAAACGAACAATACACCAGCAAAAAAAGTTTTAAGTGTGAATTTCTTATATCTGAATTTGTAACAACTTTACAACAAACTGGCGTTGAAACTTGCATTAAATCAGGAATAAACACACAATAAATCACAACCAAATTTAAAAAACTATTAGATATGAGCTTTTTATGTATCTCTGTAACTTTCCCATCCAGAACTTAAAAATATGCTTATAAAGAATAGCTAAACAGGAAAAAAATTCATATTTATAAAATTCAGAAAACCATTTTTTATGAAAAATATTTGTCACTACTGTACATTATCTATGGCATGGTAAGCAATTTATGTAATTTGTATTACGATTTATGCTTGCTGTGATGCTTTCTCTCCTGGCACTACTACAATATTAAAGCGCTCTAGCATTAAAAAATCACTCACCATATACATGTACACTTTGGGTAAATTATTAGAATTTGCTTTTACAAAACTACTGCTGGGTTGACAAGACGAAGCCATTTTACTCAATATACTCTGGCTGTATTCCGTTTCCAATATTGGTTTAAAAGTAGTAACAGGTATCCTAATTATGCGTTAGAAGGCTCAGAAATAAAGCATGGTAACCCCAAAAAAAGACTTGATCAGTATAGTTTAGAAGAAAGTCAGAATAGATTCCTCAGACTGTGTGCCTAGAAATTAAATATTACTGTAGATTATAATTATGAATATATCCGTAGCATCGTTAAATTAGATAAGCTAGCCCATAAGACGTAGATGGGGAGCTCGACAAGGGCAGCACTTAGGCTCACTGGGGCCCATTGTGTTATCTCCCCAAGAAGACGTCTCAGGTCAGGAGCCCACTACTTTTTAGGAAAGGACCCTTTCAGGTCGAGCACGTCCCAGAAGCTCGGGTTTCACATAGGTGTCACCCAAGCAAAGCAGTCTAGCCTTGACTTAAGCGTCACATCGACAGACCAGTAGTTTCATCTACGTCAGCACAAAATCTCCAGTATGGGTCGTTGCCGTCCAATCTTATGAGTTAATATTTCACCAGCCAAATAGGACCCCGGCAATGTAGCATGTAATGGGTCTTTCATTAAGTCTGATATGATTTTAAATTCCATTAAAACAACAAAGGTTTGACATATCACTTTAGTTTTGGTTTTATTTTGAAGCTTAGGCCTTGCAGTTATATTCGGAACAAATATATCGTTTAAATGTCTACCATAGCTTTGTCTGCACTGACGCACTCGATCGCTCCAATTTTGATTACCCTGTCTAATATTTGCATGTTAGCTTCCATATGACCTCAGAGTCCAATTAACAAATCCTCGTCGTGAGATGATCCATTCACCAAACTCCGCAAGTCGACCGTAGCGTCAGCTGTATGGATGTAGCACCATCTTGTTGGAACCAAATCTCATAATATTAATGTTTCCAAGTTCTAGCCACAGGAATTCGACTAACACGGCTCTGTAACGGTCGCCATTCACGGTTACGGTGGCTTCAACTCCTGAGTTAGTACGACCTTGTAAGGATGTAGGCCCAAATCCTTACGCAATATTCTCCAAGTTGAAGTCTACGAAAGCCCCAGTTGTTGCGATCGTCGGGAAATCGATAAATTTTGATCAGCACACACGCGCCACACGTTGTCTTGTGGGTGGTTTAGTGTCGTGTTAGGTAAAATCACGCTAAAACTTTTACACGATGCGGCGTATAATCTGCTGAGAGTAACGGTGCCGGGCGGCGTCCCAACTCGATGGTGAATAAACGATTAGCACCCAGAACTGAGCTCGAACTTTGATATTTTTTAATAATTTCTAAACGTTCGGGAAAAGTCAAACGCGGCATGCTTGAACTGCAAACTATAGTGGATAATTGGACACCTGGAAGTAAAAAATATATATATATAAGGTTCCAAGATATCCCTATTTAAAAAACTATCACCTCTATTGGAAGACCCTTTATAAAGCCGGTCCCAGAGGATGCGTATGTTCGGTGAACATTAGGTAATAGGGCTTATACGCGTAGCGTGTAGAAAGTTAATATGACGAAGATTCATCCTTTGTCATTTTCCCGGAGATTATCGGTAAACTGGCACGAAGCAAAGGAACCCGTAGTGCGGCGTCGTCAACTACGTATTGCTTCGGCACTGTTCCCATATGCTTCGATACGGTATGGAAAATGTATGGATAGTGTTTTGTTTAGTGGTGAGTGGGCAGTATGTATACGTATGCAGTGCCGTAAGGTTGATTTTTGCATCTTCAATTAAAAAATGGAGTGGACCAACGAATTAACTTGAATGAACCCGTCATTTGGAACCCAAGGATCACAAAAATTGAAGTGGCCAATTCATGGAACAATATTAAAACACAGTTTGGCGTGGAGTGTCCGGTTGTTGATTTAAAAAAAGATTCTCTGATGGCAATGTTTCACCAATCGCTAAACAAAGTAAAGGCTAGTTTGAAGTTGGGTGCTGGCAGGAACGACGTGTACAAACCGTGGTTAGCATACGAAACAATGGCACATTTTTTACAACCTGCTTATTCTCCAAGAGACACAATAAGTACAGAGACATGGCTGCTCTACACTACGGGGAATATTTGTTAACTGGACGCAGTGGGGGAACATTTTCAAAATACTGTAGCGTGTGGGAAGGTAGCCGAAATGTTCGCAAATTCGCTAAATGCACGTAGGCTTAAAAATATAAAAAATACGTTTTTATTGCCTATTTAAAAAGTAACACATCATGAATATTTTTATAGTCTTAAAAATTTAAAATGTAATCTGGTGTTCGTCAACTTTTGTTTTATCTTTGTTGCATGTAAAAAGTGTTTAAGTACATTGATTTTAGTACCATGTATCTTTCTGCCTGTTCACTGACGAGTCGCATTGATGCTGACTAGTTAGTTGAAAGCGCTCTGCTATAATTTGGGCTTTGGAGAATATGCACATAATACACACAGACCTTTTTGTTTCAATACTTTTGCAGATATCCATAGCCCTTTTTAAATTTTCATTTGAAGTAAAAGTCAGTCAGGTCAGTAAGCGCCAAGAATTACAGATAGAAAGCGACAGAATGAGGCCACATTATGATCTGAAAGTCAAGCATTGTGGATTTATAGTCAGTGAAAGTTTGGTTATACAGTTCAAAAAGAACTAAGGAGCGCTCGCCGAGGTTGCAGAAGTCATGAGAAGGCCCGTACTGGTCTACCGGAATTATTAGAGCCCTGGTGCAAAAATAAAAGTGGTGCACCTTCATCGACTAGCCCATTGCCAAGTAGCTTTAACAGTGATTAGGAAATTGTAAGTAATTTTTTTTAGATATCTTACACCACGTTGTAACTAAAAAAAATCACTGCTAACATACACTCAGGAACTACTTTGAAACCGCGTGCAACAATCGCAATGTAAACGTCAAACAAAAAAAATTTAACTCAAACCAAGCCTTATTATTTCCCTCATAAGTGGAAAGTTTTCTATTCGTGAAAAAATCACCCTTCAACATTTTCGCAGATCATTTTAGGATCCCTAGATACAAAAAAACATGTTTTTCCCATTTCCGTCGTTCTGCCTGTGCGCGGCTTGCTTAAAAACTACTGATTCGACTGACTTTAAATTTTGCTGAAAAGATTAGATGGTATGATAACATTTTGGCAGTAGCGCTTTAAGAACTTTTGGGGCTCTAGGCCCGAACATATTTACGGACACCAAGATGGTAGAAAAAAATGATGACCAAATAAGATATAAAAATTACCTACTTTACTGATAAAATGGAGCAAAAAAATTATATAAACATTTTTTGATAGAGCTTGGCGGTGGGCCCTCTTTTCCAATATGGTGATAAAATGTTAAAAAATGACTATTAAGAAACTAACTTATCCAATGTATCTTAAATTTTGCACAGAAGCCATTATAGAATCCTGTTTTGGCATAGCAAAATGGCAGCAGTGTAGTTTATTATTTCCTGGGTACATAGCAAATTAGTTAGGTATCCCTATTATAATTACTTGACTAACATATAAATAACGTCATTAACAGCAGTCCGCGGGCCACCGTCCACAGATATTCTAATATATTCATTATAGACGGTGGCTCGGCCAGTTGATTCCATCATCTCACATACTAGACTTCATGAACTAATTCACGCAGTACATAATACGTTCGCATACATCCCATGCTATTAACTCGCCTATAACGTTCGTCGTAGCTTATATCACCCAACACCGACCCGTCTCCATGTGGCCGTATCTCCGGAATTTTTCTCATTTGGATACTACCATTTTACAGGTATTAATTGTAATTCTTATAAATTTTAAAATAATTTTTTAAAAAAATTGTTCATATATTTTATTATAAATAGCATGAGAACAACATAAATACATATATTTTTTATCATACTTGTGGCATGAAATAAAAAAACAGCCTCTAATAAATAGTTTTTTCCTGTAGCAAATTTATTAATTACATTTTTTCGATTTACGTCAATACTCTACCTATGGATATGCAAGAAACCCAATCCAACAGGTCGCTCTTGTGCTATAGTGTAATCGTAATCGTAATTTTCATGTAAAAATATGTAAATTTCACATAATGTTTGACCGGTCTGACCGTAGGGGGGGGGAGTAATTACCTCATTACCTCCTCACCGAAAAATCGCCCTCGATTGGCCGAGGCGTTTTAGAGTACGAGCCGTCACTGAATGGCAGTGTAATAAAATGTTTAACCAATCTGGCAAAATTCCATTTTCTGAATTTTTTATTGAGAAAAACAATAATGACATAATTTATATTTGTATACACTGCGTCAATAAAATTATGAAAGATAAATGTTAAAATATACATAAAAATAATAATAATAATGAAATTAATAATAGGAAAAAGAAAATATATAAAAAATCGGTAAATTAGCTTTACCCAAAACTTCCCTCGTTATAAATCCTTTCTTTTATGAACGAAAGAATAGTCTGGCGCAGTTCAATATCAATATGTGCACTGTGTCCCAGATTGCTTGTAATCACAGGGTTTCTCGGTAACCAGCAGAGATAGAACTTTGCGGTTTTCGCGACTCTGTGTCAATTTTTCGAGAAACTTTGAATGCCGCAAACAGAATTGTGCCAGATTGTTTCGTTCCCGAGATACAGAGTGAAATAGAAATTTTGCGCTTTTGGGGGTGGTATCATATTTCGGACACCCTGTCAGATAAAGAAAAGGTAAAAACTGCTATGGA
Source organism: Kuschelorhynchus macadamiae (assembly GCA_030620095.1). Lineage (NCBI taxonomy): Eukaryota > Metazoa > Arthropoda > Insecta > Coleoptera > Curculionidae > Kuschelorhynchus > Kuschelorhynchus macadamiae. Next base: position 103,399 of record JAUTXW010005298.1, on the reverse strand, counting down.
TAGATATTTTTACGTAGAGTCCAGTGCTGTAGTCGAATTTTTTTTTAGACAAACCGTTTTTGAGATATAGCCCAAACTTAGTATTTTCTAAATGGGACACCCTGTATTTTTTGGATCCAAAAAATTTGCCTTTTTTTTCCTCTTTAAAATGATGTATCACACTATGCACTTTTGACGTAAACTAAGCCTTATAAACGCAATATTAAAAGAAAAACGTAAGTTGGCCATGGAAATATGGCATGGAAACAAAAATCAAAACTATTTGTTTCTTAAATATATCAAATATTGCCGTATTTATCCTCTTATCATACGAGTTACCAATAATTCTAACAGGTAAATTAATAGATATTAAGAAGAAATGAATAATTTTGAAAATAGTCATAAGTATGATATGATGGTTTGTGATCAAGCATCTGATTTATATTTTAACAGGTAAGCACCAAGCGCTTAAATTATTATGAACCTCCTTTCAAAATTTTTTTTCAATTCCACTTTGAGTTATGGACTATTTCCAAAAGCTTTTTTTATATCGTAGATATCCAGAAAGGCCTCAGCCACACATGGCTATTTTTCGCCGAATTAAATTAAATTTAATTAATGATGGATCATTTTCAAAGCACAGGGCTAAAACATATAATAAACGAAATCACGAGAACAATGAGATTGTTGTATTAGCAAGTATTCAGGCCAATCACGCGAATTCATGTAGGCATATTCAGGAAACAGTGGGGGTGTCAAAATCACAAACGCAAAGGATATTAAGAAAACATAAATATAAGCCTTATAAAGTAAATGTAGTACAACAATTGCATCCTGGAGATGCAGAAAGGCGTCTTAATTTTTGTAACTGGTATCTTCAAAAAACCCAAAATGACCCTGACTTCGGTAGCAAGGTTATATGGTCCGACGAAGCCTATATAAGTTGTAGTGGTATTTTTAACAGGCATAATAATAGGCACTAGTATACGGAAAACCAATTTTTAACAAGAGAACGTCAGCAGCAAGGAAGGTTTGGGTTTAGCGTCGCTTGCTTTATATTGGGAACAAAGATTACATTCCATATTTACAATAATAATTGAACAGCAGATAGATATCTAGCAATTTTAAATCAAATACTACCGGATTTATTGAATAACTTGCCGCTAGCAAATCTGCACAATATTTACTTCCAGCAGGACGGTGCTCCTGCCCACAGTGCGCAAATTATAAGGCCATTTCTATTTGAAAATTTTCACGATCGCTGGATTGGTACAAATGGACCAGTAAGGTGGCCTGCTAGGTCGCCAGACCTCTCAATATTAGATTTTTTCGTTTGGTCTTACTTAAAAAACAAAATTTACCTGAATCCAGTCAATACCATGGAGCAGCTGCAAAATGCAACCATTCAGGCATTTAGATCATTGAAAGATAGACCTATAATAATGATGAATGCTCTACGAAGAATTCGCACTGTGTGCCAATTATGTGTTCGTGAGGGGGGCGGCCATTTTGAACAGTTTTTCTAGTTATGTAGAATTTGTTTAGTATTGTGATTAAGTTTATCAAGATTATTAAGTTTATTTATTTCATAGTAAAAAAATGGTTGTTAATTTTTTATGTTGTTTAATTTTGCTTCTGGACACTTTTAATATCTACCCCTATTTCCATGGCCAACTTACGTTTTTCTTTTAATATAGCGTTTATAAGGTTTAGTTTACGTCAAAAGTGCATAGTGTGATACATCATTTTAAAGAGAAAAAAAAGGCGAATTTTTTGGAACAAAAAAATACAGGGTGTCCCATTTAAAAAATACTAAGTTTGGGCTATATCTCAAAAACGGATTGTCTAAAAATTTGTGCGACTAGAACACTGGATTCTACGTAAAAATATTTATCCATAGCAGTTTTTACCTTTTCTCTATCTGATAGGGTGTCCGAAATATGATACCACCCCCAAAAGCACAAAATCTCTATTTCACCCTGTATCTCGGGAACGAAACGATGTGGCACAATTCTGTTTGCGGCATTCAAAGTTTCTCGAAAAAGTGACACAGGGTCGCGAAAACCGCAAAGTTATATCTTTGCTGGTTTCCGAGAAACCCTGTGATTACAAGCAATCTGGGACAGTGCAGTGCATATACAACTTAAGATCATTCCCTTAATAAATGGAAGGATTCGTTACGAGAAATGTTCCGGGTAACACTAATTTTTCGATTTTTTAACTTTTGGAAACAATAAATCCAATTGTCTTTTTATTATTAGACTACTATTTATTGGTAATATTTATAGAAAATAAATGTCTTTTTTCATTACATAAACATATCAAAAATAGAAAGGGACACTACATTTTTATTATTTATAACACTTCTGTGTTAAGACAGTTGTAAAAATATGTGCAATAATTTTGCAGAAAAAATTTAAAGTTTAAAATAGTACCTTGGGGTACCTTTTATCTTTTTAAGGACCGTTCATTTGAAAATTCAATAAAAGTTATAGCACAACAATATTTTTTGTGTTACTTTATAATATTAACTACGAATGCCAATTTACCACCCACTTTGGAAGACAAAATTAACCCCCGTATTCACTAAAAAGGTTTAAGATTTAGACCAGGTCTAGTTGCCATGGTACTAAAAACTCTTAGTTCGCCAGTTATTTTTCGCTTACATCACTGTCATTTTGGAATTATGACATTTATTGAAAAATTATTGGTTCAATTGTTAAACATATCATCTTAAACCTGTAACTGTCAAGTTAGACGAGGGGTGCGATTTTGCACTTATCATTTCGTTAGTTAACGAAAATTTTCTCCGTTCGGAGACAGTGGCGACCGCTGCAGGGAGGGCAACGGGGCAGTGCCCTTCCGAAACTGCGACAGAAACACCATCATTTTTAATTAATTTATTTAAAATTCCTATTTTTTATTTATTTAATTCGATTGATTTATTTTTTAAAATTTTATTATTTAAATTCAAAAAATTCTAGGACGGTCAACACAAGCCGGCAGCGCTGTAACCGCTGTAAACCGCGGTGCCGGCCTTGCTGGCAAATGTTTTTAGGATGGGTAGGTTCGAGCCGGGCGAGATCCACTTTGCACTGTTTCGCATGGTGCATTATGGAACCACGCAATCGGGAGGGGGCCGGGGAATATTTATTTTAGTAGAGGGCGGCCATCATAATCGGCCGAACTTCTATAATGTCCGTAAACATGTTGCCGCTTCTTCTTTTTCGAAAATCAGCTGAGACGTGACATCACGCTTACGTTTTGTTTGTTTTAATTTATGTAGGTCAGTAGTAAAAATTCTCGCGTGGTCGTCGCGTGCCGGCCGGGTCGGATTATTTTGAAAATGGCGTTTATTAATACTGTAGAGAACATAATTAATTGTGCGAATTTAAATAAGCTAACGTATGAACTTCGATTGGAAATAAAATCATTAGGGCCGCATTGGCCAGACCTAAATATTAACCAAAATTGTAGTGCAAGTGCCGCAAGTGGTTCAAAAAAAACCTATAATCGGAAATTTAACAGGAAGTTATACGATGCCGAAAGCTGGCTGTGTGGTTGTGAGAAAAAAAATGCTTTTTTTTGCTTTGTTTGTCTTATTATGAACAATCCTCGAAGTGATCCTGCATGGGTAGAAAAGGGAATGTGTGATGTCAAACACTTTGGCGAAAAGGTAAAAAGACACAAAGTAAGTGCTATTCATTTAAACAACCACATAGAATTATCAATGCTAGGCAAGGTTGATATTAGATGCCAATTAAATAGTGCATATAGGCAGAACATTATCGAACATAATGAAAATGTGACAAAAAATAGACATATACTTAGTAGGTTGATTGACTGCATCAAATTTTGTGGTATATTTGAAGTTGCCCTACGGGGCCACGATGAGTCAGAAACTAGTGCTAATCCCGGAATTTTTCGGGGCCTTGTAAATTTATTGGCGGAAATTGATGGAACTTTAAAAGACCATATAAATAAAACAAATAATCGAGTGTTTATGGGTTTATCAAAAACCATACAAAATGAACTACTAGACTCTATTTACGCGGTTTGCCAAAATATTATCGTTTCTGAGATAAATAAATCTGATTTTCTAGCTGTAATGGCAGATGAAACGACTGATTGTGCTACTTTTTCGCAACTCGTTCTTTTAATTCGCTATGAATTAAATGGTAGAATTCATGAAAGATTTATGGGTTTTTTGGTAATCAAAGACCATACTGCGGAAGGAATCAGTCATGAAATTTTAAAAGAACTCGAATGTATTGGAATTAACAAAAACCCTCAAAAAGTGATTGCAAAGAGTTATGATGGTGCCTCAGTTATGAGTGGTAAAGATAACGGCGTGCAAGCTAAAATAAAAAATATATATAATAATGCCCATTACATTCACTGTTACGCTCAGCAAACCAAAACAAGCAAATAAGAGTTTTTTTTTGTAATATTGAGGGCTTTAGTACATTTTTTTCAAGCTCTCCAAAACGTACGGCTGTTCTTGATGAAGTTGTCAAAAGACGTCTACCTAGGGCAAGCAGTACTAGATGGAATTTTAAAAGTCGGTGTGTTACGACCGTATATGTTTACAAAACTGAAATTATTTTGTGCCTTGAACAAATAATAGACGATCCGACAAATGACAAGAGCACGATTAGAAAGGCAGTTGGCCTAAAAAACATGTTAAAAGATCCGGACTTTCTTTATTGGTTATATTTTTTTAAAAGGGTTATGCCCAACTGCGACGTCCTTTTCAATCAATTACAGAGCCGCGATATTGATAGCATAAAAATGCGGAAATGTATATCTTCATTTAGGCAGTCCATCCAACATGTGAGGGATTCAACTGATTACGATTACTTTACTGAAGAAGCTGATAGCCAAGGCAACGATGAACCAGTGTCGCAACCACAAAGAGCGCGTTTCCAAGACATATAAAAATGTTGCTAAGGAAGTATGTGACGTTATAATTACATCGATAGATCGTTTCAGCTTCTCTGATCATCTCTCCATAGCTACTCTTTTTCAGCCAACGTTATTTTCTAAATTTCAACTATTGTTTCCCGATACAGAGTTTGAACTAGCAGTTAAAAATTTTAACCTAGACAAATATTTGTTAAAACACGAATTAATAGTTATTTATAGCAGACCGGATTTTGCAAGTGCGTCGCGTCGGGTGCATTAACATTGTTACAGTGCTTTTATGAAAACAATCTGTGTGATGCGTTTCCGGAGTCTGTAAAATTATTAAAAATCATATGTACAATGCCCATGACAACAGTTGAATGTGAACGTTCTTTTTCAACGTTAAAGCGTATTAAAACATTTACGAGAAATACAATGTGTGAAAGTAGATTGAACGCTTTAGCTATGTGTTCCATTGAAAAAAAATTATTAGCTACAGACAATTTTAATGAACTTGTAATTGAGCACTTTGCGCATGCAAAAGAAAGGCGAATGGACTTGATTTATAAACATATAAACTAGGTAAGTTCGTTTTTTATATCATTTCCTGTATTTTATGTTTTCTGCCCCCCCAATTTAAAATATCACGAGCCGCGACTGTTCGGAGAGCTGTTCGGCATGACAATCGGATTTTCCTATCCTGGTTCGTTAAACAACAACCTACTATTAAAGCCGCCATTTTCCGAATCTGTCAGTTCTTGAGTTTTTGATAATATCTAAATTTACTGCCTTGGAGTTTCATTTCGTAAGATAAAAAGTAGTTTTGATTCCTTGAAAGCTAAGCCATGATATATTAGCATATGCATCATACCGTAAATATTCAACAGATGCCAAAATATTCAAAAAAATCATGAAAACATGGAACCTCCAAATAGGCAGCGAAGATACGAAACTCGTAAATCTTTCAAATTAAACAAGGTAAGCTAATCTGTTTAAAAAATATTATCTATGTCATATTATTACGAAACCTGTATATTTTAAATATTAATGAATCATTATTTTTAATTCAGTGAATTCTTCTTGATCATTTTGTTAGAAGTACGGGAAAACATAAAACGCTATCCTCAAAATGTACTTCTTTTGAAGAAATATTTAACAAAGTTGTGAATATTCTGTTTAAATATTAATTACATTATTTGCTATATGGTGCAAAATTCTATATTACGTATTTTATTTTTAAAAGAAAAGGGACCTATGTTAATATGTATTCCATATATTCTAATCCAGCACCGCGGCTGTTATGCAACCACATAAACATCATACATTTATCCGCCTTTGAAACGGGGCGAGCCTTTCACAGAAAAATAATATAATAATATAGGCGAAATGCGTTCCTCGGGAGAACAAAGCGTTTTAAACTTAGAGTAAGAATAAAACTCTTACTCTAGGTTGTAATTGCCCATTGTTACTGGGGAATGGCCCTCCCTATTTTAAGAATAGGCAGTATTTTATTTATTTTGGTCTCTCGTAACCTAACCTAACTTCTTTAGTTCACAGATACACAGTAAACAAGTCGAACAGCTGATGGACCACTTGCGGAAACATAACAGTGGTTTAATAATGGTGTATTTAAGTATTGCAAAATTGAACATAAATACCAGTAACTAGAAACCAATTTAAGAATAATATTTTCTATTGATGGAAAGACTAAGGAAGCAATAAGGGCAGTTGAATCTAGATTATCTGTTATAAGTAGCCATGAATTTGTATATTTTTAAGCAAATAGAATGTACTTGCTAAAATTATATTTTATTGTCTATGTCGAGGTCTATGTATAACTTGTAAACAAAAGTATTCCTTAACAGGTATTATCAAAGAAAATTTATAGTGGAAGCTATTATTTTGTTTGGTATTATATATTTTCACTGTTGAGGGCGAAATGAAATAATCTCTGTTTTTCTTTAAAAGAACTATAGTTGGAATTATATAATGTTATAATTATTAGAGTAGGTAAATAATTAGTTATATTATATTACACAGTATGTGGTGTATGGCACATTTATTGATTATAGCAATATTTTTACTTTTTTGCAGAATATGGCCCTAAAAGGAAGGGAATGATACAAGAAATGATGTCAAGTATTTGATACAGTATTTTCATTTACCTTTCAAATACTTAGTCAATATAAGGAAGAACAATCACCGAAGCACAATTACAAATTCCTCGATAAGCTATTTTGTTGATTCAAATTTGAACTCGACCATTTTGATTGTAGAAGATATATACCTGTGTAAGTATTAATTGTGATTATTTTTTTTTTATAAAAAAACGTACTATAATATTAGACTTAAACAGATTAGGCTAGTATAATTCATAAGCTTATATTTAGCAGTCTACTGCAAAACATAACTATGAGTTCGTTATTATAACAAATTATCAGTTTACAGTATCAAACAGAATTTAACACTTGAAACCTTGTTTAATTTGACTAATTGTTTTTGCACTGATATTCTGTCGGAAAACAGCAGCAAGATAATGCATAGCAACTCAACTGATGAATGGTGCACTTATTTTTTTATTATGTCATCCATTAAACTTTGTGCTAGACACCTCATTATGTTTTATATGTTTGTTTAATTTCTTACAGTGTGACACAAATATGTTTGAAGTGTTTGTTTTTCCTTGGGTTTTGCTAATTGCAATTTTTAATGTGTATCTTTTGTTCAAATCTATGAATCGCTTTTGAAGTTTCACATCACAATAAAAATATTCTATTTAAAAAAATAACTATTATATGACTTAATAAGTTCATTATGTTTAATGGAATTTATTTGTTTATTCCTATGTAAAATTGTACAGGGTGCCTGATTATATTTTAAATGGTACGTACCCTAGAGGCCTTATGCTATGAGTTATCAGAAAACTTTAAATACAAATGTTTTTGGGTTTGAACAAAATCATTATTCATTAAATCATTCTTGCCGATTATAAATATACTAGGTTTAAACTTTATCTCTAAAGATAATAGAGAAATTTTAGAAAAACCCTGCCATAAGAGGCAATGTGTAAGAGATTTGCTTCTTATGATAGGGTTTTTCTTAAATTTCTTGATTATCTTTAGAGATAAAGGTCTTAAACCTAGTCCATTATTAATAATCAGCAAGAAGAGACCATTTGAGGTGTATCTATTATACAGGGTGTGCCTTTTAAAATAACGCAGTCGATGCCTATTTGCCAAATTTCCGATTATCTTTTGTTTGTTTTTCTTGTAAATTGACCAAACCTAAACACTTTTATATTTAAAGTTTTTTGATAACTCATAATAAAGTCTCTAGGGTACTGTTTAAAATATAACCAAACATCCTGTACATAAAATTTGTATAAAATATCAGATGTGTTCAAAAATTAAAAAAAACTACATATATATACATAAAGGAACAAAAGTGAACCAAACTTAATTTTAGAGAAAAAATTATACACCATATACATTATACCTATATCATGAAGAAACCTTATTTTTTGTAAGTTAACTGTGTTTACAATTTTTGACCAGAAGAGGTTATTTCAAATCCATTATTATGTAATTCTGTGATACCTTGTTAGGTACTGGAAGAAACTAAGTTGCTAAAAGTACATTTTGTAAGGATATATTAAATATTTATACAGGATGTCCCAAAAGTGTTGTATAAGGTGCAGCTGCTGTTTTTTTATTATGGACTATTTTGTTTTATTAAAGACCAAAACGTCTGGTTTATATGCAATTTGGTAAACTGAGGTTTAATACCTTAAAAAAGACTATACATGAATTTGTAATTCGTTTTGTTTAAAATTTTATTTTTTAAACTTCAATTTACTTGAAACATCTGTATGTTGCCTTTTTTAATCATATCAAATAAAGTATAACTGACTTAAGTCTATGAAAATTAAGATTACTCACAGTGAAAACTGTATTTTGTAACGAGAACATTTTTTTCTCGATTTTTTCTTCAGAATAACTTTATTTTATAAATTCAATTCTGTCTCTATTTTGTAAATTTGGAGGTGATCATGGTATCTATTGTTCAGAAAGTCAAGAACTACAACATATATAAAATGTAGGGAATTTCCCTCAAGCTAGTTTTATAAGATTTATGTGTAGTCCTAGTAGATACCTCGCAATTCACCCTTTCTTATAGGCTTTGTTCAGTATAATTTTTAGAATACCTAGTGGCATTGTGGATTGTGACGTATAAATGACGAACTTAAAGATGGAAATTTTTGGACAATATTCAGATCTCAATTTTTGTTCAACAAAAATTAACATATTTAGTTACGGTTTTCGACACTGTCTAGCAGGCGCGTAACTAAGGGGGGCAGGGGAGGTGATGTTTTTTTTTGGGATATTGCATCGGCGCCCGCAGAACCATAACTGATGAAAAAAAAACCAAAAAGGGTCATGCATAGTCCATTTGGTATATAAATGTAATTTATATATGTAATATACAATATTTACATTTTCCAGGGGAGGCAAGCGTCCCCCTCCCCCCTTCCCACCATTCAGTAACAGGAGTCTACGCCTACGGTCTAGCACTAAGTTTATAGCCTAGAGGATGTTAATGCAGGTCTTCAATAAGTTGTTTTACAGTGTTTTGTAAAACACTTGTAAAAAAAAGTTTTTCTTATTTTTTTTTAATTCTTTAGTTCTTTTTTGTACAGGTTGTTTTCAACGAAATTGTAAATTTTTTTTAAACATGTTTTTTTTTCTCAACTTTTGTATCCCTTATACTATTATTTCTTACCTCAGTTATGAATAAAGGTAATGTCTCTAAATTTATAAATGCGACTGTTGTACAGGGCTTTCATTTATATTTTGACACTTAGTTACATCTTTAATTATAGAAAATTAAAAAAAAAACTTTAATTTCAAAATTTGTAGGATTATTCCTGTATTATGGTCTAAGAATATCAAATATCTCTAAAAATTATTGAAAAGTAGAAAAAACTACATAACATGAATTTTTTAAATGTGACACCTTGAATATTATTACATATCTAATTAAATTAGTCTTTCCATACCGATTATAAATATATGGGTTCAGAGAGAGAGAGGACTAATATCTTTGCCTCTTATGAAATGGCTTTTATCAATTTTTTGGATAATCTTTAAAGATAAAGGTACCAAACCTGATATAATTGCTAACTTCAGATTCATTTAATGTTGCATTAAATGGGGCCAGCTAAAAAAAATATAGGTTATGTAATTTCATCTATTCAGTAATATTTTGTATTCTTAGAAGATAATAGTGAAAAAATCCTACAATTATTGTGTTTTTATTTTCTATAGTTAAAGCTGTATCTAGATGTCAAAATATAAATAAAAACATTATACTTATAAAAAACTGTTTTGCATATTTTTTACTTTGAACTAACTTCAAACTCATCATTAGAAGTCATTAATATCTATGTAAATTTAAATAATAACAGACCTTTTTACCATTATTTAATAAGTTTCATTAATTTTTAAACTCTCAAATGACCTTTTGATCTGATGGATCATGACAGTTAGTTTAAAGAAAAAAGTTCACAATAGAATGGGGTAAGAAACAATTGTTTGATGCATACGGGAGCTGAGAAAAACAACACATCCAGAAAAATTTACATTTTGGTGAAAACACCCTTTATATAAAAAAAGTTTTTTGGTATTCGGGTGTGAATTATCCTGGGTAGAAAAGAACAATATAATATTTCGTTTTGTAATAGTCATTGTGTGTGTATAAACATTTTGTGAAAATGACAAGGGCTTAGATAATACTCTGTGTAACAGATTTCTTGTGGCCTTTTGCATTTTCGAAGCGATAAATCCAACATATAGTGCTAGGCATTATCGAAAACCACAACTCAATATATAAATTCTGGTTGAAAATTAGTAAACTTGAATTTTGTCTACAAATTTGGACATCAGTACCTAAAATTAATTAATGTAGGGGTTATGGTTATATTGAATAAAAAAAATTGGGTTGAGGTACTATACATGCTGTTGGTTACAAACACAAGTTTAAAAAGCCAAATTTATATGGATATTCTTCATATTTTCTTAAGGGGAATATGCTTCTTAAGTATTGCTTTTAATTTTTAACGAAAATTGGAAATATACCTATTTTATCAATAACGAAGATTTTTAATAGCATTTTTACAGCTGATTTTTCGAAAGCAATTTTTTTACAATATTGTTTCTGCTTTTTAGGTATTCAAGTCACAGTGTGAGTCCTTTGGACCCTTTGTAAAAGAAAATGGTGTGTACTTACATATCACCAGAAATAAGCAGCAATGGAAACTAATTTCAGCTTGTAACAACTTGAACAATAAAAACATGTCTAATTGTAATATTTTTTTATTTAGTGACAAATATAGACTTGATTTTCACTATAAAATATAGCAACACTTTTAAAAAAAATTAAAGAAGTTCCAGTCAATTTCATAATAATCAAAATGTAAAATTATTTCATTTATATCTTAAAGATTTATGACTATACTTAAATCTAAAAAAATAATTATATTTAGGCGTTTTATAGATACAGATTTACAGGGATATAGAAAGTTAGAGATTGATACCATTATGAAATTAGTTATGGGTGGTATTATATATGAATCTTTAAACAAATTTCCAAAAGTTAAGGTATGAACGTAGAAATATTTATTTTTCAGTTCCAACTGTTTCTTTTGGTAGTTATGTAAACTCCAAACGTCAATTTTTAGTTTTTAGACGATAAAATCACTCAATTAGGTATAGGATCAACTGTGCAGTAATTTTATTATTTTTAATGCAATGAAAAAAATGCAAAGTAAATTTTCTTCTTCCCAATCATATGGTAATTATCAGTATCTTTGAAATATATAGAGAGTGACAAAATATCTACTTTTATTAAATGAATACCCTGTCTAGTTTTTACACCTATGAAAAGCTAAAAAAGTCTTTCCAAAAAACTTCATTCCAAATTTTCTGATATACCCACCTATGATATTTAAAAAACTAAAATTAATACCTTCCTGCAAATGGCCATATTATTTTTGAATATTGAAATTTCGTAACAGTTACAAATAGAGTATTTCTTAAAAGGGCTTCTTTATACAGAGCATTCCATGTAAATAATTACACTGTGTGTAATATTTTTTAGTACGAGAAATAATAAAAATATTAGAGAGGGACTACTTTAGATGGCAATCAATTTCCCTCGTACAGATTGTCTGCATATTCAAATAATTTATTAGGCCGTCATTTACTTTTGTCATACAAGATTCGGACTAAAATTTTACCAGTCTGTCTCTGTTTCTCACTTGAGTTTTATGCAATTTTATTTCATTAGGCCGCCATTTTGTTTCGCCATATTCTATATACCAAAATGTTTCCATTCCGTTAAAAAACTTAAATTCAACTGAATAAGTAGTTTTTAAGCTATGCTGCGTACAGACAGACTGACAGAAGTGGGAAAACATGGGGCCCAAGCACCCTAAAATGCAAAGTTCTGCAAAATTTTAAAGGGTTAATTTTTCATTTTTTACTTTTTTAAACTGATCTAAATGCTGGTGGTTGCCCTTCTTCAATAAGGACTTTTATTTATTTTAAACTTTATAATTAAATGGTATTAACTTCTATTTGTTTATTTTTCTAATGATTTAATAAATCCTATTATGTATTTTAATAATTTTAACACAGAATAAGTGTTTAACTTGTTTTATTAAGACCATATTACCATTTTATTAAAAATCGCCTTAAAATAAACAATACATTTGGAAAAATAAAAAACATATTCTTATTACCAATTCATTAGATAAATATAGAAAACAAATGTATTAGAAATTAAAGTTGGAAGTTTCATTTTGAAAAAATATTTAATTCAGAATAAATATAACATTTTGACTAGTACATCTAAAACTAGTCCACTCTAATAAAGATATGTATGCATTTATCACTACAGTACATTGAATTTGTAGACAATAAAGAAAAAAAACTTAAGCTCTATCTCAAAATATGGCTTACTAAAGTATTCAACAATTGTCTTAAAATTATTAGATTTTAGTTTAATGTTGATTCTTTAACAAATGTTTGCTTAGTGTCCTATTTATTTAAAAAGGTGTTATGTATCTTAAAATAGTTATTTCCTACCTCGAAATACCTAAGTAAGTAACAGTGTCTTTAAGAATATCATATTCTCTAATGTCTCTAAAATATCTGGAAATACAAGTGCAAAAATATTATTTTACGCCTTTATAATAAGGTATAATAACTTTTTATTGAAAATTTATTATAGGAATATGTTCAATACAATACTAAGCCAGCCTCAGTTAATTTATGTTTAATTTAACACAATTCGCAAAACTTAAGAGTACAAATAAGTGATTTTATATATTTCAATATTAAATCAAATTTTCGTAAATTGTACCACCCTATACTCCGTCTGTGGACTACAGCATGTCAACTCCAACCAAAGGTTTTTTGCTCATTTATTTTGTTAGTTATGAAAAGATACTACCTCTATTCTTTATTTGGTCTAAGGTAGTGACAGCTTATCTCATTTCTATCCTTATTCTTTCTGCTGCCTCATTACTTCATTCAATAAGATGGTCATGGTTAATTATTTTGACTTTCATAAATTCCTAGACATGAAAGCCCAGAGGTGTCCAAACTGGGGACTTTGCAGGCCACAATATTGGTCCATTTCTTCCTATCCAACAATTAAGAAATAATTGTTGATGTAAAAAGTCCCTTACTGCAAGCATAATGAGCTGGACTGGTCGTTTTGAAATATACGTCTGTCTCTTACTTTTTATGGTATGTCATCCAAGATATTGGATAGTTTGTTCTGTAAAAACTCTAAGTGGTTGTCTCCAATTAAGATGTGTGGGAGTTAATATGGACCAAGAAAAGTTTTACTGATAACTGCTGCTCATACATTGACATTGAATTTGTGTTCAAATTTAAATATTTTTTCATATGTGAGTACGCGTTAGTGTCAGCCCAGTAGTGCAGGTTATGAAAGTTCATAATACCTTTATGAATAAACTTTGATTCGGCCGACGACAGAATACTGTTTAAGAAAAGCCCCCCTCTATATTAGTTTTTAATAAAAATCGACAAAATGTTATTCTTCCTATATAACCGCCTTCCTCAAGGCCCTAAATGGGGGTATAGCTTTCATTCAATTTCAAGACCCAACCACATTTTCCATAAAGATAAATTTATTTCATTGGCTATTTTTCTTATACTAGTTATAGGATCTGCCTCAAAGACTGGATGTATTTGCACCAAAGGCATACAAATCTGCCAGGTCCCATTTGACTAATAACTAAAATTAGATAATGTATTGTTAAATACAACAATAATGATATCCTCTATGTTGATAAGAAAACATCAAAATAATGATAGCAGTTTACTTATTTATTGTATTTTAAAATAAACAACTATTTACTTAGACAAAGGTTATTTACACTTATTTTCTTGTTGACTATGACTACTACCACTAAGCTGTTATGGAACTGATGTAGCCCCAATCTGAATAATTACCATAAATTAATTTACCATGGTACTAACAAAAAATCCATTTAGGGATATTCAGAAAAATCTGGTAAATGACAACAAAACAATCTTGATGAAGCTACCAGAAATAAAATGTGTGCTACACTCTTTCAGGTTTCTTAATATTTCTTGTCTCCTCTCAAATCAAATTTAAAAGAGCCAAATACTGATAACATAAAAATAAATATCAAACAAATACTAATCATATAAGCAGACAACTAGATATCATTATGTGCATAAAACTAAAATCCCAAGCATTATCAATTGAGTATGACTAGAAATTTTTATTATAACATTCAGCAATAGTATAAAAAGGTCTAGAAACAAGTGAATTTTTCACTGCTTTTCTAAACCTATGGTCATCTGAAATCTGCCGAAGGGAAAGTGAAATGTGATTATATATTTTTAAGCTTTCAAATATAACTGAATTCTTGGTGAGAATTTCTTCTATACTTTCCAGAAAATATGAGTTAAACTTTTCACTAATTATTTTACTGTCATTTATTAGCATGCAATCAAACACTATATCATTCACCTTGGCTTCTTTACTTTTTATGTTTATTATACTTTTGAGGGTTTTCCACATTCTTTTGCTTCGTCTATTCTTTCAGTGTAAAATTGTGTTTTCTGATTTCTTATTAGGCTTACAACTTGATTTCTTTTTTCTTTATAATTTGTCCAGTCCAATGTTTTACCAGTTATTACAGCTTTCCTATACAATTTGTCTCTTTCGTCCATTTCCTGTCCAATTTCTTTTGTCCACCAACACTTGTTGCCTAATTTTTCATTAACTGTTATTTCTTGTAAAGGTGCATGCTGATTCAGAGTTTGCAGAAAGAAATCAATAAGCTTATCGGCCAACTCATGTACGTTTATAGAATTTGGAGACCACTCAATCCATTAAATCTAGCTGGAAGTTGGTTTTAGTTTTTAAAATTTCGAATTATTTTCTTTTCTCTTTTCTACATGATCTGTTATTTTAGGAGTTGTATTTGAAATTTATATTCTTTGTCATTAGTTAGGAAGAGGTCGATAATAGTGAAAGTATCTTTTGTAATTCTTGTAAATTTATCAATCAATTGGTATAATTCATGACTCTCAATAATCCTGTGTAACTTGTTTGAATAAATTGTGTTCTTGGACATATCAATGTTAAAGTCTCCTATAATGATCAACATTTCATCTTTTTTTATTGTTGTTCTAAAAGGTCATCCAATTTATCCAGAAAGATCGATGTACTAGCATTTGGGGAATGGTATAGGTTATATAAGTTAAACTTTCCCTTTTTTGTATAAATCTCCACACCTGCTATTCACATATTCATATCAAGTGTCTGATTAATAATTCCTTTGTATCTTACATGCTTTTTGACATATATGAGAACACCCCCTGTATGTTTGCTTTGGGAATAAGTGGACATTCACTTTGTAACCATCAATATTTAATTCATTGTCAGTTATTTCCTCAGTAATGTGTCTCCGAGAGGCAAATGAGCATTGGTCGAAGTTCATTTGTTATCCAACTCAATTGATCCTTGTGACTGAGAAATCCTGCTATATTTGCATACAATATTTTTGGGTTTGTTAATTGCTATTTGTCTGAGTTTTCATTTGTACTAAAATCGGGGTAGTTTTGCTTCAGATGTAACTGGCTGTAGATTCATTTATATGCTTCGCAATTTTTATCAAATGCATTGTGATTAAAATCTATATTGGGTATTTTTAAGACCTCAGCAGCATATTTGCAATTGATACATATCATATCCCCAGATGTACAGTCATTTTTCTTGTGGTTTTCGGTACAAACTGGGCATACTTCATATAGGGAAGAAGAGTGCATGGAAAGGGCATAGAATCCCCCTACCAGAATGGGAGAAGGAATTTACATCTGGGGAATGACAACCAGATGGGCCCTACAGCCCAGATGCGAAACTTAGATAAGTAGCGCGTCAATTTTCTTTGGCCTCGGCGCGAGAGACATGTATGGCCCGCACCAAAAATTTTGTTGGATATTAATAAATTAAAAATAGCATTACCCGCACCAATTCAAATTTTTTGGAAACAAAATGTTAGGAATATTTAGGTATTATAATATGTGAATTACTGGTTTTGTAAGTAAAATTTTTGCTTTTACTGCAATATAAATTCGATTTATCTTATTTCATTAAAATGAAAAACTAATTATATTGGTGTTTTAAAAAAATGCCAAATGCTCATATCCCTGCACTATTCAGAAAATGATGTTTAAATTAGGAAAAAAACACATTTTTAACTTACAGAAAAATATTTATTTATACACAGAATCATAAAAAATATCTGAACATTAATTATGTAACTAGTTGATTAAGAATATCCTGTCTTTTATTAAGGAATTACATTGTAAAATGCCATCATTTTATAATTTTTTTTAAACTAAAACCAATATATGCGGCGTTAACAAACAAGGTTTTTGGTTAATATCTAAAACAAAAATAAAATAAATAATCTAATGAGAAAAAACGATGCATTGGTATAACATGCTATAACGGAGAAAATCGAATCATAGAGAAGCGACATAAACTACTTTTACGTTCCCGTAAAAGAAATATTCTGAACATTTTCAAATAAATGTTCTCAGTTCTTAGAAAATACGTTTTTCAATTATCTGTATTGCACAAGTAAGTAGAATCTAGTCCGTGCCAGTTCATGCCGGGATAGCCAGTAGCTACACCAACACCAACGGTCGGACGAAACAATCTTGTTAATACGGGTCGGAATGTCAATTCAATTTGTTGAGCGGATTTATTTTATTATTGAGTGTTATGTTATGGAGTTAGTATGAGTATATATATTGTTAAAAAATCCTAATTTTTTTTGTGGTTTTATACGGTGGCTGCTCCTCCAACTCAAACGTATTATATAAACCGTTTTATTACTAGTTCTATTTTTTAAATTATTTTATTGTCTATCTAATATTTGCTTTACCTTAATACGAAATTTTTAGACTAGATTATAGTAGGTAGCAGTGGCAGCTCGCCAGGGGACGCGGGTGAAGCGCCACTTCACCTACATTTTCAATCAATTTACTTAAAAATAAAAATATTTTTAAAATATTAAGCATTTTATAATCTATATTTTTATTATAAAAATGCAGTATGTTTTATATAAATTCACATTATTTACTTAATTATGCCATTATTTTCTATCAAAACTAGTGCGTTATATAATCAAAAAAGAATAATGACTTAAAAACGCATCGCGCTGAACACCTTTTCGTAAGAGCGACCTGTTGAGCAGCAGTAACAAATTCCGCATCGGACTCCCCCCGCACGCCGGCTTTCGCGCTTAGATTTGTTTACGGCAGTTGCTATGGCAACGCAATGGTGCATACCCGTAAGCCAAATAGAGATGGGAGCGGCATAAACTGCTGCTGCAGGCGCTTGTTATAGAATTAAGCAGTTTTGCAAAATTAACTTTAAGATATAGGTACATAACTGTTTTTTAAGAACAAGAAACTATATTTAAAATCTTATAAATTCATATAATTTCTCCTAAGTATTAAAAAACGCTCCAAAGCTATGAATAATTAACATCATAAAAGTTTTAAAAAATAGCTACTTTGGGCGTGGCACACGTCGTTATATCCACAAGCCGCCACTGGTAGGTAGTTGCATTACAGTATTTTAAGATTACTTTTTATTGTTGATAAAAATCAATTATTTTCATGTCTTTAAAAGACCATTACTTTAAAGCATGATTAAAAATTTTAATAGTTCAAGGTTGGTTTATGTAATGTTTGCACTTTCTTTAATTTTATCCGTAACTATAATAATAAACTTTTTGCGTAATGGATGACCGTGTTCACCTTCATAACGTCTAAGATTTGATTTTCTCTGCCCCTGAGCCACGGCAGTTGGGTTATATCAATCTTACCAGGATTAATATGATTATCATTATCGTATCTTATGAAGTACCTACTCGTTAAAACATATTTTGAGTGAACCTATTAAACTTACTTTCAGGCAGAACAAATTATAAATGTTAATAATAAAACCAATATACCTTACGGGATCTTGAGGTAATTTAAACTGTGATTTATTGCTCCCACTTCTATTTGAACAATGTAAATAAAGGCACTTATAACCAGGCATTCTTACAACCGCAAAAATAAAACTGTACAAAAAATAAATGTTTGAAAAATTAAATAATACCATAAGCTCTCGCACTATCGATATCGCCGCTCGAGCAAGCACTTTTCCGTGCGGATTAAAAATATCAACTGGAACTCTTACTATGTCTCAGATGGCTGGACATCCGTAGGAGGCGGAGTTTCACATAAATTAGCTATGCACGCGTTAGATAGGCACTTCTGCATCTGGTGAAGGTTTATCTGGGCCTACAGTTTATCAAGAAATTTGAACCTTGGTAACTGACAAAAAAAAAAGTAATTCATAAAATGGAATTACAGAAACAGCTAGTCCGCTAGCTAATACCACAACCGGCATTGAATTACACTGTTGATGCCTGATATTCATTAGGTGCAATAATGTTAATATACTTAATTTTATGTTTTATCAACGCCATCAAGGGTACTATAATCCTTGTCTGGAACATGTTCTGCAATACCTCAGATGCAATGATCCATTTTAGTCTAGAGACGAACGCATTTTCGCTCTTTTTTGAGTTCATTAAGCTAACCCTACTAACCCCATATAGGAGAGCCATGACAGAATTACAGAAACAACTACTCCGCAGGCTAATACCATATTAACATTACTGCTCCCAACGAAAGTCAGGAGTCAACAGTGTAATTCAATGCCAGTCTTGATATAAGCCAGTGAAGTAGTTGTAACAGTGATTCCATTTTGTAGCTTAGTCCTGTAAGGGGCCTACCAGTCTATGACGGTTTGATGAGCTCCAAAAAGAGTGAAATCGGAACCTTCGTTTGATTAAATTGTATCTGTGGCATTGCAAAACATGTTCCAAACAAGGTCTGAAAGGGGTGCAGCTATGACACTGAACATCTGGTTCCCCCGACTTGGTTACTAGCGTGAATGACAGCAAGATAGGAGAAATTAATTTACACTGTTGGATTTTTGCCGCTAATATCAGCCCCAGACTTGAACAAAGTCTATGTGGTCATGCCTGGATGTGAACCTAGCCATTTATCGGGACCAATGACAGAAGACCAGCACGTAAACACACTGAACCACCTGCCCAACTATCATTAGTTAGGTTTAGGTGCTAATAAAATTTCAGGCCTGTATTAAAACAAGGATTGTATTGTTAAGTGTTCAAAAAAAGATGACCCATCCTTCTAAAATTATCCCCAAAGATGTAAAACAGAAGGTTAACTATACAATTGGAGATATTATAGCTAAACTTTTGGAGATGGAAAATGAATACAAGCTTTTTAAAAAATATGAAGAACAACTGACCATAATTGAAGATCTTAGAAAATAACAGATTATTAAACACCAATTAAATAATAAAGAACACCCTGAATTCAATAACAACCTTGTAATACAAGGCATTCCATATAAAGATGGTGAAAATGTGCAATTAGAAAAAGTTGCCAGTTTATTGATAAATAATGAAATAAAAAAATGTAGTGACTTGGACAACTTGCTAAACTCCTAGAGGAGTTGGAAAACATTTTAGATAAATACCCAAATAATCATATTATAGTAGGCAATATGAATATAAAAATCTAATTTTAATAAAATTAAATACTGCAAATTCAACTAGATTGATGCAGTCCTCAAGTACTCTAATTGATCATGTTATATGTAACAGTGCAATAAAAAATAAATGTGAGGTCAGAATAGAGGATAACCCTCTGTCTGACCATAGAAAATTTTTAATAAATATAAAAGAAAAAATACTAAATTTTAAAGACAAAAAATATATTCAAAAGCAAAGAAAGATGAGAAACAGTACATATAAAAACCTAAGAAGAGTCCTGATGAATTAAAAATCAATTGTATTAAATTAAAAAAAAACACAGTAAACAGAAAATTAATCATTAAAAGACACATTTTTCCAAACTAAATGGCTACAAGTTGGAATTAATCTAAGAAAACAATGCAATATAATCAATTCCTTTTTAAAAAATAAAACAAATAAAGAAAGTATTCAAGAACTAGATATGGGTGATTCTTTGGTTACAAATGCTAAAGTTATTGCTAATATTTTGAATAAATATTTTTCTGAAATAGGTTTACAAATAGTTAAAGGTGTTGAGACTGACAAAAACAACACAGATATAGATAAAAAAATTAGTTATAGACTGTGTGATAAAAATATATTTTTAAATCTGATGGATGAAAAGGAATTATTTTAAATCTAAACATCAATTAAAAATGTGAATAGATACAATACCGCACCAAGCCACAATGGTATTACAGTTCAGGATCTTCTTAACATTAAGGAATATAAACGCAAAATACCAAAATCATTAATAAATACTTTTCTTCTCACAGGTAAATTTCCTGATGAACTGAAAATCATATATGCCCTATTTATAAGTTCAGGTTGAAAACATCGAAGAATAATAATCATAGACCAATATCCTTGATTAGTTTTTTCAAAAATAATAGAAAAAGTAATTATGGTGCATATGTCAATATTTTTAGAAAGATTTATTAAACATGATGCATTTCAGTATGAAATTTTAAACAATAGCAGCACATTAGGTGCTAGAATAGACTTAGTCAGTTTCATAGTAAATAATCTTGGTCACGGAATATTGTCATGCCAGTTTTTATTGATCTATAAAAAGCTTTTGATGTTGTCAACCATGATTTACGTATTATATGAAAAGATGGATTTATTAGAATAGGATATATTAGAATAAATAATTACAATGGCAAAATACTAACTATCAACTGTGGGGTGCATCAGGGTCCTATCCTGGGGCCCCTACTATTTACCTACTTTTGTTTTAAACTTGCTTGACTGGTCTAATAGCACAATACTACTACACTTTTAACGACAACACATTTTTAGTTTATAAGTTAAAAAAAAAGCTGACGAATTTGCTAATTTAGTAAATCATGATCCAGATTAATATTATAAATGGCTTTTGCAAAATAATCTTTACATTAATTATGTTAAAATTGCACGCAGAATAGATAATTAGAGTATATTATTATATAAATACTCTTTTAAATTACATTTTTAAGGAACTGATGTTAAAAGTGTATCAACAAAATATGTTGATGTTATTGAACTAAAAAATTCTTAAACAGATATTTCACATTTTGTGATTAATCGGCCATTTCCTCATATTCAAGAAACAATATTGCTAAATTTAATTTCATTTTAGCAGCGAAAAATTCATTACTGTTTATTAGGGTTAATAATAATATTTTGTTGCATAGTTGAAACATTGTCATTAGGAGTACAAGATGAAACAGTAAAAGGTTAGCACCAGATTAGGCGCCTAAGACATTATCATTAAAGCCATAACATGAAAAGTCCCACAGTACAAAAGCTGCAGGCTTTTTATACAGTGGGTAAATCGGTACCAGGTTAACACCAGGTTAGGCACCAAAGGCATCATCATTAAAGCCATAACATAAAAAATGGTACAGCTCACTTGCTGGCAACGTAGAGTTGAGTTTAAGATATTTACATCATAAACCAAGAAATGTAAAGTAGTTTGGCAGCAATGTAAGGGTCCTTTAATTTCTAAAACCATATTACAGAGTTTTTCCACTGCAATTTTTTTGAAAATTATATGAAATTTGGTCAGTTTTTTTTTCTGGGTCAAAAGTGTTTCATCTGTTTCTAAAATATGAAAAAATCGTAAAAACCAAAATACTGACTCTCAACAAGACCCCAAATTTGATAAAAACTGATAAGATATCTGGGCCTTTTCGTAGATGAACAACTGAACTGGTATGACCTTTTAGAGTACATAAAAGTAAAAATAATTCCCTTAACAGGAGCTCTTTATAGATATAAACATTTTTTTAAGTATTCAAGCGGAAACAATATATAACACCTTCTTTTTGTCAGTAATTACCAATGAGATATCTTTTACCATTCTGGGGAATCTGTACTCTGTAGTAAAACAAACTTTGGTAAAATAAAAATATTACAAAACAAAGTTCTTAAGTTCTTAACTAAAATTCAGCCATTTAGCCAAATACTAAAATTGGAACAATCAAAACTAATATTTCAAATAGTTCATAAGAAAAAAAGTATACAAAAACAGCTTATATTTAATCAAATTCCTGATCATAATTTAAGAAATTCTAATATAGGGTTATGTACTGCTATAACCAAGAAAACACTGCAATGCCGCTTCAAACACCTTTTATTTCAAATGCAACATATGCAGTCAAACCAAAATATCATAATAAGGGTTTGTTTTGCAGAAAAAAAGTGGGAAATAAAGTTTTCACTTTATCAACTCAACTCTATACACCATAGGCAATCATTTAAAATTAAAAAATATGTGGGTTTATTAACCAAACAAGACACGCCAATTTTTGCAACTTACTTGCTCTCTTTGTGCTGGCTGAACCCCTTTTTTGACTTTTTTTCTGAATTAAAGGCGGTTTTGTTTTCACTTTCACTTTTCCCTGAGCCATGACTTTAACAACTTTTTATTTAGGGTTACGCACGTCAGGGCGTTACGTAATGACCTTGTCAACTAGAACATTTAGCCAGGACTAATCATATAATTTGTCGGGAGCACTTTACGTGCGTCTGGGACTATGCCTATTCCCATATTTTCAAAATATTTTAATTTTTGTTTCCTATTTCAGACTCATCGTTTCCACTATCAAAGGGGTTACTCCTGCGACTTCTACTGTTATTGACGTATATCCTTTTCTTTTAAAGCGACGCCGGACTTGCGCATTCCTGTGGAACTTTTTGGTCACCGCACGACCTTTGGACTTATTAGATATAAGCCTGTCCAGATGAAGAAATTACAATTTCCACATCCCCTAGGACTCTTCGACTCACAGCGAATAGCCCGTTATATAGGACGTTCACCCACTGATGTTTCCACAACGGTTTTTGGACTACCCCTCGAATCACGTGCACGTGTATTTAACTCGATGATCCGAGCGGAAATCACTTTAACAATTCCTATTCGTTAGTCTTACTGCTTCAAATTTCGAGCATGGAACACAATGGAAATTACGTCTTTCGTTCCCAAGAATCATAAACCACACAGGATAGTTACTTCGCGTAAGCGTAACGTTCGCCATTTCTCACCGCCCGCAAAGGTCAATGACAGGGTGAGTTACATTGCTCTGTAATATAAATTTGCCTTTAAGCATTATTTTCTCAATATTCTTTAGTTTTTACAAGGGGTAGTAGGTCACACAAATTTGAAAAACAGTTGTTCGATCATAGTGAAACGTAATTAGCTCAGGAAAGAATTAAAACTTCTTTTATAACTGATATATTTACTTACGTCCAAGTGTCTGCAAAACACTTTATATTAATCATTTATTAAAAAACTGAAATTATTCTAGCTAGCTAACAATTATTATGATTCTCAATCGAGACTGATCAAAGATCTAATCTTTGTTTGAAAAAGTTGTATTACATTTTGTACCGTTATATATTTGAATGCTGTGTTATTTTTTTATGTTTTAGGGACCTAAATAATTATGTACCATCTTAAAAGAAATTTTTAAAATAATTTTAACCTTTATGCAACTGTGTAATTATTTATTTTATTTGGGAAAGTGAGACTTAAAAGTTCTTAAATTCTTTATACGAGTATTAAATATTTTTATACATTCAATCTTAAACTTAATAAATTCATTGTATGTGGAAGCCTGAAGTTTATTACACACTTTAGGAACTAAATACTGTATGCTTTTTATCTTGATATTATCTTAGCATGAGTGTGTTAGCTGTGTCATCCCAATTTTTTTTATGTATAATAAATGAAGCTACAATAACCATATACAGGGTTATTACTTACTTAATACTAAGATTTGCTAAAAGTGTCTCTCATCAAAACCTATGACTGAATAAAGAAAGATCATTCATTCAGGACAAGTTCTTAAATTACGAAGGATGGAAATTCCAGAGTCTGGATTACAAATAGGATAAAAGCATAGACACTCTTCAAAATTTTAAGTTTTTCGATAACTTGTCAAAAATATAAGACAGGAACAAAATTTTTTTTATGGTCTCCATGATATAATCCCATCCTAGAGTGCAAGTATAAAATTAAATTTTTTCTAGATATAAGTAAGTTTAAGTTTAGTAAATGTTTCATTATGCTGAAAAAGTTGAGTTCCTTTACACTCGTCATCAGGTTTATTGTAAAAACAACTTTTTATTCTTATTATAGTCACTCTGAAAATGTTATATATTGATTCACTCTGATATGCATGACAATTTATTTAAATAAAAAAATGTTTGTTTTATTGATATATATGTTTTATTTATAAAAAAAATATATGTACTGGGTACAGTACAGAATATTAAACACACAGATTGAACTAAGTTTAACTTGGATATACATGATTTAAATTGAAGAACTAGGTAACTAACAATGCCCATATTTATCACTGGAGAAAAGTCTTTTGGATCTACACTACAAAAGGATCTAATTTTTAACTATAAAAATGTTTTGTTTCCACCGCTCGGCGACTTCCGCGTTCTTATTTCGAAGCTCCAAAAAATATTCACTTGTCATAACTAAGTTTAAAGCAAACACACAACTGTAAAAAATGGTACTATACAAAAAAATGCACTAAATATACGTACAAATACTTGAAATTTGATTTTAAATTATCACGGGCTCATATGGAAGAAAAAAATGTTTGTCCTACGCCAGCCATATTGGCAGCAGTCAGCTGTTTTGTTAGATCGCCTAATATATCCTTTATTAATTGCTAGATTGTTGGCGCGGATACTAGTCCATTTGCCAGATTGCTCTCCGTCCGGGGCTCAGAGTCGTTAAATCGGCGACCCTGCACCTTATTCCAGTTTAGAGACGTTATCGGTAGGATATCCGGATGGCGAGCTCGAAGCTCCCGAATACCCCATCTTGGCTTCCACTATCCCCTTACCCCTCCCACTCCCGCCACGTAGCGGCCATTATGCTAATATTCTATGTAGATCTGCGGCAGACGTACGGGATAGAATGCAGGAACAACTAGGCCTCACACGTTCACAGCGTCTGCTCCCTTTCTAGCGGGGTCGTTAGTTTCCACACTGAGCGGTTGAATCTCCCGTTTCCCCCCAAAATAAAGCAGCAAAACCGGACACGTGGCACCACTTATGTTAACAACACAGAAGTCAGCATTCGACGAGACAAAACGGAAGACTGAATATATCCTTTCTGCTTTAGTTACGTTTTTGTAGGTTAGTTTTTACGTTAACGCGCGGAACACAATGAAGCTTCTTAAGTTTTTTTAAGTAAAAAGGAAACTTAAAAAGGAAATACACATTTGTGGTACAAAAATGGATCATAATTGTAATGGTGGAACTAAGTATAATTGTTTATAACCTATATAACTCTAAATATACGTACGAACAAAATTAAAGTTATTTACAAAATATGACTTTAAAATAAAATTTCGTGTTCCTTTTTGGCAGATAACCTGCTTCTACGCTCGGATACGATCGTTTCTGCTTTTGAATATAATATAACTATGAAAAGCTCACAGAACAAGCCGGTGTTTCCCCCGCGTTATGCCGTTCAGATAAATGGTTAAATGATGATACAACAAAAACATTACGCGGCTTTTGCCTTTAGGTATTGTTTTAGTTGGATTAGACTAACCAAAACTAATCTAAAAGATATTTAAAAAAAACACTCAAAGGAGAGCAAACCGTACGTCACATTCGTTTTTTGCATAATTTTATTTTCTGAATAAAAAATATACAAAAAAGAAGAAAGGCCGAAGCTTCAAATTCGTACCATCACACTGAAAATCGGCAACTCTGCCATGTAGTTATTAAACCTCCAATAAAATAATTAATAAATCATCTGCTCAGATGTTTCGGACAAGGGTCAAACTAGCGCCCCTTTGTTTTAACCAAACAATTAACGCGGTACCAATCCTATCTATATTTAGCTCAGCGCATGAAATTTTCATTCTCGACCAGTGCATTATTTATCATTATCATACTAAGTACTAGTTCGTTCGCGAAAACTAGTTCATTAAAAAGAACGATTAAGCACACCTCTAACGTGTAGCGCTCTTCTAATCAGAAGACATAATTTTCAGGAATCGTTTGCTATGCATAATAAAATTCCTGGTACTAGTGGTACTAGCCGGACGTCGCGCGAGTCTACGCTAGCGATAGTCAGGCCGTAAAACTTGCGGTGTTGTTGCACTTAGAGAAACAGTCTATAGGAATTCTATTTTTCCTATAGTAATTACGTAAAAGTTATGTTCATCCATTGGCGGAAATATTATGCTTTTTATTTACATATTTGAAGATTTTTTACAATTTTTTTCAGGGTTTTTGAAAAAATCGGGTCATTGATTAATTTTTGCAATCTTTCTTAAACCTTTTGCCGTCGAAAGCTAAGCTTGTGCAAACAGCTTGACTTTAGAGTGCAGAGGTTCGATAAAAAGGGATTCCTCGAAACTCAGTTTCCAAGGGGGTGAAACTACCCCTTAAATGTTTATAGTAGACTCGAGAGTTGTCAAAATGAAACCGCTTTTTGGTTTAAAGGACGAGCTATATTAACTCCACCAAATAGCACAGCAGATGTAATAAATCTAGCTTTATTGGAAACAATTACTGCTCCACAATTAACATACTACTTAATAGATGTAGTTATAGACCAAGAGAATGCGGTTAATTATCCTGTCGAGTTCCTACACTCTCTAAACCCTTCAGGAATCCCTCCTCATGAGTTAACTTTAAAAGTGGGCAGTTACCAAAATTGTGTAATGGAACTCGGCTACAGATTAAAACGTTACAAAACAATGTAGAGTCTACTATTATATCTGGCCCTGGTCTGGGAGAAACAGTTTTTATACCACGTATCCCTTTAATTCCGGCAGACTATCATTTTCAGTTTAAACGTGTACAGTTTCCTTTAAAGCTTTGTTTCGCCATGACAATTACCAAAGCTCTGTAGGCAATCCTTAAGTGGAGCTGGAGTAGACTTGCGCTACGATTGTTTTTCTATATTCAACTCTATGTCGCATGTTCTACAGTAAGTTCACGTAGCAGTTTGGCTATTTTACAGCCAGAGAATGCAACAACAAACGTGGTTTATAAAGAGGTTCTCAAATGAAGCGATTTAAGTATCTTTTTACATCCCTTTCATTATAGTCATATACGCGAACAAAGTCCCGGGTACCGGCTAGTATATATATATATATATATATATATATATATATATATATATATATATATATATATATATATATATATATATATGCACCAAGGAAATTTTTACTGGAAATTCAAAATGAAATATTTTTAATATGGATGACGATTTTGAGTTACGGTTTTCAGCCTTTGTTTGACCAATTCCTAGAGTATGCAGGCCTTTAAGGACGGCCTCGGATTCCATCGCAACCGTCTTATACAGGGTGTTATACAAAATCCTCTCATTTTTTGAAACGTTTATTTGACCTGTACTCTTATTGTGGAAGATTTCTTTTTCTTTTTGTGCAACCAAAATAATCTAGAGCTAGGTACAAAAAAAAACAATTTCCAGCGGTTTTGATATTTTTTCTTCCTTTCCGATATACAGGGTTTTTTAGAACTTTGATTTTTTTTAAAAACGGTCAACTGAACAAAGTCCACTTATGACAATCAAATTCAGTACGGTCTATCAAATTATGAACAGGGTTGGCACCCTTAAGAATTCCTCCATAATTATTGTATACAGGGTGCACCAAAAACTCTACTGATTCTAAACTTTAACAATGTTGAATTTCTGCTCCGCAAGGTAGGTAGTATTCCAGACCTTTGTTAGGTACCCGCTGTATTATTGAGACATATTCTCAGTTAATTCGAAATGAGGGGTAAACAGAATTATATCAATGATAAAAGGCGATTTTTCGTTTTTTATTAAAAAATCTGTTTTAAATTAAAGGCAATATCTGAAAAAACTAAAGCAAATTTCAAATGTAAAAAATATGTTTTGGTAAAAATGTCCGTTATTACTAAAACTGGCATTAGAAGCAACATCGAATTCAAGATTGATAGAAAAAACCAAAACCAACAAATCTATATTTAACGTCCACCTCTTAATTTTTGGTGAACCCTGTATACAATATTCATGTTGGAAAATTTAAGGGTGCCAACCTTGTTCATAATCTGATAGATATACCTTTGATTACCACAAGTGGGTTATGTTCAGCAAATTCTTAAAAAAAAAATGAATTTTTCGAAAAAACCCCGTATGTCGGGAACGAAGAAAAAATTTCAAAATCGCTAGAAATTTTTTTTCGTACCTAGCTCTAGATTATTTTGATTGCACAAAAAGAAAGAGAAATCTTCTATAGTAAGAATTCTGGTCAAACAAACTTTTTAAAAAATGACAACTGTCTTATACAGGGTATAACCCCCTGTATAAGACAGTTGCTATGGTGTCCTGAGGCTGCATACTATGGATATGAATGAAACAAAACCCGAAAACCACAAATCAAAATCTTCATCAGTATTGAAAATATTTTCATCTCGAATTTCCAGTTTTTATATATATATATATATATATATATATATATATATATATATATATATATATATATATATATATATATATATATATATATATATATATATATATATATATATATATATATATATATATATATATATATATATATACAGATATCAAAAATTATGTTGATAAAAGTTAACAATAGAATGGAAAAAGTATGTTTTATATTTATTGTCCACTGGTAAAAAAAAAAGTATAATTGCATTAGCGTCTCGTAAGAATGGCCTAACCTAAGAAAGGCGAAATTGCACGACTAACTTTTATCAACATAATTTCTGATATCCCGGTGTCCCACGTAAAAGTTCCACCCCCCCCCCCCCCCCTTATTTCCGTAATATTTCAAATAATCTAACTTTTTTCAATTGCAATCTGACTTAAAACTTTTTAAATGTGTTTACATTTAACATAATCTAACTTTATTTGACCAATGGAAAGCAGGAATTTTTTTTAACCAGAAAGTGATATTAAAAAAAAACGTTTTTTATAACCGAGAGAATTTGCATTGAAAACGTTTAGTTCCAAAATATCCCGTAGTAAGCAGATACCAGGTTGACCTTCTATATTCTTTTAAAACTGAAAACACACGTCAAAATGGTCCTTAATTTTGTTTAAATGTTAATGGCCGCGTTCACCCGCCTGATCGCTCGTTGGCTATCGATCATCAAAGTAGCGCTCAAATAATAGCAATGGTTTGAACGGTTTTTAGAGATTTTGAACGAAGCAAATATTTCTTGACCTTAACCTTGATGAGAATGAGAATATGGGACAACGGGAACAAGGAACGATTGAAATTAAAAGAAATATGATAGTAAATTTGTTTGTATAATACATTCTATATTTTGTGTTAAAAAAAAAGATTTAAAAAATCTGTTATTGCTCTGGTGTATTATTATATTGTATAATTATTACTCATAATGTTTACATTACATGCCGCCATCTCGTTTGTTATGTCAACTGATCGTTGCTCAGTTAAGTAGCGAAAATAAAATACGATACAAAACATGGCGTCCGCTCAACGACACGCTATCAAAGTAGCAAGATTAAATAGCTCGTTCATGGTAACGCTCTCAGAGCGATCACTGAGCGATCAGGCGGGTGAACGCGGCCAATGACTTATGAAGAACGCAAAAATGTGAAAAAATATTTCACAAACTTTTAGGTTTTTTAATGAAAGGTTTGCCGAAAAGGCGATAGTTTCAGTTTAGCAACAAAATATAGGTAGGTGTATACCATGCACTTGTTCATGCTTACATTGTAGTTTCGCGGCGCCGGCTTTATATTTTCAGAGTAAATCTCTGCTCATAAAAATCGGTTTTTAAAACTCTTTTTTTTTTCACATTCTGGTATAAAAAACCAAGTGGCAATGACAAAGGGTTATTTATTTTTAAATTTTTCTTCAAATAAGCTCAGAAAAAAATAAAAACGAATTTGCAAAATTCCGTATTTTTTCTACGAGGGTGAACATTTCTGTAAAAAAATAAAAAGGTTTTAATTTTTTAAAAGAACCACCCCATTGGAAATCAATGCGCAAATTCCAACTAACTTTTGGTTGTGCGCGTAGATACATATTTATTAGGAAATAGCCGAATTTTCAAAAGATATATTATTTATTTTTCACTACCCCGTGAAAAAAATTTCATTTAAGTAAATGTGCTTTTTCTTAGACATATAAATTAAAGTAAAATTTTTGATTCGATATTGATATTGATTTGTCTGAGGAAAAAATATAAGTGAATTTAGTAATGTAATTTAACGTCCATTATTATTTCATAATACCATTTTAGAACATTCGTGTACAGCTGTAATCATAAAAAAATGAAGAGAATAATTAAATAAGTAGGAAGAGAGAGAACTTTATCTCATGACTGTAGAATACACCTCATGTAGGGGCTATACATCATTATTATTCTGTCATGAAATAAATCAAGTATAAGTCATTTTAAAATGGCTGGGCGAAAAAATTTCGAAAAGCATGTGATCACATTTGACTTTTCTGTTATGATGCCATTTTAATAATCTTAACAATAATTATTGACACCAGCCATGTGATGAAACGTTATGAATAGAACCGGCGAAAAAAATACATTGCGATATCAAATTCACACAGCGCCAATTTACACCACATAAAAAATTTCCTTTTTATGTCGTTTGTAAAATTTTTCCTTTAAACTCTAAATTAGATTTTTCACTGGTTGATTCTAATATGAAAATAGTAGATTTCTTAAAAACAATTTAACCATAAAATATCTAAAAAAAAATTGTTCTAGTTTTTAAAACTACTAACGACTATTTTTATTTAGTCAAAATTATTTCTTTTACTTTAAGTACCTTCCATTTCTGTTCGAGCAGACAAATTTATCTGTGAATCAATGTTTATTATTTTTTAGCTCAATTGTTGCCAATATTTTTAGTTTCGTTCGTGGCTAGGTCTGACCGGAATTTGTAAACATGTCGTTTACAAATTAACCTAACCTAACTATGGATAAAACCAGTTACATGATGCAGGCCCGAACATAAATCGAAAAATTTTGTTATATATATAAAAAAATTGCCAGATAAAAAAATACTTGGTCTGTTTAACGAAAGCATAGGCCTTATCCTCTCGGCTGCCCTGATTCGCGAAAATACGCTACGGTTGTCAAGGCAACTCCTAAATTATTTTCATTTATTTACAATGCGATTATAATATACTCCATTGAAGGAATATACCCATTCTGCACTCTAAAACCATAGATCGTAATTATTGTATTAATTAAATTACTGGCTCTCTATAAGTGCATACGCACATCTAAAAATCCTAATGTAAAATAATTCGAAATTTACCAAGCAGGAATAGAAATCAATACAACTGGCAACGTTGCAGTATGCTTTACGAATTTTCCCGGGGTGATATTAGACAGTTAAAGCAAGGCCAAATCGTAATCGTGAGTATAGGACGTAAACACATAAGTGATACGTTACGTGTAGTCACAACAACAGTATAAAATTAAGATAAAGCAAGACTTGAGACGCAACCGTATCTTAATTATTTTTATAGTAACTATAATTTATGTCATTTTAGCCTAAAAACTAGGGATTCAGACTTAAACATATAAACACTATTCTTAAACATCTTTTGCTAATATTTCTTAATCCTAATTCCATATATGTAAATACAAAATGTTTAAACACATACATTGTTTCTTTTCAAACGGTTTCCAAGCTATTTTGAGATTTGGTTTTAGACAATGGAAAATAATCAATTTGTTGGACAAAAACTTACTTTTTGTACTATAAAATTTCCCGCCCTTATGTTTTGTAATACGAAAATACAAAAATATTTTACTGGAATAGTCTCATAGAATAAAAGCAAAACATCTATTAAAAAATAGAATCTGAGATGATACTATTTTAACTAGGACGCACCCTTATTTGTTTTAAGAATTTTTAAACAATTAAATACATTGTTTAACACTTATTATATTTATTCAAGTATCATATCAGATGCATTGTTTCACAAATTTTAAATTCACTAGCTAGGTACATGAGGGCAAATTATATCACAGGAACAAAATATATATTACAACTAAACATTAAATCTAATAAGTCTTAAAATCTATTACACCTAACAAAACAAATATCACAATAAACGTCACTCATCACACAATATAATCCCTCTCGGGTTCCCTCGATCGACATCGAATTCATCTTCGGTTCAATACGAATGCGTTTAATACTTCTGTAGCATCAAGCAACGTTGCGTTCGACGTAACTCGTAACGTATAGGAAAATCGAAATGCGCATGCGTACCTGTCATTTCATACGGTTACGGATGCGTCTTTGGCACTGCTTTAACTGTCTATTATTTAATTTATTTCTAAATCGGTAACTACATTCAGACGCAACGCACTTTGGCGAGGATTGGTAGAAGATCGTTATGAGTCTTTTCAAGCTTAGCTATTATTTTCTTTAGTTTGACGGAAACAAAAGCGTGAATTTCATTGTGTTCCGAGCTTAAAGATTACGGGATTTCAGTTGTGTTCCGAGCGTAAAGCTCTAATGTAACTGAAATAGAATTTAAAATAATACTAATAGGAATATTAATAATAAGAAAATTACAACAATAACAATACAAAAATGAAAAAGTCTTGTTTTGGGATTCGAGCCAGGAGAGTCTGTCCTGGGTGACAGTTCCATGTGCCTCTAAACCAGTACCTGGTGTAACTGTTGTCTTAACATGTCAGGTGTAACATACAATGTATTTTTCTCGAATGTATACCAAAATATTAACTTTAGAAGTAAGGTTACGTTTAATAGACATGACTTAAAACTTATACCCCCGTATTCAGTAAAAAGGTTTAAGAGTTAGACCAGGTCTTGTTGCCAAGGTACTTAAAACTCTTAGTTCGCCAGTTATGTCTCGCTTATGTCATTGTTATTTTGTTATTGTGACGTTAAGAAAAATTATTTGTTCAATTGTTAAAAATGTCATCTTAAACCTAAAACTGCCCCCCCCCATATTCACTAATAAGGTTCAAGAATTAGACCAGGTTTAGTTGCCACGGTACTTAAAACTCTTACCCCCGGTTGTACAAAACTTAATTGCTGTTTAGAATATTTAATCAAGCTTTTGCGATTTGGCGAGCTGTTAACAGAAATCTAAGAACTCGTTAAATTTGACATCAAACTTGAAATTGCTTGAAACAGCATTTTTTCCTTAGACAAGGAAAGAGAGAGGACGCGTAACAACCATTTATGCGTCGTCTCAGAAGTGGAGGCAATTTATCCATCGATGCCATTTTCTGGTGGCAGACAATTGTGGTGGCAGCGTGGTTTTGTAATGTGATTTTTAGAGAAAAGTGAATTAAAGACATTGTGATTATTATCGAACTAAAATGGTGAATTGTTGTGCTTTTGGTTGCAAAAGTCGTAGCGAGAGAAAAGAAGCTGGAATAACCTTTCACAGATAAATAAAAGAAAATTGTATATTTTAGGTGTCCCTATAATTCGCGTTTTCATTATTAAAGGTGGCCTAATACCCATATTTCTATCCACAGTTTAAATTTACTGGTAGACAAATAAGTAACTCAGCATTTTGGTCCTGTTTCATTCAGAATAGCTTATAAAATTATCTAATTTATGATCTAATTAGGCGTGAAGGTCGATTTATTCCAGTGGCGTAGGCCATGCTTCATGGATATAAAGAACTAATAGTTATTCAACATTCATGTGTGGTGAATATTATTATAATTCAATTAAATGTATTTTTTTTTAGGTTTCCTCTAAAAGATAAGCAGTAAGTAAAGCAGCTGCATATTGCAGGCTGGACACCTACAAAAAATTATAGGCTATGCTCGAAACATTTTGACCCCAAACTGTTTTATCGTGTTGGCGAAAAAAAATGTCTACTAGATGAAGCAGTACCAATAGTGTTCCCTGATGTACCAAAATATATGCAGCCAAGTAGTCATTATCGCAAGGTAAGTTTTATCAGCAATATTGATTTTTGTGTAAAATATAAATGACAGAATATTAATTCATCCCATCTATTTATCTTCATTCATAATTCACATATTATTTCATAAAATATTTTTTACTTTCCAACATATTGTTTGATTTTAATGTTCATTTTGCTTTTAATGTATTGTTTAAATTTAATATTAGCATTTGTTTGTATTTTATCTTAGTTGTTAAGTTTTTTTATGACACCATTTATTTAAAAACACATCGATGTATTTTTATAAATATAGAAATTTTTGTCTAACTTTTTTTTGATATATTGTGTATTTTATTTCAGGGGACAAAGAGACCTCATCAGGAAGAAGCATCTACTTCTTCAGTTCCAGACGAGGTTCCAGACACAGCAGTTCTAGATACTCCTAGAAAACAAAAACTGAAGGGAAAACTTTTTAGTCAAGTTGCTAAAAGTCGTGCAAAGTCTAAGAAAATTAAAGTTTTGCGGGAGAAAGTAAGAAGGTTGAAAAAAAAGGTTACCTCTTTGAAACAATTGATTACTTCTTTAAATCAAAAAAATCTATTGTCATCAGAAAGTTCTTATTTATTTGAAAATATGCCAGAAATAACTAAAGAACTGCAAAAAGGAAAATTAGGAAAGAAAATTAAGTACTCTCCAGAACTTAGAAAATTTGCGATAACTTTAAGTTTTTTTTCTCCAAAAGCTTACGATCATGTTCGTTCTGTGTTCGATATATGTTTACCACACAGAAGTACTATAGGTAAATGGTTTAGAAATATTAATGCGGATCCTGGCTTTACAAGTGAGTCATTTGACATTCTAAAAAAACAATGTGACCTTTCTCATAAGCCTATTTTTCTTGCTCTCATTGTAGATGAGATGTCTATCAGAAAACATATTGATTGGGACGGAGTTAAATTTCATGGTTATATAAATTATGGCATCGACTTACAAGATGCCAATAATCCTATGGCAAAAGAGGTTTTTGTTTTAATGGTTGTGTGCATTAATGGTCAGTGGAAATTGCCAGTAGGTTACTTTTTAACTGATGGATTGAGTGGTCAACAGAAAAGTGCTCTTGTCTCCCAATGCATAAGTTTATTAACTGAGACAGGGGCACATGTAGTATCACTTACATTTGATGGTGCGCCATTCAACATTGCAATGTCAAATATTTTGGGTTGTGATAATATTATGCCAACCTTACAAACTTTTTTTACTTTAAGAGGAAACAATATTTATAATTTTTATGGCCCTTGTCATATGGTTAAATTGATACGTAATGCTTTTGGTGAAAAAAGGTTCTTATAGATGGCAATGGACATTTAATTAAGTGGGAATATATGGAAAATTTAGAGAAATAGCAAGATTCAGAAGGTTTGCATTTAGGGAATAAACTATGAAAAGCTCACATAAATTTTTTCAAACAAAAATTTGTATTGTGAGGAAGAATTGCAGTTAAAAGAATTTATGGGTTGTAAAGCAACCTCTGACGTTATTAGAATAATTAACCACTGCTTTGATATTTTAAACTCCAGATCACTAATTCCTCCAGGTTTTAAAAAGGCAGTTTGTGAAAGAAATATAGAACAGACAAAAAGTTTTATTGCTAACTCTATTGATTATCTTTAATAGAATTTCATGATGGGGAATTAGTAGTTCAATCCAAAAGAAAAACAGGCTTTATGGGTCTTATAATTTCTTTAAAAAGTGCATTGTTGATGTATGATGAATTAATTACAAATAACAAACAATTAATTTATCTTCCTTTATATAAAGTCAGTCAAGATCATTTAGAATTATATTTTTCTTCAATAAGATCAAAAGGTGGCTTCAATAATAACCCTACTGCACGGCAGTTTACGGCATCGTATAAGAGATTATTAGTAAGAGCAGAAATAAGGGAGGGTGGTATGGGATATTGTATGCCCTTGGACGATATATCTATTTTAACAGGATCAAGTAGATTCGATTCACCTGAAAATTCAAATAGGATGTATTTGAGCTGTCAAAATGAACCATTTCCTTTGGAAAGTGTTTGGCATGATCATAATTACCTTATAAATAGTGAGATGTTGAGCAATTGTTCAAAACAAATTATTATTTATATTGCTGGTTTTGTTGCCCGTCAGCTTATTAAGGTTGTCAAATGTGAAAGCTGTTTGACTGAATTAAGTGGTAACCGAGAAAACTTTTTGCATTCGCTGATAACAAAAAAAAGTTATGGTGGATTGATGTATCCCTCAGAGGATGTGATAAAAATTTGTAATATCTGCGAGCATTTTATAAGAATAAATGAAAATGAGTTGGTAAAAGCCAATTTTAGCATTAATGTCTTAAAAAGGAGAATAATGTTTGAATGCATTGAATCCCAATGTTCTAGCAGTTTGGAACAACATGTTTTAATTTCTAATGCTAATTGTAACCATATATACTTTTTAACAGAATCTGTTGTATCAAAATATTTTAATATTCGCATACATTTTATAACTAAAAGATTGTCTGCAATAACAGATCCTGTTAGAAATCAATATACAAAACTTATTTTATTTAGAGGACAATAAATGAGTGTTAATTTTTATTGTTCAAGTTTATTTGTTTCCTTGGATATCACTTTTCATTTTTACCTACTTAGGTACTTTTTTTATGTAATATGTTTTTAGTAATGTATTTTTATGGTAATATATGGATTTATAATGATTGCATATTTTATTTCATCAACAATAATTGGTTGTTGGTCTTAGAGATCTTTTCTACGTTATCTTAAAATGTAGGTATATTAGAGCTATTAAAAGAGTGTAGTGATTAAATGAGGTATGTAACAATTTCTTTATTGAAATTTCAGTTTTCTGTAAATGTGATTAACCTTTATTATAATTGTTAATAAATTACCTAAATGCATCGTTTTAGTCAAAAAATCTGCAAACTTTAAATAAAATGAAACCCTAAATAAAATAGGAAATTTGACATAATTTTTGAAATTTTAAACAAATTCCCTTCATTTTTAAAATTTGTTATATAACCCCATTATTTACTGAACTTTTCAATTGGCTCTAATATATCGATAGACACACTTTGATCAGTCTTCCACTAGTAAGATTTAAATGTTTATTTCAGGCCTCATTTTACTTAAACCCGAGCGTTACGCCACTGGGCGAGCCAGCCTGGTGGCAGCTGGCAGCAAATCATATGCATAGATTACGCGTCCTCTATCTTTCCTTGTCTAAGATTTTTTCACGGTCATTTTCTAGCGTTTTGAAGATCGGTAAAATCTGAAATTTAGAATGTCGATAATTTAAAATGTCAAAGTTAAAATCTAAAAACATTTAGTAATTTTATCAGCACAACATTTTATTCAAACACATGAGTATATTAATTGCTAAAATTTTACAAACATTATCACCCGTATTCACTAAAGAGGTTTAAAATTTAGACCAGGTCTAACTTGACAATTATAGGTTTAAGATGACATTTTTAACAATTAAACAAATAATTTTTCTACATGTCACAGTTACAAAATGAGAGTGACATAAGCGAAACATATGTGGCGAACTAACGGCCGGCTGCAGAAAGATCAATTAAAGTTTAGAATGTTTAACGGAATGTCAAATTTGACAGCGGGTTTCTAGATTTCTGTAAGCAGCTTCTCAAATCCGAAAGCTTAATTAAATATTCTAAACAGCAATTAAGTTTTGTGCAACCGGGGGTAAGAATTTTAAGTACTATGACAACTAGACCTGGGGTGCGATTTAGCACTTATCATTTCGTTAGTTAACGTAAATTTTCTCCGTTCGGAGAGCTGTTCGGCATGACAATCGGATTTTCCGATCCTGGGATGTGATTCACTTATCATTTCATTAGTTAACGAAAATTTTCTCCGTTCGGAGAGCTGTTCGGCATGACAACCGGATTTTCCGATCCTGGTTTGTTAAACACCAACCTACTACTAAAGCCGCCATTTTCCGAATCTGTCAGTTCTTGTGTTTTTGATAATATCTAAATTTACTGCCTTGGAGATTCATTTCGTAATATAAAAAGTAGTTTTGATTACTTGAAAGCTAAGCCATGATATATTAGCATATGCATCATACCGTAAATAATCAACAGATGCCAAAATATTCAAGAAAATCATGAAAACATGGAACCTCCAAATAGGCAGCGAAGATACGAAACTCGTAAATCCTTCAAATTAAACACGGTAAGCTAATCTGTTTAAAAATATTATCTATGTCATATTATTACGAAACCTGTATATTTTAGTTGTTAATGAATCATTATTTTTAATTCAGTGAATAGGGAAGTTCAGTAATTTTTGAAAATAATAAAAACCAATAGTTCTTAGGTCATAAAATCACGTAGCAATCATAAAAAAATCGAAACAATTTTTTATCCTAAAATAAACGCAAAAAGAAATTGCAAATTTTAACAACGCTTGAAAACGACGCCCCTGACTAAGGTAGCGCGAGTGACGTCACCGCCCTTACATCGCGGAGCCGCCGCACCGGTTTGCTTTATGCGGATATGTTAGTTAGTAGTACTTAGTGTGCTTTTATAGCTTTGTTTTGAACGTTGTGTGAGTGTAACTATTTTTGAATACGAACAATGAGTCAGAGAAAGTGGTGTTTTGTACCTGCGTGTAGAAACACATCAACCCAAAATCCAGAAAAAGTTTTTATTACTGTACCGCGTAGTTTGCAGCGAAAAAAGAAGTGGTTTAAGGCAGCTAGGAGAGAAATAAAAGATGTTTCATTGAAAACGAAATTTTTCTGCTGTGGAGATCATTTTAAGGTACGATAAAAAATGTTTTATTATTATAAAATCCTATGGGTCTTTCGCAGTTTTAATTAATTATTAAAATTAAAAATTTGTATTCCAATCTAGTAATTTACGAACTTATTTGCTGTAAAGGGAAATATGAAATGTTGTAAAAAATCTGTTAGTCTGTGCCAGAGACCCAAGGAGTCCAAAAGCACGGTTGCAAAAAAAAGATAACTACCTACAAAATCATATAAATAGATTTAATGAAAATAGGATGAAAGTTTGCGTCATTATATATGCTAAAAATGAGGTTTAATCTGCTTCGAAAATGGATTATATTTAAAAAATACAGAGTATTCTTATACTGTACTAAGAATACGATTTTTTGCAGTTGGAGGAGGATATGGAAAATTATATGGAGTACACTTTAAGTAAGGTTGCTGCCCGAATGAAGCCTGACGTCGTGCCACATATTTTTCACTGTCAGCCTGATAAAAAAATCAGTCACCCACGTTTAAACAGTGAAAAAAGAGCGATGAAAAGAAAACTTTCTGAAATTTTAACTGAAACTGAAGTTCCAGACAACAAAAGTATTTTGGAAAATCCAGAACCGACCACATCTTTCCATTTTAAGGAAAACATGGAATCTGTTAAGTTTGATTTTTGTTGTCAGGCACATCCTATTCACTATAGAAGCAAGGGTACTCAGGTGGCCCCAAAGAAAAAAGAAGTAGGCGATGCAGCGACATCTCCAATAAAATTTCCTACTTCTTCCATAGCTAAGAACAGCATTGCAGACCGAGTTCATGACAGTGATACTAGCGAAGATATGGAAAAAATGGAATCATCAGTGCAATATTCTTCTGAAGATTCTTCGAATTTAGATATTTGGAATCCATCAGATAGCAGTGACTGTAGAGAAACAATAGATGAAGATAAGCAGATAAGACAAACACAAATTCGAGAAATGTTTCTAGATATCATACAAAAAAATTTGCGTATGTATACTGGGATACCCAAAGAAAGTAAAAAAGTTTTGGATATACTGGAAAAAAGAAGTAACTTACAGAAATATTTTATATATTTAACATTATATAAAATCAGAACTAACGACTCATTTCAAAAAATTGCAGATTTATTTGGTGTTTCAAAGGTATATGCTACGAGTATATTTCAACGTACTTTAATCATTTTAACACATTTTATGAAGGACTTAATTTTTTGGCCTGGTGAAATTTCTATTAAAAAGAACCTTCCCATTCAATTCAGAATAACTTTTTCAAAAGTTCAGTCTTTTATAGATTGTTTAGAAATAGAAATTCAGAAACCAAGTTCCGCTAAACAACAAGCTTTGACGTGGTCAGATTACAAGAAATGCAACACAGTAAAATATCTGATATCTTCGACGCCGGATGGTCTTATTAATTTTGTGTCAAAAGGATATGGTGGGCGAGCTAGCGACCTAGTTATATTTGAAAACTGTGGCTTCCTAGACATATTGCCTGAAAATAGCGTGGTGATGGCTGACCGAGGATTTAAAAAAATTGAGTCTCTTTTACATAAAAAAAAGTGCACTTTAGTGAGACCTCCCAGTGTCATTAATAAAGAGAAGATGTCCAAAGACGATGTTTTACTAACAAAAAGGATCGCAAGTGTACGAATTCACATTGAAAGAGTTATTAAACGGGTAAGGGACTTCAAAATTTTAAGCCCGCATGCAACTGTTCACTTAGACCTGGTTCCCAAATTAGATAACATTATTATTATAGCTTGTGCAATCATAAATTTACAACAACCTATAATAAAACAATAAATGATAAAAAAGGTGTGAATAAAAAAATGTCTTTTATTTCAATATCTATTTTACAAATAATACAATCGTTATTTATTCGATAGAATATCTGAAGCCTTACAATAATTCCTTAAAAATAAGTACTAAATATAATAAATGATAAACGTAATATAAAGAAAATATAATAATTTATAATGTTACTTGCAACTATCATACAACATAGGAAATACATTGATTTTCCAAAAACAAATAGCATTCTCGAGAATACATTGTGTAAATTCTGGATCATATGACACCTCAATGACTGTACATTCTTTACTTGTTTCAAAGTCGGGATGGGCAATACAAAAATATCCTTTATTTAAATTTGTAGCCAACATTTGTAGGTTTATTTGAGCCAAGAATTTTTTATTTATTTCATTATTTTGGTTGATGTATCTTCCAAAAGTTTTAGCAGACATCGGACATTTGACTTCGATGACAGCATCTTCTGTAATGCCATCAGGGGATGCGCCGATTATGCCGTATTCTTTTAAAATAATAAAACCGCATTTTCTTATTTTGGTTTTCAGTTTCTTTTCTACTTCTAAAAGAACAAACTCTTCTAATTTGTTACCTCTAGTTGTAGCAACACTGGTAAATTTTTTTGCCACTCCAATGATTTGATTAACCAGTGAACCACTTGACTTTTTACATACTGACATTTCGTACACCTTGGACGCCGTAATGCGACCATAGCGAAGCTGAAACCATAATGAGTCTTCGCTTTGTGTATGGCTTAGTTTAGATGCCGTGTTTATGGTGTCTAGATTGATGCTGGCTTTACAAAAACTGATAAAGTTGTCAGCATTTTGCTCCAACTTGCTGCTGATAAATTCTATCATCAGCTGATGCAAGGACATTTTCCTTACCTCATCTAATGTACCGTGATGGGAGGTTAAGGGGCAAACATTATTTTCAGAGCTTATAGCCTCACACACTTCATCAAAAAATCCCGTTTTATCTGGAACGGTTACATTGGGCTTCTTTAACTTTCGTCCAATATTTTCCGCCTCGATAAATTTGTCTGAGGATCCTACTTGAGCCAAAGCCGCCTTTTTCCAATAACAGATCACTTCTGTTGGAGCTGGCTCCTCAGATCGACGATGCAACCACATTAGGAAGGCAACTGCATGTTTGCATCCTCCCAAAGCAGCAACGCAACTAAGACAAGAAACATCTATTATAACCTCGGCTTCCTCATCGATAGTAGCAGTCACAAAATATGGCTTGTCTCTAACTTTGTGCTCTGGACAAATTCTTGCGTTTATTATGCACTTAGTACCTGATCTTCTAACTTGTACATAACCAATGGCTGAATCTCCATAGCTTTCTCGCCCAGAACTAAAACAAAAGTTTTTGGTGAGCATTAAACCATTCCAAAAACATAATAAATCTATCGCGACGCTACTGATTTTACGGAAAAAATATATGTATATCAATATGATTTTTACAAGTTGATTATCTCGATTGTTGAACAGTTTAATTAGACGCTTGTACGAGTATAACTGAACCAATAAAATATTATTTCGACAATAAATTAAAATACTGAATAAAAAGGTAGAAACAAAATAAGATACAGCGTGCGGGACAAATCATAATATTTTTTTATTTTTTTTATACGTAAATCTTAAATTACTTATCGTAATCATCTCAAATGTTTTTCAGGTATTTATTATTTACTGGCCAAACATAAAAATACTATATAATACGTTTTTAATATATAATAAACATTATAAATGTTATTTACTTATTGGCTTGCTTTTACACCACTAGATTGAGGCTGATTTACGTCCCTCCATTTTTGAAGAAAGTCAGAAACCATAATAACATCCACAGATGGTAAATTATGAGAATCGGCTTTTTGGAAACCTTCATCCATACTTAAAAATCAATTTTACTTAAGAAAATATCAAACACAGTACAAGATCACTCACTACTACCGACTTGCGGCTTTGCGGCTATACTAAACACGAATAAGAAGAACCTTAAACGCCCAGCAGTCGGGTTCCCGCGAATCCGCTGCAAGACCGGTGACGTCAGCTAGCCACAGAGCGTTTCGACCGTTTGACTGAATATTGATATTTCTCGCTGGATTTTATGACAGAAGGAATTGTTTGATTTTCGTAAAATTTTACAAATGATATTATGGGACTATTTCCTTCAGTTTTATGATGGGTAAACGCGATTTAATTTTTTTGTAAACATCCCTATTCTTCTTTCTTGATCATTTTGTTAGAAGTACGGGAAAACATAAAACGCTATCCTCAAAATGTACTTCTTTTGAAGAAATATTTAACAAAGTTGTGAATATTCTGTTTAAATATTAATTACATTATTTGCTGTATGGTGCAAAATTCTATATTACGTATTTTATTTTTAAAAGAAAAGGGACCTATGTTAATATGTATTCCATCTATTCTAATCCAGCACCGCGGCTGTTATGCAACCACATAAACATCATGATACAAAGAAAAAGAAGATATGACATTGCGCAGGTTCAAGGCCAATGAAGTCGAATCGTATACGTCATGTGGTTCGTAAATAGAATCTAACCGCCATTTGATTTGCATTGTGTCGTGTGTTCGTGGTCGGGTTTTTATTTTATTTTGGACGAATATTTGTTTAAAATGCGTTGTTCGGTGGCTAATTGCCATACAGACTATGAGTCTAAAGACTTTAATAGAGAGATAATGTTTTTTCGGTTTCCCAACGATGAAAATCTTTGCCGGGAATGGGTAAATGCCTGCAAACGGGAGGACAAGGTGAATACGAAAAACGCGCGAATTTGCTCAAGACATTTTCACTCTGATTCTTATGAAAGAAACTTAAGATTCGAGCTTTTGGGATATTCAGCGAGAAATCGTCGCCTTCTGAAACCGGACGCAATACCCACATTGAATTTACCAAAGAAACCTATGAAGACCTCAACTAAAAAAAATAGAGAGGATCGTGCGAATAAAAGAAACCGTACCAAATTAGTGAATAGTATTCTGGAAGCTAGGTGAGTGAAATACCAAAATGTATGAATACCAAATGTATGATATGTATGTAGATTAGTCAGGGCTAAACTAACTTAAACCTATTATTGGTGTTTTGTGGTTTGGGATACTTTTTAGTAGTTATTTTATTTTATTATTTTATATTAATAGGTGAAGGTGTTAATACATAGAGAATGTTTTGTTGTAGTGAATGTAGTAATCAAGAAGATAGTTTTGCGGGTAGCACGACTAACAATAACAGTAACGATGGTGTTGGAAACATAGTTATTGCCGATGAAACCGATATCCAGCCCAAAAAAGATATTGGGTATGTGTTTATTTTTGCAATAGTTAGATTGTATTACACATTATAATATGATGTTTTGTTTTGCCTCGTGTTTGCTATTTAAGATGTTATTTTATGTATACTATTGACTCTTATCTGCCTGTGCTATATACTCATAA
Source organism: Kuschelorhynchus macadamiae (assembly GCA_030620095.1). Classification (NCBI taxonomy): domain Eukaryota; kingdom Metazoa; phylum Arthropoda; class Insecta; order Coleoptera; family Curculionidae; genus Kuschelorhynchus; species Kuschelorhynchus macadamiae. The sequence continues at coordinate 58,810 of JAUTXW010005298.1, read as the reverse complement.
TTTATAATTATTTTAGTACTAACACTGACATTGATGAAAGGGATGACATCATTAGAAAATTAAGAAAAGAAAATTCAGAACTAAAAAATGAAAATGGTATATTTAAAAACTTTTTCTCACACTCCCAAGTAAATAAACTAAAATATCCCAAAAAACGAGTAACCTGGACTGTAGAGGATATTTCTAAGGTCAGTATAAAAATAAATTATGAATAATTTATTAATACCAAAGAAGAGGTTTGCGGTATGCACACAAAAAAGAAAGATAATGTATTTTGTGCTGAATTTTTATGTATTTTTTTTATTTCAAAGGTGAACATGTTGACAAATAATTTCAAGAAATAATTATTTTACACAAACTATACTGTCTTCTTTCCATTTTTTTTTTCATTATTACAATAACTTTTATTTTTATTTATAGGCTATTGTTATTCACTCTGCAGGTGCCCGAGCCTATAGGTTTTTATTAAAAAAAGGCTATCCATTACCCTGTGTTTCAACACTTAGAGGATGGGCCAAAAAAATAAAGGTGGAACCTGGCATTTTAAAACAGGTAAGATAATGAAATCAGGGTGTACTAGGGGTTTTAATATACTTTGTTATAAAGTTGTTTTTTTTTACAAAATCAATTTAATTTTAAAAAAATGTGTCTGATCACAGCTTTATGGACTCTAAAAAACTTGTGTAAATTAAAATGACTTTAAAGGGCTAGTTTTTGATATCCATAAAGCTACAACATATAAAAAAACTAGAAAATTGACGGAGATATATTTTACCATTGTCCAGTGCGTTGGTCCAAATGGTATTGATTAGTTTGTCATTAATTAGCTTTTAAAAAGGTAAGATAGAAAAGTTAAATGTATTTTCCCCAAACTTATCGTCTTGCCACCAGTAAATTCTTGTTATTTTTTTCTCTAAGGTTTATTAAGGACATTGAGATGAATTTCTTTGCAGGTTTTCATGATTGTCAAACAGACCGATTTAACTGACCTACAAAGAGTGTGTGTTTTATCCTTTGATGAAATTAAAACTAGAAGTGCTTACTTATATGATAAGGTAAACGACCAGACATTGAAGCCCTATAATTATATTCAAGTAGCTACTATAAGAGGTTTATTTGGTAATTGGAAGCAACCCATTTTCTACGATTATGACTGCCAAATGACGAAAGACAAACTTTTTGAAATCCTTAAGTTCATAGAAAAGGCAGGATTCCCTGTCGTTGCAGTAGTAAGTGACTTAGGTGGAGGTAATCGTGGTTTGCACAAAGAATTGGGAATTACTACAACACAAACTTGGTTTATAAATCCACTATCCAACCAAAAGGTGTTTGTATTTGCAGACGTTCCACATTTGATCAAATTATTAAGGAATCACTTTGTTGATCAGGGTTTTATTTTAAATGGCAAAGAAATCAATAAAACCATTATAGAGAAACTAATAGGCATCACTAATTCCAGTGACCTAAATATAGCTCACAAAATTTCGATGGATTCTATAAATGTTAAAGGCGCCCAAAGGCAAAAAGTGAAACTGGCAACAAAACTATTTTCCCATACCGTTTCAAGAGCTCTTACAAGATGTGGAATGCTTGGAGAATTTGGGGATGAAAATTGGATGGAGTGTGCAGAATTTTTTAAGGATGTAAGTTGGATGCTAGTTTTTGTATAATACTGGTATGATCTAACGTCAACTTTGTGATTAATGGTATTTTGTTTTTAGGTAAATGACTGGTTTGACGTTCTCAATGTAAGAGTGCCTGAAGAAGATAGCAGAGAAAGAAAAAAAGCTTACGGCCTATCACTTGAACTTCAAACCAACATTTTAGATAAAATGAGCAATATCATTTCTTCTATCAGGTTTAAAGGTAAAAATACATTATTACCTTTTCAAAAGGGAATTCTGATTACCAATTCATCCTTAAAAATGTTGTATGAAGATCTTAAAGAAAGAAACGGTATTAAGTACCTCCTCACCTACCGTTTGAATCAGGATGTGCTGGAAAATTTTTTTGGTGTCATAAGATCAAAGGGAGGTTTACATGACCATCCAAACCCCCTTGAATTTAAATATCGCCTTAGAGCGTATATTTTAGGAAGAAATGAAGGAGCCTTATTCAGTGAAGGTAATACTCAAAAATTAAAATAAGTAAAACTCAAAGTCTCAAACACATTAAAGATTAATACATTAAAATAAAACAAGAATATAAGACAAATTAAAATTTAAAGATTAAAAAAATGTGAAACATGTTAAAATGACATAAACAACCTATTTCTATACGTAACAATAATAAATAAATATAATAATAAGCATACCGGAGTAACGTTTTATTGTTTAACACATCACTGACTTAGGTCTAAACTTTCAGTTTTATTTATTTTAATTTATATTAAAATCTGTTTCTTTGAGAAAATTCACAAATTCTTTGATTTAAGGTAATACTCAGACAGACGACACCCCCGATTTGGAAACAGAAAATGTTTTAAGTAAAGATCATTTTCGACATCTAGTTACAGAAGACCCTCCAATTTCTGATGCTTTAAACCAAGAACTGGACTCCATACCTTATGATGGTTTACAAAATTTAGCGGGGTTTATCTGCCACAAGCTAAAGAAGTCAGAACCAACAGCGTCTACCTCCACAAATACTCTAGACAATTCTTTAACATGGGTTGATCATTTGTCTGAAGGTGGTTTGGACAAACCATCTGAGGAAATGATGCAGCACATAGAAAAATTGGAGACAATTTTTAACAATGTTAATGCTGATAACCTGCATATTTGTAAGGGATATATCAGTTATTTAATTGACCGCAGTTCTAATGTGGATTGTAGCCTAAATGTAAAAAAAATATTTTTTAGATCTCGAATGTTTTTCCGCATGAGGAATTTAAATAAAGAATTATTAGACAGAGATTTTTCAAAAAAAAGAAAAATGTTAAAAACTGTTAAATAATGTTTTTTTTTATTATTGTATTATTTATTATTTTGTTAGTATTGTTAGCTAGTTAGTATGCAGACTCAGACTAAGAGCCCTGAACTAAGGCTTATTTTAATATTCCATGTATTTTTGTAAAAAATCAAAATAGCCCCTTTTGTTTGCATAATTAAACTTGTAATTATTTTAGTGATCCTTATATTTTCATTACATTAGGTTTTTGGAAAACTATTTTTTGTAAAAACCCAGTTTTTACAAATGGATATCAAAATATATTTTTAAAAAGTTTTTTTTCTATTTGCATCGCATTTAATACAATAGAGTCATCAATAATCATCATTATTAATAAAATAAAACAAAACATCATATTATATTTTGTTTATCGTTTTATCTATTTTTTTCAGTACCCATAAATAAATATTTTTATACCTGTGTTTTTTTTATCCCAATCAAAATAGTTATTTTATGCGATAAGTGTGTGAAGTTATGATTTTTTGACGAATGTGAAAATCACATGAGTCAAAAAAGGTAGTATTTTACACACTAGTAGCATACAAATTTTTTTCTAAAACCAAAAAAATCGTAGCAAAATTTCCAAATTTTTCAATTCCTTTACACACTAGTGTAAAGTAAATTTGACATATTTTTAAAACTGACATTTGTCAAAATATTAAAATTTTTCAATTACTTTACGCACTGTTTTAAAATGTTACACGTCTTGAACAGTGCGTAAGGTGAGTACTTTACGCACCGTTGTAGAAAAAATAATTTATGTAAAAGCAATACCTAAAAATAATAATATTATTATTATCTTTGGTAAAAGTAATTAGTGATTCTGATTCCATTCTAAAAGAAGGGTATGTTTATCTATTAATGTTCTTGAGAAATAAAAAAACACCCTTTTCAATCACATAAGGACTTAATTTGTATTTTTTTTCTATACATTTTATTTTTGAATTCATCATAAATACTTACCTACCCGGTTGTGAAGAACGGTATTTTAGCCTATTACCGTTCACGAGATACAAAAAACCACCCCAATTAACCCCCTAGGGGTTAAATTTGTAGTTTTTTTCTATAGTCTTTTTTATCTTATCATAACTACCCGATTCTAAATGAATGGTCTCTTTACCTATCACCTTCTCCAAATTCAAAAACTGCCCCTTTCAACCCCTTATGGGGTGAAATTATCATAATGTATTGATTATGTATTGTCACAAAAGCTTAATGTGTGTACAAAATTTAAAAATAATGGAAATAATAAAAATGGTTGAAAAAGCTGTTACAAGATTGAAACAAACAAACAAATATACTGGTCAAGTTAAATAAAACCCTTTTAAAAGCGAAAAATAGTACCCTCTTTTTCTTAAAACCTACTGTATTTAACTATTTTTATTTATTTCTACTCATATGTTTAAATGTAACTGTTTATTTTGATATAATCATGTTATTTAATATTTAATCCGCAAATCTAGTTCACTATAGCTACTTTTTGATTACCTCAGGAAGCTGTAAAATATTCTCTCGTATAAAATTATTGTATAAAACGTACCAGTATAGATAAATCGTCAACATTTGTTCATGTTTAAAGTTCATATCTAACTTAATATGCAGAAAACCACGAAAAATCCCATATCCCAATATGTTAAATTTAAATTTTACGAACCGCGTGACGTCATGCGCGAACTGGACAAATTTGTGACCGCGATTTAGCATATCTTGTTTTCTTTGTATCATGCATAAACATCATACATTTATCCGCCTTTGAAACGGGGCGCGCCTTCCACAGAAAAATAATATAATAATATAGGCGAAATGCGTTCCTCGGGAGAACAAAGCGTTTTAAACTTAGAGTAAGAATAAAAATCTTACTCTAAGTTGTAATTGCCCGTTGTTACTGGGGAATGGCCATCCATATTTTAAGAATAGGTAGTATTTTATTTATTTTGGTCTCTCGTAACCTAACCTAACTTTTTTAATTCACAGATACACAGTAAACAAGTCGAACAGCTGATGGATCACTTGCGGAAACATAACAGTGTTATGTGTGTATTTAAGTATTGCAAAATTAAACATAAATACCAGTAACTAGGAACCCATTTAAGAATAATATTTTCTATTGATGGAAAGACTAAAGAAGCAATAAGGGCACTTGAATCTAGATTATCATAATACTGTTACAGGTAGGCATGAATTTGTATATTTTTAAGCAAATAGAATGTACTTGCTAAAATTATATTTTATTGTCTATGTCGAGGTCTATGTATAACTTGTAAACAAAAGTATTCCTTAACAGGTATTATCAAAGAAAATGTATAGTGTAAGCTGTTATTTTCTTTGGTATTATATGTTTTCAGTGTTGAGGGTGAAATGAAATAATCTTTGTTTTTCTTTAAAAGAACTATAGGTGGAATTATATAATGTTATAATTATTAGAGTATGGAAATAATTAGTTATCACAGTATGTGGTGTATGGTACATTTATTGATTATAGCAATATTTTTACTTTTTTGCAGAATATGACCCTAAAAAGAAGGGAATGATACAAGAAATGATGTCAAGTATTTGATACAGTATTTTCATTTACCTATCACATACTTCGTCAATATAAGGAAGAACAATCACCGAAGCACAATTACAAATTCCTCGATAAGCTATTTTGTTGATTCAAATTTGAACTCGACCATTTTGATTGTAGAAGATATATACCTGTGTAAGTATTAATTGTGATTATTTTTTTTTTATAAAGAAACTTAGTATAATATTAGACTTAAACAGATTAGGCTAGTATAATTCATAAGCTTATGTTTAGCAAAGTCTACTGCAAAACATACCTATGAGTTCGTTATTATAACAAATTATCAGTTTACAGTATCAAACAGAATTGAATACTTGAAACCTTGTTTATTTGACTAATTGTTTTTGCACTGATATTCTGTCAGAAAACAGCAGCAAGATAATGCATAGCAACTCAACTGATAAATGGTGCACTTATTTTTTTATTATGTCATCCATTAAACTTTGTGCTAGACACCTCATTATGTTTTATATCTGTCTAATTTCTTACAGTGTGATACAAATATGTTTGAAGTGTTTGTTTTTCCTTGGGTTTTGCTAATTGCAACTTTTAATGTGCATTTTTAAATTAATCTTTTGTTCAAATCTATGAATCGCTTTTGAAGTTTCACATCACAATAAAAATATTCTATTTAAAAAAATAACTATTATATGACTTAATAAGTTCATTATGTTTAATGGAATTTATTTGTTTATTCCTATGTAAAATTGTACAGGGTGCCTGATTATATTGGTATTGGTACATACCCTAGCCTTATGCTATGAGTTATCAGAAAACTTTAAATACGAATGTTTTCGGGTTTGAACAAAATCATCATTCATTAATCATTCTTGCCGATTATAAATATACTAGGTTTAAACTTTATCTCTAAAGATAATAGAGAAATTTTAGAAAAACCCTGCCATAAGAGGCAATGTGTAAGAGAGAGATGGAGAAAGCTCCCAATATAGTGGAGTCAGTTGGAATACATTGCTTCTTATGATAGGGTTTTTCTTAAATTTCTTGATTATCTTTAGAGATAAAGGTCTTAAACCTAGTCCATTATTAATAATCAGCAAGAAGAGACCATTTGAGGTGTATCTATTATACAGGGTGTGCCTTTTAAAATAATGCAGTCGATGCCCATTTGCTAAATTTCCGATTATCTTTTGTTTGTTTTTCTTGTAAATTGACCAAACCTAAACACTTCTATATTTAAAGTTTTTTGATAACTCATAATAAAGTCTCTAGGGTACTGTTTAAAATATAACCAAACATCCTGTACATAAAATCTGTATAAAATATCAGATGTGTTAAAAATAAAAAAAAAACTACATATATATACATAAAGGAACAAAAGTGAACCAAACTTAATTTTAGAGAAAAAATTATACACCATATACATTATACCTATATCATGAAGACCCCTTATTTTTTGTAAGTTAAGTTAACTATGTTTACCATTTTTGACCAGAAGAGGTTATTTCAAATCCATTATTATGTAATTCTGGGATACCTTGTTAGGTACTGGAAGAAACTAGGTTGCTAAAAGTACATTTTGTAAGGATATATTAAATATTTATACAGGATGCCCCAAAAATGTGGTATAAGGTGCAACTGCTGTTTTTTTATTATGGACTATTTTGTTTTATTAAAGAACAAAACGTCTTGTTTATATACAATTTGGTAAACTGAGGTTTAATACCTTAAAAAAGACTACTAGACATGAATTTGTAATTCGTTTTGTTTAAAATTTTATTTTTTAAACTTCAATTTACTTGAAACATCTGTATGTTGCCTTTTTTAATCATATCAAATAAAGTATAACTGACTTAAGTCTATGAAAATTAAGATTACTCACAATGAAAACTGTATTTTGTAACAAGAAACATTTTTTCCTTGATTTTTTCTTCAGAATAACTTTATTTTATAAATTCAATTCTGTCTCTATTTTTTAAGATTTGGAGGTGATCATGGTATCTATTGTTCAGAAAGTCAAGAACTACAACATATATAAAACGTAGGGAATTTCCCTCAACCTAGTTTTATAAGATTTATGTGTAGTCCTAGTAGCTATCTCGCAATTCACCCTTTCTTATAGGCTTTGTTCAGTATAATTTTTAGAATACCTAGTGGCATTGTGGATTGCGACGTATAAATGACGAACTTAAAGATGAAAATTTTTGGACAATATTCAGATCTCAATTTTTGTTCAACAAAAATTAACATATTTAGTTACGGTTTTCGACACTGTCTAGCAGGCGCGTAACTAAGGGGGGCATAGGGGAGGCGATGTCTTTTTTTTTGGGATATTGCATGGGCGCCCGCAGAACCATAACTGATGAAAAAAAAACCAAAAAAGGTCATGCATAGTCCATTTGGTGTATAAATGTAATTTATATATGTAATATACAATATTTACATTTTCCAGGGGAGGCAAGCGTCCCCCTCCCCCTTCCCCTCATTCAGTAACAGGAGTCTAGGGACGCCCCTACGGTCTAGCACTAAGTTTATAGCCTAGAGGATGTTAATAAACATGTTTTTTTTTCTCAACTTTTGTATCCCTTATACTATTATTTCTTACCTCAGTTATGAATAAAGGTAATGTCTCTAAATTTATAAATGCGACTGTTGTACAGGGCTTTCATTTATATTTTGACACCTAGTTACATCTTTAATTATAGAAAATTTAAAAAAAAACTTTAATTTCAAAATTTATAGTATTATTCCTGTATTATGGTCTAAGAATATCAAATATTTCTAAAAATTATTGAAAAGTAGAAAAAACTACATAACATGGATTTTTTAAATGTGACACTTTGAATATTATTATCTAATTAAATTAGTCTTTTCATACCAATTATAAATATATGAGTTCAGAGAGAGAGAGGACTAATATTTTTGCCTCTTATGAAATGGCTTTTATCAATTTTTTGGATAATCTTTAAAGATAACGGTACCAAACCTGATATAATTGCTAACTTCAGATTCATTTAATGTTGCATTAAATGGAGCCAGCTAAAAAAAATATAGGTTATGTAATTTCTTCTATTCAGTAATATTTTGTATTCTTAGAAGATAATAGTGAAAAATCCTACAATTATTGTGTTTTTATTTTCTATAGTTAAAGCTGTATCTATGTCAAAATATAAATAAAAACATTATAATTATAAAAAACTGTTTTGCATATTTTTTACTTTGAACTAACTTCGAACTCATCATTAGAACTCATTAATATCTATGTAAATTTAAATAATAACAGACCTTTTTACCATTATTTAATAAGTTTCATTAATTTTTAAACTCTCAAATGACCTTTTGATCTGATGGATCATGAAAGTTAGTTTAAAGTAAAAAGTTCACAATAGAATGGGGTAAGAAACAATTGTTTGATGCATACAGGAGCTGAGAAAAACAACACATCCAGAAAAATTTACATTTTCGTGAAAACACCCTTTGTATAAAAAAAGTTATTTGGTATTCGGGTGTGAATTATCCTGGGTAGAAAAGAACAATATTTCGTTTTGTAATAGTCATTGTGTGTGTATAAACATTTTGTGAAAATGACAAGGGCTTAGATAATACTCTGTGTAACTGATTTCTTGTGGCATTTTGCATTTTCGAAGCGATAAATCCAACATATTACCACATTACATACCATAACTAGGCATTATCGAAAACCACAACTCAATATATAAATTCTGGTTGAAAATTAGTAAACTTGAATTTTGTCTACAAATTTGGACATCAGTACCTAAAATTAATTAATTAATGTAGGGGTTATGGTTATACTGAATAAAAAAAATTGGGTGGAGGTACTATACTTGCTGTTGGTTACAAACACAAGTTTAAAAAGCCATATTCATATGGATATTCTTCATATTTTCTTAAGGGGAATATGCTTCTTAAGTATTGCTTTTAATTTTTAGCGAAAATTGGAAATATACCTATTTTATCAATAACGAAGTTTTTTTAATAACATATTTACAGCTGATTCTTCGAAAAGCAATTTTTTTACAATATTTTTTCTTCTTTTTAGGTATTTCAAGTCACAGGGTGAGTCCACCAGAAATCAGCAGCAATGGAAACTAATTTCAGCTTGTAACAACTTGAACAATAAAAACATGTCCAATTGTAATATTTTTTTATTTAGTGACAAATATAGAATTAATTTTCACTATAAAATATTGCAACACTTTAAAAAAAAAATTAAAGAAGTTCCAGTCAATTTCATAATAATCAAAATGGAAAATTATTTCATTTGTATCTTAAAGATTTATGACTATACTTAAATCTAAAAAAATAATTATATTTAGGCGTTTTATAGATACAGATTTCCAGGGATATAGAAAGTTAGAGATTGATACCATTATGAAATTAGTTATGGGTGGTATTATATATTAATCTTTAAACAAATTTCCAAAAGTTAAGGTATGAACGTAGAAATATTTATTTTTCAGTACCAACAGTTTCTTTTGTTAGTTATGTAAACTCTCCAAACGTCAATTTTTAGTTTTTAGACGATAAAATCACTCTATTAGGTATAGGATCAACTGTGCAGTAATTTTATTATTTTTAATGCAATGAAAAAAATGCAAACTAAATTTTCTTCTTCCCAATCATATGGTAATTATCAGTATCTTTTAAATATATAGAGTGACAAAATATCTATTTTTATTTAATGAATACCCTGTCTATTTTTTACACCTATGAAAAGCTAAAAAATATCTTTCCAAAAAACTTCATGCCAAATTTTCTGATATACCCACCTAAGATATTTAAAAAACTAAAATTAATACCTTCCTGCAAATGGCCATATTATTATTGAATATATAAATTTCGTAACAGTTACAAATAGATTATTTCTTAAAAGGGCTTCTTTATACAGAGCATTCCATGTAAAAAATTACACTGTGTGTAATATTTTTTAGTATGAGAAATAATAAAAATATTAGAGAGGGACCACTTTAAATGCCAATCAATTTCCCTCATAGAGATTGTCACTATTTGCTGCATATTCAAATAATTTATTAGGCCGTCATTTACTTTTGTCATACAAGATTTGGACTAAAATTTTACCAGTCTGTCTCTGTATCTTACTTGAGTTTTATGCAATTTTATTTCATTAGGCCGCCATTTTGTTTCGCCATATTCGATTTTTACCAAAATGTTTCCATTCAGTTGAAAACTTAAATTCAACTGGATAAGTAGTTTTTAAGCTATGCTGCGTACACTGACTGACAGAAGTGGGAAAACATAGGGCCCAAGTACCCTAAAATGCAAAGTTCTGCAAAAATGTTAAAGGGTTAATTTTTCATTTTTTACTGTTTTAAACTGATCTAAATGCTGGTAGTTGGCCTTCTACCAATAAGGGCTCTTATTTATTTTAAACTTTATAATTAAATGATAAAAGTATTAACGTCTATTTGTTTATTTTTCTAATGATTTAATAAATCCTATTATGTATTTTAATAATTTTAACACAGAATAAGTGTGTAACTTATTTTATTAAGACCATATTACCATTTTATTAAAAATCGTCTTAAAATAAACAATACATTTGGAAAAATAAAAAACATATTTTTATTACCAATTCATTAGATAAATATAGAAAAAAAATGTATTAGAAATTAAAGTTAGAAGTTTCATTTTGAAAAAATATTTAATTCAGAATAAATATAACATTTTGACTAGTACGTCTAAAACTAGTCCACTCTAATAAAGATATGTATGCATTTATCATTACAGTACATTGAATTTGTAGACAATAAAGAAAAAAAACTTAAGCTCTATCTCAAAATATGGCTTACTAAAGTATACAACAATTGTCTGTTAAAATTATTAGAATTTAGGTTAATGTTGATTCTTTAACAAATGTTTGCTTAGTGTCCTATTTATCTAAAAAGGTGTTATGTATCTTAAAATAGTTATTTCCTACCTCGAAATACCTGACAGTGTCTTTAAGAATATCATATTCTCTAATAACAATCTGGAAATACAAGTGCAGAAATATTATATTACGCCTTTATAATAAGGTATAATAACATTAAAATCTGTTCTGTAAAAGCACAATATAATATCCACTAAAATGTTCACTTTTTTCGCTGCACTGACATGTAGCGATTAATTACAGTCAAATTTAGGTCTCTTGAAATCACCACTTATTTGTTAACTTCTGTTTTATAAGAATATTAGTAGGTATTAGGTACAATATTATTCACCATCACCAATTGATGCCAACAATGCTGCTATATCTTCCATTTTAGAAGTATAACAAACAAAAGTATTAAGGATCTCCAGGCAGACCTTAGTAGCTTCAGATTTTTAACTCTTCATCACCTTTTAATTATTTCCAAAATAATAAAGTATACTTAATTTAATAGGCCAAACAAATGTGTCGTGTTTTGCTCAACGTCAACAAAATAATTTTAAGGTTAACAGTAATTGTCAAATCGTAATGAAAAACTGGCCTACTTGACGTCAAAAAATACATGCAATTTTCCATTTAAGAAATGGATGCTACTTCCAACCTTTGTCAGTTGTTTCGCTAAATCACGTGATTTAGTGATTCGTTAACTAACGAAATGATAAGTGCAAAATCGCACCCCTGGTCTAATTCTTAAACCTTTTTAGTGAATTGAAGAAATAATTTTTCTAAACGTCACAATTACAAAATGACAATGACATAACTGGCGAACTAAGAGTTATAAGCACCTTGGCAACTAGACAGGGGTGCGATTTTGCACTTATCATTTCGTTAGTTAACGAATCGCTAAATCACGTGATCTAGCGAAACAACTGACAAAGGTTGGAAGTAGCATCCATTTCTTAAATGGAAAATTGACTGTATTTTTTGACGTCAAGTAGGCCAGTTTTTCATTACTATTTGACAGTTACTGTTAACCTTAAAATTATTTTGTTGACGTTTAGCAAAATACGTTTGTTTGGCTTAATTAAGTATACTTTATTATTTTGGATATAATTAAAAGGTGATGAAGCATTAAAAATCTGAAGCTTCTGAGGTCTGCCTGGAGATCCTTAATACTTTGTTTGTTATACTTCTAAAAGGGAATATACAGCAGCATTGCTGGCATCAATTGGTGATCGAATAATTATTGTCCCTAATACCTACTAATATTATAATAAAACAGAAGTTAACAAATAAGTGATGATTTCAAGAGATCTAAATTTGACTTTAATTAATCGCTACATGTGAGTGCAATGAAAAAAGGTGAACATTTTAGTGGATATTACATTGTGCTTTTCCGGAACAGATTTTAATGTTATTATACCTTATTATAAAGGCGTAACATAATATTTTTGCGCTTGTAGGAGGTATTTCCAGATATTTTTGAGACATTAGAGAATTTATTTCTTATTATTATATTATTCTTAAAGCCAGTGTCAGGTATTTCTAGGTAGGAAATAACTATTTTAAAATACATAACACCTCTTTAAATAAATAGGACACTAAGCAAACCCTTGTTAAAGAATCAACATTAAATTAAAATCTAATAAATTTAACAGACAATTGTTGAATACTTTAGTAAGCCATATTTTGAGATAGAGTCTAAGTTTTTTTTCTTTAATGTCTACAAATTCAATGTACTGTAGTGATAAATGCATAAATATCTTTATTAGAGTGGACTAGTTTTAGATGTACTAGTCAAAATTTTGTTATATTTATTCTGAATTAAGTATTTTTTCAAAATGAAACTTCCTACTTTAATTTCTAGTACATTTGTTTTCTATATTTATCTAATGAATTGGTAATAAAAATATGTTTTTATAATAACTTACCAATATGTATTATTTAAGACGATTTTTAATAAAATGGTAATATGGTCTAAATAAAATAAGTTACACACTTATTCTGTGTTAAAATTATTACAAATTCCTTTTTTAGTTCTATGTATGGTCTTTTTTAAGGTAATAAACTTCAGTTTACCAAATTACATATAAACTAGATGTTTTATTCTTTAATAAAACAAAATAGTCCATAATAAAAAAACAGCAGCTGCACCTTATACCACATTTTTGGGACATCCTGTATGAATATTAAATATATCCTTACAAAATGTACTTTTAGCAACCTAATATCTTCCAGTACCTAACAAGGTATACCAGAATTACATAATATGGATTTGAAATAACCTCTTGTCAAAAATGGTAAACACACTTAACTTAAATTACAAAAAATAAGGTTTCTTCGTGATATAAGGTATAATGTATATGATGTATATTTTTTTCTCTAAAATTAAGTTTGGTTTACTTTTGTTTCTTTATGTATATCTATGTAGTTTTTTTTTTATTTTTAACACATCTGATATTTTATACAGATTTTATGTACGGGATGTCTGGTTATATTTTAAACGTACCCTACAGTCTTTATTATGAGTCTCTTCTTGCTGATTATTAATAATAGACTAGGTTTAAGACCTTTATTTCTAAAGATAATCAAGAAATTTAAGAAAAACCTTATCATAAGAAGCAATGTATTCCCACTGACTCCACTATATTGGAGCTTTCTCCATCTCTCTCTTAAACATTGCCTCTTATAGCAAGGTTTTTCTAAAATTTCTCTGTTGTCTTTAGAGATAAAGTTTAAACCTAGTAAAAACATTTGTATTTAAATTTTTTTGATAACTCATAGAATAAGGCCTCTAGGTTACCGTTTAAAATATAACCAGGCACCCTGTACAATTTCACATAAGAATAAACAAATAAATTCCATTAAACATAATGAACTTATTAAGTCATATAATAATTATTTTTTTAAATAGAATATTTTTATTGTGACGTGAAACTTCAAAAGCGATTAATAGATTTGAACAAAAGACTAATTTAAAAATACACATTAAAAATGGCAATTAGCAAAACCCAAGGAAAAACACACACTTCAAACAATTTGTGTCACACTGTAAGAAATTAGACAAACATAAAAAACATAACGAGGGGTCTAGCACAAAGTTTAATGAGTGACAAAAAAATAAGTGCAGCACTCATCAGTTGAGTTGCTATGGATTATCTTGCTGCTGTTTTCCGACAGAATATCAGTGCAAAAACCATTAGTCAAATCAAACAAGGTTTCAAGTGTTAAATTCTGTTTGATACTGTCAACTGATGATTTGTTATAATAACGAGCTCATAGGTATGTTTTCCAGTAGACTTTGCTAAACATAAGCTTATGAATTATTCTAGCCTAACCTGTCTAAGTCTAATATTATAGTAAGTTTCTTTATAAAAAAACAAAATAATCACAATTAATACTTACACAGGTATCTTCTACAATCAAAATGGTCGAGTTCAAATTTGAATCAACAAAACAGCTTATCGAGGAATTTGTAATTGTGCTTCGGTGATTGTTCTTCCTTATATTGACTAAGTATGTGAAAGGTAAATGAAAATACTGTATCAAATACTGGATATTATTTCTTGTATCATTCCCTTCTTTTTAGTGTCATATTCTGCAAAAGCTGTAAAAATTTTGCTATAATCAATAAATGTGCCATACACCACATACTGTGTAATATAATATAACTAATTATTTCCCTTCTCTAATAATTATAACATTATATAATTCCAACTGTGGTTCTTTTAAAGAAAAACAAAGATTATTTCATTTCGCCCTCAACAGTGAAAATATATAATACCTAAGAAAATAATAGCTTACGCTATAAATTTTCTTTGAAAATACCTGTTAAGGAAATCAATCAATCAATCTCTTTATTCAAAAAATTGCACAATACAAAAATATACTATACAATTGAATGAAGTGCCGTCAAAATTACACACAAAACAAAATGAAATAAATCTTAAAACAATACTAACAATTCACGACAACAGATTAAAAATCACACTCTAGGAATTTTGGTACAAAAAATATGGTTCCTTTATACTCTAAAAACTAAATGTGAACCAGCTAAAATACATAGAATAAAATAAATAAAATAAATCTTACAACAGCAATAACACTTTTGTGAGACAGACTAAAAATTTGACTCTAAGAATTCATTTACACTGTATAGTTCTTGCTCCAGTAAAATATTTAACACAGCTTTTTTATATACGTTCAGTTGAGTTTCTACTTTTAAATGGTTTGGCAACTTATTGAAAAACTTAATACATGCGTATGCGGGACCATTTTCAGTAGCACTTAGTTTGTGAATTGGAATGTTAAGGCCAACATACCTGGTGTTAAATTGATACCGAATTTCAAGTTCAGAGAACTTGTCCCTATTCTTAAACAGGAAGACCAAACACTCATATATGTATAATCCTGGAAGAGTGAGAATTTGTAATGCCTTGAACTTTCCTCTGCATGACTCCATCCATTTAAGAGACAAGATGACTCGTATGGCTCTTTTTTTCTCCACAAAAGCACGCTGAGCATCCACACTTCCCCCCCAGAACATAACACCAAATCCACAGAGTGGATGTGTGCAAAATACACAACTCTCAAGTTGTTACGATCTAGATATTTGGACATTACTCTTAGAGAATAGCAAGCTGAGTTAAGCTTCTTACAAATACTCGAAACCTGCCCAACCCAGTCAAGATTTTGATCCACAAGAATGCCCAAGAATTTTGCACTCTTGGCCAGATCCACACTTTGAACCCCGATATCTACCGCATCTGGTATGTCCATGCATATGTATTTTTACGCTTGGATCTGAAGCACAGGAAGTTTGTCTTGTCTTCGTTGACTATTAATCTGTTTCTTGAAAACCATTCATGGGCCATGTTCAGTTGTTGACTAGACAGATTGAGAAGCTCCGACAATGTGGAACCAATGACAAGGATGTTTGTGTCGTCAGCAAAGTTGACAAGATGTGAATTTAGAATTAGTATTTCTGTTGCCAGGTTATTCACATAAAAAATAAAGAGCAAGGGCCCCATTACACTTCCCTGAGGAATCCCCATAGATGTGTGTCCCTGCTCTGAAAAATGTTTTTCCCCATTTTTCTCCACTACAACTCTCTGATGCCGATTCGTCAAGTATGATCGAATCCAGCCTAAAGCTGGACCTCGAACACCATAACGATCAAGCTTCTCGAGCAATATTTTATGATCAAGGACATCGAACGCCTTAGATAAGTCCAAAAATATGCCCATAGACAAACGTCTATCCTCCATGCATCCAATTATACGATCAACAAAGTCGTACACAGCTGTTTCCACTGACCTGCCCTTTAGACATCCATTCTGTGAATTACTAAGAAGTTTCTCAGCACAAAAGAACCTCAGTAACCTGTTGCACATAGCCACCTCAAATATTTTGGAAAATGTTGGCACAAGACTTATTGGCCTATAATTTTCAAGCAGAGTAGGGTCTCCTTTTTGTATAGAGGTCTGACCAGCGATAATTTCAGGTCGTCTGGAAAAGTACCATGCTTGAAAGAGTTATTAAATATGTGACACAAGAGTACCGCAAGCTCGTTAGCACATTCTTTAACAATTTTGGAGGACAGCTCATCATAGCTGGCACTGACTTTATTTTTAAGTTTGGACATGATAGTTAAGACCTCGTGAATAGTACCTGTGGAGGGCAGATATTGTAGAAGATTAGGTCCTGCCTGAATGACATAGTTATTAAAATCATTTGACCCTATTTTGGGATCGCCCGAGATCTGGCACTCCGCATGACCCGACCCCCCTGTGATTTCCCGGACAATCTGCCACACACACTTAGACCTGTTTTCAGACTCCCGAATTCGTTTGCCGAATTGTTCCCTTCGAGCCTCTGCAAAAAGTCGATTATACTCCCTTTTCTTATCCCTGTAGCTCACAACGTATTCATCCAAGGATCTGCTGAGTACAAGCAACAAATCTAGTTCCCGCTTGCAGGAAGAAACTTCCTCAGTAGAATGTAAAACCTTCTTGGACCTGGGATTGATGGTTTTAATTGGAAAACAATGGTTAAATATTGGCAAAAGGGTACTCATGAATGTTCTCCATTGAGTGTCCACGAGATACTCAGGAATATCAAAGATGAAGCCCCAGTTCTCCCCTGCGACAATGCTTTTAAAATTTGCCTTGTTGTGACCATTAAATATACGCCTCTTTAATTTTATATTTTTACTCTTTCCCACCCCCACTGAAAAGACGATTTTCTGTGCGGTGTGATCTGATATATGAGAGTTAAGAACCTCCGATTTAAATGATTCAAAATTTGTAAGAATATTATCAATGCAACGTCGACTAGCCCCGCATATGCGTGTGTATTCTAGAATAGATGGACTTACATTAAATGAGCTCAACAAAGACACAAAATCAACAACATTCCTATTATCACTATCTCTAACATCTATGTTAAAATCTCCAGCGATGAAACACAGACAATTCTCTTTAAATATGCCATACAAAACAGTTTCTAGTTTAAGGATGAAAATATTTATTGGGGCCGAAAGAGATCTATATACACATAAAATTATTACCTTAATGTCATTTATTTTAACTTCAATTGCGGCACATTCAAAAGTTACACTTTCAGAAATGTTAATAATGTCATTTCGAACTTTTGCTGCGATATTATCTTTAACATATATAACAACACTACCGTGGGCCCCCTCCTCTCTGCAGTGTTTTGACGCACTATAATATCCCTGAAGGTTGTAGTTAGACAGCTGCGAACATGATTTCCAGTGTTCGCTTATGCACACCGCAAGACACTTATTTTGTTCCGCTAACACTTGAACTCCATCCAGGCAGTTTCCAATTGACTGCACATTCTGGTGAATAATAGAATGTATCTTCGTACTTTTATCCTCTCGAATTTTTGGCTGTTGTGGTGTGCTAGTTTAAGTTGCCAACTTGGGGGCTATTGCCACTGGTATCAGGATTTCTGGTTCCCCGTTGGGGCGACAGGAAAAGTCGATAAATCCAAGTTCTTTGGTAAACCTGTGAATGGCTCAGCTCGGATAATGTAGTTTTGACACAAGAGATAAATCAAGTCTGCTTTTCCATCATAATGCATAATATGTTCCCGCGTAATCATGGTCAATGAAATAAAGTCTATATTATGTTTCTGCCTTAGTCTGCATTGTAGTAACATATTTTGGTCATAAATGAAGTAATTCAGCTCACGTCTATATCTCCAACAAGGAGGGCCTATCGTGACGAGATTTGTGTTACTACATTACGCTACAAAATATTCAATCTGTTCTAGTCTGCATTGTAGTAACATATTTTGGTCATAAATGAAGTCATTCAGCTCACGTCTATATCTCCAACAAGGAGGGCCTATCGTGACGAGATTTGTGTTACTACATTACGCTACAAAATATTCAATCTGTTCTTCACAAATGGGTATTCCTCTAATGGCATTTTCGGGCCCACAGAAAAATATAACGAAATCATCTTTGGTCAATTTTTTGCTGCATAATATACACTCAGAAATCAGCTCTTCAATTAAAAACCCGTTACGCCACTGGCAATTTAAATCAAATACGCCCTGAGTATATTTTTGAAAGAGAGTCATACTTCCTCTAGCCATTTCATTGCCAATGATCAAAAGTTGGCGTTTCTTACGAACAGTTGCGCTTCCAGAACTCTCATTTTTAAGTGAATTTGTCAATGAAGTTTGAGTTTGTTTATTTACTGTCAACCGTGATGCTTCTGAGGGAACACTTCCGTCAAGTGTAAGTATCATCTTATTTAGCATTTTGATGTCATTTATATGGCATTCGTTGTTCTTTTCTAGTGTTTCAATGGTAATTAACATGCTCCCATTAAGTTTTGTCAGCTCACTCAACTCGTTTTTAGCGTTTCTGTCTGAGACTCTGTGCTGCTCTCCTTCTGGAGATCTTTATTTCTTTGCTCTAGTTTCTTCATTTGGTTTTTTAATTCATTTATATGTTTATTTTGTTTTTCCATTTCTTCAGTAAATCCCCTCTCTGCTAGCGTCGCGTCGTCTTCAAAAGCAGTACTTTTTCTCTTCGAAGAATGTATATATCTCTTTCCGCTATTTCTTTTTTTAGGGTTTCTATTTCCGCCAAGAAATTTTGACACTTATTCTCGTCTTCCAAAGCTTTCTCTTGACATTCCACAGAACAGTAAATCCTATGTCCACCAAGTTGTACTGATTTAGATAACCTTTCTAAGCAGCTAGGATGAAAGATGCCAAAACAAACTGTGCAGCAATAATTTGCAAAATCCTTGTACCTGCAACATTTAAATCCTCGCATAAAAATGACTCAATTGATTATAATTCATTTTTGAAACAAATATTAAAGTCCGGTCCTGTCCTTTTTAACGTTTAAATCAATGAGCAGGTAAAATAAAAAAAAAGTGTTCCCAAAGTTCAATGAACGAATTATTTACAAATGCACTGCACAAAAATGGTTTCAAATAAACTCGGGATTTTTACAAAAAACATGCATAAATTAAAACAAAATCGGAATCAAGATAAAAACGGAATCTCCATTACTGATAAGCTGGCTGCCAGTTGCCACACTTTTTATATCACAAATGAATAAAAATATTCAGGAAATGATATCACAGATTTTTGAATATATGCTTCAGATTCGTGAACTAACGATTTTCTTGTAAGACCAATAAATAGAACATTTTTTTCTCCACACAATGACACAAAACAGTTCAAAATTGGACAACTTTAAACCACTTAATTAATTCAAAATACCGGAGCCGAAAATCGATTCTGTTTACTTAAACGCAAACTTATAGCACACACACAATACTTTTGTTTACAAGTTATACATAGACCTCGACATAGACAATGAAATATAATTTAAGCAAGTACATTCTATTTGCTAAAATATACAAATTCATGCCTACCTGCAACAGTCTTATCATTATGATAATCTAGATTCAACTGCCCTTATTGCTTCTTTAGTCTTTCCATCAATAAAAAATATTATTCTTAAATTGGTTCCTAGTTTCTGGAATTTATGTTCAATTTTGCAATACTTAAATACACCATTATTAAACCACTGTTATGTTTCCGCAAGTGATCAATCAGCTGTTCCACTACCTTGTTTACTGTGTATTTGTGAACTAAAAAAGTTAGGTTAGGTTACGAGAGACCAAAATAAGGCAATCTAAGAAGCTGTCAAACAAAATCCAATATGGCCGCCTTACGACAAACAAAGTTTTGTTTACCGTATGGTTTGCATTAGAGAGAAGCTAATTATCCAATATATTTCGTAATTTAAGTTAGATTTTTCTAATAGAGACTTAAATATGCCT
Source organism: Kuschelorhynchus macadamiae (assembly GCA_030620095.1). Lineage (NCBI taxonomy): Eukaryota > Metazoa > Arthropoda > Insecta > Coleoptera > Curculionidae > Kuschelorhynchus > Kuschelorhynchus macadamiae. The sequence goes on along the minus strand of JAUTXW010005298.1, from coordinate 38,109 downwards.
TCGTTTTGCTGTGTTGTGAAGTGTGGAAGTAGGGGTGATCGCGATAAAGTAGGATTTTTCCGTATTCCAGCGGAATTACATTTTCCACACAAACCAGACCTGAACAAACTTTCAAAAGATAGACGACACAAATGGTTATCAGCTATAAAAAGGGAGGATTGGACTGAAACTAAATTAAAATATGCATCAGTTTGCAGCAAACATTTCTTGAGTGGTAAGTAGCAAAAACATTAGGTGCACTAAAACAAAAAAAAATGCTGTCTGTTTGATTTTGCCAAATTTGTTTTATTCTCAGATATTAGTGGTTATCCTTTTAGAGGAAATGTTGGCTAAGCTAAGTTAATTTAATCTGTACATGTTTGTCTAATTGTCAAATATCATTATACCTTCTTTTTCTGGCTAAATAGGATTAGCTAAGATTTCTTGTAAAAGGAAAGACACTATTATTGAAGTACTGAAATAAATCTTACTAAATCTTTGGTTTCAGGAAGACCATCCAACCTGTCTGACATCCAAAATCCAGATTGGGTCCCATCACTACATATGGGATATGAAGTATCAAATAAGCCTTCGACTGGCGCTCAAGATCGCTATGGTAGAGCTGTAAAGAGAGCAAAACTAGCTGATTCAAAATTTGAACAGAGTTCCCCTTCCCCAGCTTCAACTTCAGCTATAACTCCTGTTGAGGAGGATCAAAATGCTCCAGATGCATTTAAAAATAATAAAAGTTGTCAAACGGACATTTCAGCAACTGAGTTTTCAGACATGGTTGTTTCACTAAGTTCGGGGCGACCTCTGGGACATACTTGTTCTTCTGAGATTACGTATAGATCACGGATAAACGATGACAAAAAAACAAAATACTATACAGGCTTTAATTCATTCAAGAAACTTGACCTAATAGTGAAGTGTTGTGAACCATTCATTACTGTTCATAGTAATACACTCTTGGACGCATCAAATCAAATTTTGTTGACATTATTTAAACTGAGGCTAAATCTGGATTTTAGAGACCTCGGGTTTAGATTTAATATTCACCCGAGCACAGCATCAACATATTTCTGATCGGTTATAAATGTGCTGTATTCACGATTTCAAAAGTGTATTGTGTGGCCAGAAAGAGACGTTTTACAGAAAACTACCCCTTCGTGTTTTAAAGAAAGTTTTGGGACAAAAGTGACAGTCATTATTGACTGTTTTGAGTTGTATATTGAAAAACCAAGCAATCTACAAAAGGCAGCACAATGTTGGTCAAATTATAAACATTCGTACACCCTCAAATATTTGATAGGAATAACACCACAAGGAACTATTTGTTTTATTAGTGAAGCTTGGGGTGGACGTGCCTCCGACAAGCATGTAACGATGAATTCAAAATTTTTGGACAAAATTGGTTCAGGTAATATGAACATCATTGTATTTGCTTATTGCTTTATGTTTATTGTTTACCTTGACTTATACCTACAATGTTTTTTATGATTATTTCACTAGAGTGTATTACACCAGCAATAAAATCTGTAGTCCCTTAAAATATTTCTACTTTGACAAAACCAACATCATAGACATGGTATTGCCAAGACATTTTTTTTAACACGCCTATTAATCTTTATTCTGTTTCTTTTAATAATAATAATAAACACATTTATTATTCCAAAATAAAGATTTATAAATACCAAAAAAAAAATACATCGAAATAAGTAGATAAATGGAATAAAAGGCAACTTATCAGCTTCCCTTGCAAAAGAAAGAGCTGTTGAATGAATTTGATTGAAGTTGTTAATTTCTACTCTCGTAAAAATAGTCATGCCAAATACCACTCGAGAAAACATTCTGTAGGCAAAATCATTCTGGTTCAAATTTGTTGCCTTTTGGTAATTTCGCTCAAGAAATTTTTGATGTAATCAATGGCCTGGCGGCTTGTTATTTTGTCAAAAATGTTATTCGCAAAATCAGTTGAAATTTTTTTCTCTTGTGGTATTATGTATGAAAATAAAAATATATAAATAAATTTGCAAGAACCTTCTAATTTTAAGTTGCAGAATGCAATCGACAATTGAGCAAAATCATTTTTGTCCTTCTAAGGCATAGTTCTGAATTTCTATTAACAGGTATAAATAGTCATTAACAGAACTGTGCTCGGGATAATGTGTTTTTAGTACCTACTATATTGTTATTTTTCTAGTAGCTATCTAATATTTTGACTCTCGTAAAGCATCGCTCTACTTGTATAAGTTAGCAATAGATAGTTTTTTTTACTTCTAAACAAACTAAATATTGTTTTACTTTTTAGGTGACTTGATTCTGGCTGACAGAGGATTCCTTGTAAAAGATTATGTCAATTTGCTAAATGCCAATATAAAGACCCCCGCTTTCACAAAAGGACAGAACCTGCATCCTTATGAAATTGAAGAGACCAGAGCAATTGCTCACGTGAGAATACATGTGGAAAGAGTGATTGGCTACATTAGACAAAAATTTCGTATATTAGCAGATGAAATGCCAATAACTTTTTTGTGTGTTGATGATGACCCAATCCTAGATAAAGTGATGGTAGTGTGTTGTGCCCTGATCAATTTAAATCCCCCTATAGTTAATTTGTAAAAAACCTACTTTAATAAAAATAACTGTATATGATTAACTTTTATGAGTTTTATTTCTTTTAAATCACATAACATGTGAAAAAGCCAAAAGATTTTGTTAAAATAAATTTGTACTTTAATTTTTATTTAAAAAATTTAAATTTTTAACACATAAAGCATAAACTAATTAACCTATTATGTAGGTACTTGAAAAAAGATTAAAATAGTTTAAAGAACTCTCTTTAAATATTTAAGAATTATAAACTATAGAGAAACGTCTTATTTTTCAATGTACTTCTATTATAGAATTTCCACAATTTTTTTTTTCATATTTTTTATGCTATTTGCGTAGTCTACTTCTTTAACTAAGGGGATTAAAAGAAAAAAAATCAATTAAAAAATACATTTTATTTTTATCAAAAAATATATATAATAATGATAAAACTTTTATTTATTAAATTAAAAAGTACACATAATACAATAATTGGACAAAAGTTCAAGTAATCTACGATATAATATAAACCAAAACCATAATACATTGCATACTTATCTAGAAATAAAAAAGATTAAAAAATAGAGTTACCATACCCAAAACAAAATGGTTTTATAATAAATCCAAAAATGACATTACATTAGTCGCAAAGCATATTTGAAAAAAAAGCATTTTGACGTACAATAAGGTTCGTATAATAGAAAATCTTTGTCAATACATAAAAATACAAATGAAAATAAACATACACGTCCAGGATAAGAATACATTCTACATGGATCTCGTCAAAACTTTCATCAAAAAATTTTACATCAAATAGTAAACATGACAATTGAATGATTTAGCATCATATACAAGAAATTTAGAGCTAATTACAAAGACTAACTAAAAATTAAAAATCAGAAGAAATATGGTGTAGGTTAAATTAGAAAAAAGAACTGACTTTATTTAAAAAGATTTTAAAAAACCAAAATAATATTTTTAATGCAACTTTTTCTGCTCTACAAGACATCACAATAGCAATTTAATTTTTTTAAATAAAGCCCTTGATCTTTTATTTCATTCTTTAAAGCGATCGACCCCCTAAACCTTAGCAATAAGGTAGAGATGGAAAACAATAATTAACTGAAGTCATAATGAAAAAATAAATTACTTTATAAGTGTGGTACACTGTTGGTTTAGGGAAGTTGAAAGCTTTCCAAAAATGAAATAAAAAATCCATATTTTAAAAAATAAAGTGAATGGTGGGTCTCGAAAGACGTATTCAAAATCTGATTAGACCAACTTACAGAGCAGAAAAGTGGCAATAAAATTATGGTTTGCTTTTTTTTATCCTTTCAAATAGTATAACATTTACAATAATTAAAATATAATACAAAGTTTTAAAAATATGTCAAGATACATGCAGAAACGTCAGAGAACTGATAAAAAAATATATACACACTAAAATTAGAACCAAACAAAAATTTTATGGTCAAATATTTTTTAATATACAATCTATACGGCAGCTGATAAAGTTCCAGGAACTTCTTCACTGCATTGAACGCATGTCCACAAAGTTTCTGGAACCTCTGAGAGACCAACACATCCTAAATGAAACCACTGGATACTACAATTATCGTTTTCACATTGGATCATTGGACGATCTTCTTCGAGTTGATTACATGTACACCAAGTCTGTGCCATGTGCCTTCCTAGCGTAAAATATTTTCCTAGGAGTTCAGGAATAATTATGTTTTTATGAAAATCCAGGGCTTTTGGAAATTCGACACTCCAAAAATCTTCATCCAAATATATTCTTTTTTGGAAGAATTTCTTTGGAGACCAAACTATAAAATCATAGTACTTTAGACCAGATAGTTTCAACTGTATCTGAACTTGATAATAATACGAATGATCTCGGTTTAAAGCAAAGTCATCACCATCATATATTAGACATGAGTTCTTAGAGTTTATGTATTTTGACCATTCCATATTTTTAAGAACATATGGGCACTTGACTTCTATACAACCTTCTCCACAACAATCGCATGACACTAAACTATCTGGGGTAGCTCCAAACAATGGGAAGGCTGGATTGAGTAATAAACCACAATTTTCAAGTTTTAAATTTACGTGTTCAAGTGTATTTGAAGATAAATAATTTTGAAGAGCAAGCTTTTCATTGTTTATTCCCCACTGAGTTGCTTTGGTTTTGAACAGAAACTTTAGAGGATAACAAACACTCTTAATTAATGACAGAGATGGTTTTGAAAGTGATGTCCTGCATGCTCTTTTAAAATTTGAACCAGTGATGCGTCCAGTTCTTTGCCTAAACCATTCTTCGGAATGAGTTTGCTTAACTGTGGCTTTACAGATCTTTTGGCAATCATCAAAAGATAATGACTGGTCAATTTTCTCTCCAATTGAGCACAACTGCTGATAAGAGAGTGACTCATAATACTCCTGGTAAATATTATAAATCACTTTAAGTTTTGGTTGACAAATACTTGATCCTATTCTTGATGCAAAATGTTCAATAACTCTTGCAAGAGCTCTTTCGTCGCCAACATTTTCACAAGCTGTCAACAGTTCAATAAGTTCTTCGCCTTCAATGGCAGGTATCGGACTAAATAAACTTGAAGAGTCTGAGACAACTGTTTTAGCTTTTTTTGTTTTGAGCTTAAGGTCACATAATCTTACAATGGGTACATCTTTTGTAGAAGGAGCAACCCACTGAGCTAACATATCAGTCGATGAAGTAGAAGTAAGCGAGTTGTAAATATATTCTGTTGCATATAGAACAGCAGCAACATGGCTACAGACTTCAGATAAACCAGCCATACAAGTACAGTGGCCAGTGTTAATACTTCCATTATCTTGTGTCAGGACCCACACATTTAGAGGGGGTTCCCTAGCACGCTGACTATGTCGAACCTTTGCAAGTATAACGGAAAGCTCATTGACCTTTTTCATGCCACGCAGATGAACAAAACCAGCCTCAAAATACTTGTAGCCACTGAGACTTTTATAAGCTTTCATTTGCTCTTTTGTGTAAAAACTATGAGTTAGCACTAAATACGTCATTACATCAAAGGCTTGAACAGCTGGTAGGGATGCAAAGTCTTTATCAAGGTCTTCATCCATGATTTTAAAAGGATCAATGGAATTTATAAGACGAATCTTGTTCTTATACCTTTGAGCAACGTCAGGTTTTTCACTCTCTAGCTGGACAAGGTAGTCACTCTTTTCAGACTGTGGTAAATCCATGTTAATTTTTTATCACTTTATCTACTAGGTCACTAAGAAAGTCTTTTAAATGTGCACTTATCACTCTTCTTAATTAACACGAACTAAACTAAAAGTACATCTGCTTGTTCCCAATATCAACTAATTTCATGACCAGGTACAGGTAGCCAGGTAGCTAAACGCAATCGACCTTTCTAGGCCGTAAAACATTCCAAATCATAAACAGGTACCTATGAATATATTAGTGGCCTTTCTTAAACCACTTAATAACTAAATCACTTTAAAATATATAAATTAAGCAATAATATCGAGACACAACTGCTGTTATAACCCTGAACTTTCATAAGAAAATAAACATCAGCTGGCAAATGTATGTCCTAAGCCGGCCATATTTGATTTGACAGGTCACGTGTTTTAGATCGCCTAATTAAATAAAATACTGCCGTATTCCTCAAATAGGGAGAGCCATTCCCCAGTAACAACGGGCATTTACAACCTAGAGTAAGATTTTTATTCTTACTCTAAGTTTAAATTGCTTTGTTCTCCCGATGAACGCATTTCGCCTATATTATATTATTTTTCTGTGGAAGGTGCGCCCCGTTTCAAAGGCGGCTAGATGTATGATGTTTATGTGGTTGCATAACAGCCGCGGTGCTGGATTAGAATAGATATTAACATAGGTCCCCCTTTTCTTTTAAGAATAAAATACGTAATATAGAATTTTGCTCCATATACTAAATAATTTAATTAATATTTAAACAGAATATTCACAACTTTGTTAAATATTTCTTCAAAAGAAGTACATTTTGAGGATAGCGTTTTATGTTTTCCGGTACTTCTAACAAAATGATCAAATCAGGAAAGAATTCACTGAATTAAAAATAATGATTCATTAAAAACTAAAATAGGTTTCGTGATAATATGACATAGATAATATTTTTTAAACAGATTAGCTTACCTTGTTTAATTTGAAGGATTTTTTACGAGTTTCGTATTTCCGCTGCCTATTTGGAGGTTCCATGTTTTCATGATTTTCTTGAATATTTTGGCATCTGTTGATTACTTACGGTATGATGTATAAGCTAATATACCATGGCTTAGCTTTCAAGTAATCAAAACTATTTTTTATCTTACGAAATTAGACTCCAAGGCAGTAAATTTAGATATTATCAAAAACTCAAAAACTGACAGATTGGCAAAATGGCGGCTTTAGTAATAGGTTGGTTTTTAACGAACCAGGATCGGAAAATCCGATTGTCATGCCGAACAGCTCTCCGAATGGAGAAAATTTTCGTTAACTAACGAAATGATAAGTGCAAAATCGCACCCCGGCATGACAATCGGAATCTGTCAGTTCTTGAGTTTTTGATAACATCTAAATTTACTGCCGTGGAGTCTAATTTCGTAAGATAAAAAATAGTTTTGATTACTTGAAAGCTAAGCCATGATATATTAGCATATACATCATCATACCGTAAGTAATCAACAGATGCTAAAATATTCAAGAAAATCATGAAATCATGGAACCTCCAAGTAGGCAGCGAAAATACGAAACTCGTAAGAAAATCCTTCAAATTAAACAAGGTAAGCTAATCTGTTTAAAAAATGTTATCAATGTCATATTATTACTAAACCTGTATATTTTAGTTATTAATGAATCATTATTTTTAATTCCTTGAATTCTTTCCTGATTTGATCATTTTGTTAGAAGTACGGGAAAGCATAGAACGCTATCCTCAAAATGTACTTCTTTTGAAGAAATATTTAAAAAAGTTGTGAATATTCTGTTTAAATAATTATATTATTTACTATATGGCGCACAATTCTATATTACGTATTTTATTTTTAAAAGAAAAGGGGGACCTATGTTAATATCTATTCTAATCCATCACAGCGGCTGTTATGCAACCACATAAACATCAAACATCTATCTATCTGCCTTTGAAACGTGGTGCGCTTTCCATTCCACAGAAAAATAATATAATAATATAGGCGAAATGCGTTCATCGGGAGAACAAAGCGTTTTAAACTTAGAGTAAGAATAAAAATCTTATTCTCGGTTGTAAATGCCCATTGTTACTGGGGAATGGCCCTCCCTATTTGAGGAATACGGCAGTATTTTATTTAATTTTGGTCTCTCGTAACCTAACCTAACTTTTTAGTAAACAGTAAACAAGAAAGTGGAACAGCCGAGTCTTCCGGTTCGTCTCGTCGAATGCAGACCTCTGTGTTGTTAACATAAGTGGTGCCACGTGTTCGGTTTTGCTGCTTTATTTCGGGGGGAAACGGGAGACTCAACCGCTCAGGTGGAAACTTACGACCCCGCTAGAAAGGGAGCATACGCTGTGAACGTGTGAGGCCTAGTTGTTCCTGCATTCTATCCCGTTCGTCTGCCGCAGTTCTACATAGAATATTAGCGTAACGGCCGCTACGTGGCGGGAGTGGGAGGGGTAAGGGGATAGCTTGAAAGAAAGGGTCATCTCGTGATATCAGTAGTACTCTCAAGGGGCACCTAGTGGAAGCCTAGATGCATTTCAAAAATTTAAAGAGGAATTATTAAAGTATTTGAAAGATTCGGGGTATTCGGGAGCCTAGAGCTCGCCATCCGGATATCCTACCGATAACGCCTCCAAACTGGACCAAGGTGCAGGGTCGACTTCGAGGGTCGCCGATTTAACGACTCTGAGCCCCGGACGAAGGGCAATCTGGCGACTGCCTCGTAGCAAAGCCAATAAGTCCTGTTATGTAACAGGCTAAACAGGAATAAAGAAGAAGAAGAAGTGGAACAGCTGATGGATCACTTGCGGAAACATAACAGTGGTTTAATATTGGTGTATTTAAGTATTGCAAAATTGAACATAAATTCCAGTAACTAGGAACCAATTTAAGAATAATATTTTTTATTGATGGAAAGACTAAAGAAGCAATAAGGGCAGTTGAATCTAGATTATCATAATGGTGATACCTGAGACTGTTGCAGGTAGGTATGTATTTCTATATTTTAACAAATAGAATGTACTTGCTTAAATTATATTTGTCTATGTCGAGGTCTATGTATAACTTGTAAACAAAAGTATTCCTTAACAGGTATTATCAAAGAAAATTTATAGCGTAACCTATTATTTTCTTAGGTATTATATATTTTCACTGTTGACGAAATGAAATAATCTTTGTTTTTCTTTAAAAGAACTACAGTCGGAATTATGTAATGTTATAATAATTAGAGAAGGGAAATAATTATATTACACAGTATGTGGTGTATGGCACATTTATTGATTGTAGCAATATTTTTACAACTTTTGCAGAATATGACACTAAAAAGAAGGGAATGATACAAGAAATGATGTCCAGTATTTGATACAGTATTTTCATTTAACTTTCACATACTTAGTCAATATAAGGAAGAACAATCACCGAAGCACAATTACAAATTCCTCGATAAACTGTTTTGTTGATTCAAATTTGAACTCGACCATTTTGATTGTAGAAGATATATACCTGTGTAAGTATTAATTGTGATTATTTTGCTTTTTTTATAAAGAAACTTACTATAATATTAGACTTAGACAGGTTAGGCTACTATAATTCATAAGCTTATGTTTAGCAAAGTCTACTGCAAAACATACCTATGTTTTCGTTATAGCAAATCATCAGTTCACAGTATCAAACAGAATTTAACACTTGAAACCTTGTTTAATTTGACTAATGGTTTTTGCACTGATATTCTGTCGGAAAACAGCAGCAAGATAATGCATAGCAACTCAACTGGGGGCTTGTATTTGTTTTAAACTTTATAATTAAATGGTAAAGTATTAAATTTTATTTTTCTAATGATTTAATAAATCCTATTAGTCATTTTAATAATTTTAACACAGAATAAGCTTGTAACTTATTTTATTTAAACCATATTACCATTTTATTAAAAATCGTCTTAAACAATATATATTGGAAAGTTATTATAAAAACATATTTTTATTACCAATTCATTAGATAAATATAGAAAACAAATGTATTAGAAATTAAAGTAGGAAATTTCATTTTGGAAAAAAATTTAATTCAGAATAAATATAACAAAATTTTGACTAGTACATCTAAAACTAGTCCACTCTAATAAAGATATTTATGCATTTATCACTACAGTACATCGAATTTGTAGACACTAAAGAAAAAAAACTTAAACTCTATCTCAAGTATGGCTTACTAAAGTATTCAACAATTGTCTGTTAAATTTATTAGATTTTAATTTAATGTTGATTCTTTAACAAGGGTTTGCTTAGTGTCCTATTTATTTAAAAAGATGTTATGTATCTTAAAATAGTTATTTCCTACCTAGAAATACCTGACAGTGCCTTTAAGAATATCATATTCTCTAATGTCTCTAAAATATCTGGAAATACGTCCTACAAGTGCAAAAATATTATATTACGCTTTTATAATAAGGTATAATAACATTAAAATCTGTTCTGGAAAAGCACAATATAATATCCACTAGAATGTTCACCTTTTTTCACTGCACTCACATGTAGCGATTAATTAAAGTCAAATTTAGGTCTCTTGAAATCACCACTTATTTGTTAACGTCTGTTTTATTAGAATATTAGTAGGTATTAGGTACAATAATTATTGGATCACCAATTGATGCCAGCAATGCTGCTGTATCTTCCCTTTTAGAAGCGTAACAAACAAAGTATTAAGGATCTCCAGGCAGACCTTAGAAGCTTCAGATTTTTAATTCTTCATCACCTTTTAATTATTTTCAAAATAATAAAGTATACTTAATTAGGCCAAACAAACTCGTCGTGTTTTGCTCAACGTCAACAAAATAATTTTAAGGTTAACAGTAACTGTCAAATCGTAATGAGAAACTGGCCTACTTGACGTCAAAAAATACATGCAATTTTCCATTTAAGAAATGGATGCTACTTCCAACCTTTGTCAGTTGTATGATAAGTGCAAAATCGCACCCCTGGTCTAACTCTTAGACCTTTTTAGTGAATACGGGGGTATAAGTTTCAAGTCAACCTTACTTCTAAAGGTAATATTTTTGGTATGCATTCAAGAAAAATGGATTGTATGTTACACTTGACATGTTATGGCAACCGTTACACCAGGTAGTGGTTTAGAGGCACATGGAACTGTCACCCAGGACAGAGCCTCCAGGCTCGAATACCAGAACAAGATTTTTTATTTTTGTAATTTTCTTGTTATTAATATTACTATTATAGTAAATTCTATTTCAGATACATTAGAGCGTTACGTTCGGAACTCAATGGAAATTCCGTAATCTTTAAGTGCGGAACACAATGAAATTTACTGATTCGTTTCCGTCAATTTACGTCAAACTTAATTTATCTCAGTATTTTTTGATGTTTTCAGAAAATTATAATACGCTGGATCGAAAATGAATCGATATTTCGAGTATCGATCCGAAATATCAATTCGTACCAGCGGATCGTGCACCCCCGCTTCATATATATATATATATATATATATATAGCAAACCCAAATAGATTGAAAGCATAAACATATTTAACGTGATTTACCGGTACTAGGACACATGACGCTGGTCTAAGTCCTGAAGATATCATTTTTCAAAACATTATATGTGCCAATGTAAAGTTAGCATTACTGTTAGTAATTCTCCAAATAACCAGACAGGTAGGTGTAAAAAAAACTTATTTGTCGGGCTTGCATTGTTTTTCCTGTTGTGATTTCTTCACAACGTTTCGAAGAGTAGAGGATTAAAAGTAAAGTGCCCAATATCAAAGGCTAGCACAGACGAAGCATGTATATATATGTATATATATATATATATATATATATATATATATATACAGGGTGTTTCCTAAACATTGGTAAAAAATTCGTAGGGTGATTCCTGAGGTATTTTTATGAAAAAAAGTTATTATAAACATTTGTCAAAAATGCTTCCTAAGGGAGCTACGCCCCTTCAAATGGGGCACCCTGAAGACGGTTTTTCCTCCATATTTCCGAAACCGTTCATACAAAAATCATGAAAGTTGGTACATCGTACAAACTTTGAATGCTGAATCAGAATTTGAGCTCAGAGTATCAAAATTTTAATCAGGGGTGTACCATACCGGGAGGGTTGGGGGTAAAAACAACCCCATTTTTTTATGACATGCTTACTTTACATTCTGATATCAGGATATGAAACCTGGAGGTTTTTTACGTAAAAAAGGTACTCTTAGTTCATATCAATAGGAATAGTAGTTTTCGAGAAAATCGCAATTTTCTACAGTGATGCATCGGCACCCTAAAGACGGGTTTTCCTCAAAATTACTGAAACCGCTCACCGTGAAATATTGAAATTTGGGATACTGCATAAACTTTTGACGCCAAATTAGATTCTGAGGTCTAAAACTTTGATAATTTTATCAGAGGCTTATCATATTGAATTGGTTAGGGTTAAAAACAACCCAATTTTTTGATAGTAATTTATTTTTGATATTTTGATTTTAGAATTAGATCTTTGAATATTTTTTACTTAAAAAAGATACTACTTCTGGTTCACATTGATTAGGCTATTAGTTTTTGAGAAAATTGCAATTTATTCCGTCGACGCCGTTATTTACCCCTTTAAGAATACATAGGTAAGCAGTACGTATTTTGTCGTTTGATATTTTTTTGGAGAGTCCTTAGTGTCGAAAACAGAGGGTGATAGAAATGCTTTTCGAAAAACAAGAATAATACAAACTATTTTATTATCGAAATATTCATTAATTTAATTTTCGTATTACTTCACAAAAATTGTTGAAAATGACCACCATCTGCTAGGATACATGAATCTAGTCTTCGCCTCATTGACTGACGAACTCTTTCAAATATGGCAAGGGTATTCCTTATCGCATTGCAACCTGCAATTATACGATTTCTTAAATCGTCCACATTTTCCACTGGTGTGACATAAACTAATTACTTTAGATGACCCCATAGAAAATAATCTAAAGGGTTTAAGTCCCGAGACCGAGCAGGCCATAAGTGAGGTCCACCCCGACCAATCCAGCGGTCTCCATATGTTGCTGTTAACCACTCACGAGCTGCCATACTAAAATGCGCTGGCGCACCATCGTGCATAAACCATATTGCATCTCGCGTTGCCAATGGTACATCCTCAAGGAAGTTAGGTAGGGTTTCTTCCAAGAAGTTTCGATAAACCTCGCCGGTGAGCCTTTCTGGTAGGAATACTGGTCCAATCAGCCAGTCACCAATAATTCCCATCCAAACGTTTAAAGAAAACTGATGCTGAAAACGATCTTCACGTATCTCATGCGGATTTTCGTCAGTCCATACATGATTGTTATGAAAATTCATGATTGCATTTTTTGAGAAATGCGCTTCATCGGTAAAAAGAATCAACGACAGCAGCTGAGGGATTTGAACCAATAGCTGCAAAAGCCGTTGACAAAATTGGATGCGTGGAGGAAAATCAGTAGGGAGAAGTGCCTGAACTCGTATGTGGTATGGATACAACAAATTGTCTTTAAGAATTGTCCACACAGTTTTATTACTGATATTCAACGCACTTGCAATTTTTCTAGTGGAAGTACCTGGATCTTCCTCTATTATATGCAGAACATTTTCTTCGATTTCCACCGTCCTTGCTGTCACGGGTCTTCCCGGTCCTCTATTTTGTTTCAATGTGCCTGTCTCATGAAGTCGTTGATGTATTCTCTGGAACATTCTGCTGTCAGGAGCATTACGGTTAGGATATCGTTCAATGTACAACCTCCTAGCCTTTAAAGCATTACCATTCGCAAGTCCATATAAGAAATGCATATCAGTCATTTCAGCATTCGTATAGCGATTTCATAATGAAAAACTTCACTAGCAAAAAGAATGAAGATTCAGATTTAAACTAACTTTGCTTCCGATATCTGCACCAGTCTGCTATGATTTGAAAATATTATTCTATCGGAATGTTAATAAAAGATAAAAACGCATTTTATTTTTTAATTTTCGACTGATTTATTATTGACAAATAATGACACTATGTCAAAGTCACTTAACTATGAAATAATGCCTGGTATTCACGTTAAAGGCAATGGTACATAGACCACGTTAAGCAAATAAAACTAATTTCAGATTTTTTGGCACTTAGCCCGTTATTTACTTCAAGTCTTCAATTACTTTTCTTCGTTGATCTCTAGAATGAATATCTTTTTAACGCACATTTAGTTTTTCATTTAGATGAGATCTACCCAACACATACTTACTAACTGTAAATTTCTCAGCAGATAAATACAATTTTCTCGAAAACGATTAGCCCAATGAATATCAAGAGTATCTTTTTCACGTAAAAATTCTTCAAGAGTCTAATCATCAAAAAATTGGGTTTATTTTTACCCCTAACCACTTAAGTATGATACGCCTTCGATAATTTTTTTTTAGGGAATTCTCAGCTCAGAATCTAATTTGGCGTCAAAAGTTTATGCAGTATCCCAAATTTCAATATTTCACGGTGAGCGATTTCAATAATTTTGAGGAAAACCCGTCTTTAGGGTGCCGATGCATCACTGTAGAAAATTGCGATTTTCTCGAAAACTACTATTCCTATTGATATGAACTAAGAGTACCTTTTTTACGTAAAAAACCTCCAGGTATCATATCAGGATATCAGAATGTAAAGTAAGCATGTCATAAAAAATAGGGTTATTTTTACCCTCAACCCCCCGGTATGGTACACCCCTGATTAAAATTTTGATACTCTGGGCTCAAATTCTGATTCAGCATTCAAAGTTTGTACGATGTACCAACTTTCATGATTTTTGTGTGAACGGTTTCGGAAATATGGAGGAAAAACCGTCTTCAGGGTGCCCCATTTGAAGGGGCGTAGCTCCCTTAGGAAGCATTTTTGACAAATGTTTGTAATAACTTTTTTTCATAAAAATACCTTAGGAATCACCCTACGAATTTTTTACCAATGTTTAGGAAACACCCTGTCTATATATATATATATATATATATATATATATATATATATATATATATATATATATATATATATATATATATATATATATATATATATATATATATATATATATATATATATATATATATATATATATATATATCTTAATACAAGAATAGTAGTAAAATCAAAGATATTCCATTTTGTATTGTTATTTTGAAATGTGTTCCTATTTTCAAAATACCACGAACCATCATTCCAAACCAATAAAAGTCCCATATTGAAAATACAACGCATTAATATAAGCTTGACATTTGCGGAGTAGCGAACTGCTGTAACGTAAACTTCTATATTTTCCACTTTAATCATGGTACCACGAATTACACGGAACTCATGTACCAGTTACGGTCTGCTTTGTTGCTAAGCTACATTATGATAAAATTCTTACTACCTTATAAGTACAGTAATATCTACAGAACTATTTGTTATAGATAAGATATAATAGGATATTATACATGAAAAATATTTATAAACTGTTTGTAGATTTAGATTTTGAAATTTCATAGTTTAAAGTGTCTTTTGTTACGTGTCCGTAGTATTCTCCTAACTCCCACATTTGATAATATTAATTACATAATAAACATTTATGGCAGGTATTTAATTGTATTTTTAAACGGAATTAATCATTGCCATTTTTTAAGTTTCATTCGCCAATTTAAAACATTCCCAGTTTAACTACATCATAAAAAAGCCCCTGTTCTGCCAACTGGTCAATTTAGATTATTTCATTTTATTTAGTTATTTTGTTTATTATAATATTATTTAAAACAAAAGTTGGTTTGAAGTGCAATAATATACAGGAGTTTATTTTAAAAATATATAATTTTTACTCTCGCACTTTTTTGGACCATCCGGTGTATTCAAAATGTTTTTTGGTTATATGACTTTGTATATGCTACAACTTTCACGTATTTATATTTATAGCAATAAAGAACAAATTTAAATTTTTCGTGTTAATAATAATCCGTTAATATTTGCTGAATTACCAATTGGAAGCTAATCTTTTCTTATCACATATATATGCCTTAGTGAAATGTTAAATTTATAGTCCCGGAACAGGCCCGTTCTGGGGTGTTGCTGCATGCGTGCAAAAATTATTTTGGCGCCCTCCTGTTTTAATTATATAAATTTAGAAAATATATACATGCAGACAGCTTTAGTCTTTTTTCATTAAAAAAAATATATGTACGGAATTTGTGTTGCATATTTATATTCATAATTTGAATTATTCTTATTGCTAAACTATTGTTTTATTAGTTTATATTTATAATTTGAATTATTCTTATTGCTAAACTATTGTTTTATTAGTTTCTTTATAGAACAAGCGACGCAAATTTATGTCAGTACTTACATAAACATAATCATAAAACAAAAATCACATTATTTCTAAGGGTGCTTATTATTTCATAAATTGCAGTTAGTAAAAAAAGCAAAAATAACAATAACAATGGCAAAATTAACATAAAAGATAATTTTTCTATTACAAAAAAATTCCGAAAATACTTTCTTGTTTTGTTTAAAGCAAAATCAGCAGTTATTTACGTCAATGTTATATTTTTTGTGTTAATATTTAATTTGGTGAAACTTCTTTTACCTCTGGCAACAAAATGCATTTTGCAAAAATCAACGGATTAAAACAATGGCTATTTTAATGCATTTAGCTTCCTGCTGACACATCACTATATTAAAAGAGTTAAATATTCGAGTCCCGCATCAAAAACAAATGTGTTTATAAGAGAAATCTTTCCACAATGGTTAGTTGGTCGGTACTTTTTTTAATTGTTTATTAACAACATCAAATTGACAAATAGGTACCTACAGAGAGAATGTAACAAAATAAAGATAACTAAATTTACCCTTTCCAATTATTAAGTGGTGATGCAGGCAAATAGCCTGATCAAATGGTAGTTTCTCGGTAACATAAGGCCGGTAGAAAGTTTTTCAACGGAATTATATGTTTTTTAGGGTGCTGAACACTCTCATGCAGAGGAAATGATATTGCGTATCAGCTGCACATAAATCACCAACTTGCGGAAGACAATGTAATAAATTTTGCCCATATTCGTTATTTCGACCTTCCGAGAGTTTTATCACATTTGCTTTCATGGACAATATTCTCACAGGATAGACCATATTACGTTTTGTGGGAGTATTCTTTATTTCTTTCTTATTGTAGTCTGTGGGCACCTCATGTCCGCACAAAAAGCAATGAGTTTTAAAAACAAAACCCCTTTCTTTTGAACGCGTTTGTTTGGGAATATTTTGTGCAACTCTATGCAAATATGCAGCAATAGACTTTTCTGTTACATAATTCTTCTTGCATTTCAAGTGAACTTCATTTGAACGTTCTCTCTTAAGTATTACATCCTTTCTCTTGTTACTGGCTTCTAGGAAGGACTGCAAACCTCTTTCCTTGACAACACACGTCTCTTTCCTATCTTGTAACAGTTCGTCACACAGAACACACTCCGGTCACGACATTATGCGCGGGCATAAAATCGACAACTGAATATATGCAGGCCATGATACAATAAACCGAAGGTATGATATCGGGCATCGATCTGCTACGTCATCGCGTGATTAACGCCGGATGTCATTGACTTTCGGCCATATGATTTCAGTGCACTTTCAGTTGATGTTTAGAAATGTTGCGGATTTCTGTGCCCTTTTTTGTATTTAGTTAATTAAACAACAATAAATATGAGGTGTGCTGTGTTCGGGTGTGACGAGGATAATCAGGCAAAGAATTTTTATAGGAATATAAGGTTTTTTACTTTCCCTAAAGACAAAAAATGTTTACGTGAATGGACACGCTTGTGTAAACGTAAAGCTAAATTTAATACGGGTTTGGCACGGATATGCTCAAGGCATTTTGTTAAGATGACTATACCTATATAATTACATATAATATAAGAATAAACGGCAGCTTGTGCACATACAAGTTAAACTTGTTTAGAGTGTGTTGTTTTATTCCCTTTCATACCTGCATTTTTTTTAATTAGACCACTCCTCAAATGGGACCTAGTTACGTCTCTGTAGTTATCAAAAAACACGTGTATTTTAGCATTCTTTAGTTCTAAATTAAACTAAATATAAACATGTAAAGCAAAATAACAGTATAAAATTAAATACTGTCTACAACTGTGGATTTTATGCAACCTTAACTCTTTTTTTAGCGTGTTTTTTGTATTTTTATTAAATATATAACTACCATGTCATTTTTTTATTTAGTGAGTTATATGTCAATGTTTTGTTAGAAAAATGGTAATATAATGTCTAAACCCTAGAAACGACGTGCATCTCTATAAGCAAATTAAAAATCTACGCACACAATGACGTCAATGCGCGAACCGGACGCAATTGAGACCGTCTAGACATCACCTTCCGTTTATTATATCATGTATGCAGGCTGTATTCCGTTTCCAAACTTTTAAATACGCAACACCTTTCAAACAATTGACAGTAAGTCATCGGTTAACAGACAACCGACAAAATTTATCCGTTCTTCTGGTGACACAGTTGACAGTGTTCAGGGAATCGTGTTTCGTATATAAACGCTTTTTCAGGTAACCCGTAAATACGGAACACGGAACCAAAATTAAGATTGGAAACGATATACGACACAAAACATTTGTACTAAGTGAAATTTTATTTTCAAGATTTTATGTTTTGTTTGCTGATTTTGTGGTTTAAATTAATGTTTTAAAGAAAGGTAGCCACTCTACGCCTTGCACGCTCAGCATGGAACGGCCCTTACTGCGAGTCCATTTTTGTTTGACCAAGCTATAGAAATAGCTTTATTTCTTCTTCAATTTTTTGACTTTGACATTCAACCCAACATTTTTTATAGAAACACCCCATTTTAAATTACTATTTTACTCAACGTTGATACAAGCCTTTTTGTTCTTATCATTTCAACTTTGAGGAAAAAATAAACCTATTTCGAACCTTGGTCAAATAAAAATAAAATGTAAATAAAACTTTCTGGCCGAATTCCTCGTAATTTTCATAAGTTGTAAACCCAGGTCAAAATGTACACAGAAAAAAAGGATGAAAATAAAACAGGTACAAAAAATGTAATATATATTTCATTAGCATAAATAAAAATAACATGACAATTATAACACACTCAAATTCTTCGAGCATATCCAGACAAATCACTAGATCAAAATGAAAAAGAAACTAACTATTCATATTACTATTATGTTTTTTACATTTAAAATACATAAACAGTCATTGCCTACAATAAACAGAGTTTAATGTCGGGCCGGTTGGCATATTCGTAACGAAAGTAAAGTATCGCAGAATCGAAAGAAGCCGAAAATTGATTCATAGCGCGCGTTCGTTAATGCATTCTTCTTTTTTTTTTCCTGTCGCTCGTTACTAGTAGTTTTACACAAAATTCCAAACAAATTAAGCCGTGGCTCCGGTAACAAAAGTGTTAGCTTTGCATTTTTGATTAAAGTGATATTGGGACGTACTGTTTCATTACAAATGCACTTTTTATCCAACTCAAAAAAGGCCTAAACAGGGCTAACCAAAAACACAGTCCGATATTTACAACACGCTTACATAGAAAATTATAGGTTTTATTAAAAAAAAATCACCCGAACGGAGATGGAACCCAAGCTGCAAGGTAAATGCTCCTTACTAGTTACGTAGCTCACAGCAGATAGTAAACGAACTCTATACTCAGATATTATATGGCCCGGATGTTTGCAATGATCGTGCTTGATCCCATACGTTCGATATACATAAGGATTCGGCTTTAGCCGTTTGCGATACATTATGCTCGTTACAAATATGTGACCGGGTTGTCATCTGGATGTGTTTACTTTTTAAATCGTAATATTTCCCATTATTTTTTACTTTTTGCAATTTCTATCTAAAACCTAAAATATTTACAATATAATAATTTATATAAATCAACAATCCGCATAATGAGCAAAGAACTACGATCCTTATGAGTTTTGTTTACATTTTTATTGTGATTACCAATATATGAAAAATGTGCACTGTTATTTACGCGTGTATTATACAGACCTTATATAAAAGTCTGTGGAATTATGTATATAAAATACAAAACCAAGATCCCTTTGCTGCATGAAATTGTTCCAAAATTAATTTTGTCTCTCAAAGATAATTTTAATTTATTTTGTAAATACGAACAAAAAGTGTTACTTCTATGACTACAACAATTTTTCAATTAGCGCCCACAGTTTTTGTCCTAGTCCTATAAGACGGCGATTGTATATAATATTAGTTTCCGTGATGCTACACTTAACCGTAAAGATTTGACCAACTTAGATTAATTTTTCTACAAGTATTTAGGGTAGTACCGGGTCATTCCATAGTGAGTATATAAAAAAAATCAAAGGCGCCATTTTGAATTGTTTCTCCGAGAGAGTTTCCGCAGTAACTATAAAATATTTTAATATATTGCTTTGAAATATAGTGCATGAAATGTAATTAACCAAAAAAAAAAGTGACTTAGGCCTAAGGCGGGAATCTCTTTTCTCGTTAGGCTATTTCGATAATGAATATTGATAATATTACATGACTTTATTCTGGACACAGAATATTTCCCGTGTCAGTAACTGAGGTGTGTTGTGGGGGAGGAGTGAATGTCGTGTTTCATATTTTTCAGATGACTCTTTTTATTTAATATAAGTTACCGTTATTCTAACAAAAATTTGAAATGTAATAGGTCCCAGTACTTATTTATTTTATTAGAGATGTACAGAGTTTCTGGTTATATAAACGGGATTTACAAACTTAACTTTTAGAGGTACCAAAAATATTGTATAGAAAAGTTTTATGTTTTCCTCTGAACTGAACTCTGAAATGACAATTACAAAGTAAAAAGATCGTACTATGTTATTTTAAATGGAGCACCCTGTATAATATTATTTCAATAAATGAGCATCATCTTACTGATTATAAAATTACCAGCTTTGATACCTTTATCTTTAAAGACAACCGCGAAATTTGTCAAAAACCCTACCACAGCGGGCAATGTGATAAAAAGCGAGATAACATAGACAGAGGTAAAGTCATTAGAAAGGAATACACTGCCTCTTATGGCAGGGTACTTGGCAGTTTTCTCGTATGTCTTTAAAGATAAAGGTATCAAACCTGGCATTTTTATAATCAGTATTAAGATTTAAAATAACAAAGTCGATGCTGATTTTTTAATTTTTCAATTGTCACTTGTTTATTTTTTAGCAAATCTTGATAGTGCAGAGAAGCCAATAAAGCTTTTGTATACAATATTTTTTGAAATCTCTAAAAGCTAGTAGACCCATTTAAAATATAAGCAGACACCCTGAACAAACGAGGTTTAGGCCTCGAAAACTTAGAGCTTGACCTTACCAATAAAATCTCTTATAAATAAAACTACTTGACAAAACAAGACTGACATCAAAAATCAATAAACGTCAACAATTAACCATTCCATCATGTCTGCTGTCAAAACTGTCAAATGCGAAAGGTAATTCAGGAAAATAAAGGATGACGAAGTACAATTTACAATAAAGCAATTAAGCCATACGGATTTATCTGTCGTCAACTGTATCTTGAGACCGTTCAATGTTGGCGCAATATAAACAAGGTCGTTAAACTTTCGTTGTGAAGCCGGGTGCTTCAGTGGTAGGTTGCTCTAGGTGCATTGCAAAGGATGTGTTGTAATCCAGTTCGGTTCGGGCGATGACTTTTTTTAGTTTTTTTTTAACAAAATTTAAGAAAACTTATAATTTTGTATACAGTTATTTTAAAAATCGGGTTGCGCTTTTGTTAGCCCTGGTGAGGCCTTTTTTAGGTGAAGTGTATCTATGTATGTATTAAAACAAGGAGCCTGAAACCCATACTGTTAAATAGATACATTCAATTAGGTTAGCACCAGGTTTGTCCATAAAACTATCATTAAAGCTATACTAAATAATAAAATGTGACAACAGTCAAGAAGCCAAATATTGAGGTACCTCTGGCGACGAGTCAGTCGCCAGCGACCTCTTAAAGTTCCATGGGAAGATCTCTGCTTCGACTACTTAACCATTTTAGTAATAGATGGCTGAATCAGAGCCAACTCAATAGCCTTAGTAACTTTCGCAACAGCGGTTTCCAAGGTAGGTATCTCTTTTTGGAGTGTTAGTATGAATTTTTGTTATCAAAGGAACGAAAGCGGGATAATTGTAATGCGTTGGTAAATTGTTGCAGTGGATTTTGCATTATTCGCTGTACTGCCTTGATGACTTCTCTGACTTAGGTGTAGATAGAGTTAGTAGCAAGTTGTTGTTGAACTGTTCCCCACGGATGTCTAAAAAAAGGCCCATGCCTTTTTATTACAATTTGTTTAGTAGTCTTCTCCATGCCTCGCGATAGTCCTGAGGGGTGCGGTCTGATGTTGGGTGGCCCTATTTTGGGGAGGGACTTTGTAGGATGGCATCCCTCGCAATTTATGCACTTGGCCCTGATTTCTTTGGTTTGAGTACAGTCAGGTGACTCCCTACACATGTTAAGCATTTAGGAGACGTGGTGTACTTCAGTTGAGAGTTCGTGAGTTTTTTGAGTTTATGATTTTTGTATCACAACTTTACTGGACATGCCATTCAAAAATTTGAGATTAAAAATGTTTTTTTCGGGTTAGTAGTTATAATAGGGGAGCGCCTCCTCCTCCTCCTCTTCCTCTCTCTCATGTCCCTCATTCTTAACTTCCTCCCCTTTTATTCTCATTCGCATCATATTTTTAATTTTTTCTCTTTGTTCTCCCACATTTGATTTTGCATTCTTAAGTCTTATAAATAGGTGCATCATGATCATTTTAGTATGCCGAGACACATTTACTAAGCTGTGCTCGAGTTGCGTAAAAAGTTATTTTTGAATTTTTCCACCAATTTTGTATAAAACAAAAAGAAAAAATGTGTCAAGTAATAAGTGAATTATGTGTAATCGCGAAAAATTAACTACAACTATCAGACAGTTAAAAGTTAAATATCTCAATTTCTTTGAAGTGATTTCGAAAGATGAATACACCAAGCTGTTTTATCCACTGAAACAAGATTATTTGGAAGCAATTGACTGTTGTGATGATTATTTAGAAGGAATTATAAGCCTTACTACGTTTTTCAATACATTTGGGAAATCATACTTTGTAGGAGAATTAAGCCACCTAATAGAATTTATAGGAGAAGATTGCCAATTTATACCTGCTATTATTGCAACCCAAAAGAGGTTTCAATTATACGAAGATAAAAAACAGGTATTATCAAAGAAAGTTAATCCTATTCGCAAGAGACGTCCCCCTACATATTTAAAATATTATGTTAAATAAATGAAATGGCTGAGTTGCTGATTGCAGTTAAATTATTAGAGGAGAAATTTAGTAATCTTTCAAAAACCTATTTCTCATATTGTATGGCAAGTGGTCCGGAGTGGATAGACTTTTATTGTAATCAATCTGAGGAATTCGTAAAGGCTGCCCTCTGTTGCAACAAATACATTGAAACATTAAATTTTTTTCAACTTATTCAAGATCTAAAAGATATTGGCTTTGGTTACTATTTAAAAGACTTGAAGCAATTTATTGACGAGGATACTATTCTTCAAGAAATTGAAAAGGAAGAATAAATTTAATAATATTTACAATGGAGCAAATGGTTACTGAAATGTATGAAGAGTTTATTATATCTGCTGCATACTTCCAATATTTATCAATTGTAGGCGAAGAAGACGCAGAAGCACAAGATTTGTCAGCATATGTTAATAATATAGATCGAATGGAACAATGTAAATTAGCCGCTAAATTTTGTAATGATTATTTAAAATATAAAAATGAGTATGAACTTTTAAATGAATTTAGAAAATTAGATTTAAGGTATCATATTAATTGTATTCAATCATGGTTGGTTAATGCAAAATAAAAAGGTAATTAAGTTTTTTTATATTTTTATTCATTCATAAAACAATTGTCATATAAAAATAACACATTTGTCAAAGCACACATACAAGGTGATTTTGAATGATAGAAGCATTTTGGTTCCATTAGCTTTAGCGCTGGTTGTTCATCTATTTCAATCACATGCTTTTTAGAATATTTCTGTATAAAATCCTTTTTTTCGCTTCCTTTTACAAAAACAAAATCTGCTTTCTTCGTAAGTGTTTCAATTATTTTTGGGAAATGATGTAATGGAGTAAATCCATTATTCCAATGTATACAATGATAATTTTTCGTTAACCATACCGCCTGCTTGTGACAATCAGGTGAAAGAAACTCCATTGGAAAAGGCTTTTTAAAAATGTAATGAGTCATTTCATAACCATCAAAAGCTGCAAGCTCTTTCGGTATAAATTTATTTGTTTCATCCTTGAATCCTTGAATATCTATAACCAATCTCATATATTCAAAGCAGCAAATTTTTTAATGAGACTTTTTTTACTTGAATAATTTGCAATTTCTTCTTTCAGTTGATTAATTTTAAAAATAAATTTTTCAATTTGTAGTTGTAGTTTTGATGTCATGACTAAAACTAAAAGCTTTTGAAAATTTCTTTAAATTAAATCGAAATATGAAAATAGTGGGGATAAAGTTTATAATTGTTTCACAATTTTAGTAAGAGGGTTGTAGCTAAATAATTTGTCATAAGATAAGACATAAATAAGACAATAAGCAGAAGTATCTTTTTTAATTGCATTGTGTGTCTCAAATTCAATTCTCATTACTACGGATCCCGTTTGAATTGTTTCTTTTTGATGGGAGCAATCAATATGTGTAATAGGACTAATGTTTTTGAATTGTTCAGGATTAAAAATGGGTTCATTTGGAACACCATAGTAAGACTGTCTAAAGTTGGCAAACATTTCGTATAAAGCAGAAAATTTGTTTTCTTCGAAATTCGAAAAGTACAAATCGTGATAAGGATATCTTTCAGAATTTAAATATACTCTAATATTTGACAAGGTAATATTGTCAAATTTACTCATATCTTTAACAATTTTCCCTTTTCTGTTTTCTTGAAAGCCAATCACAACATGACGAGGAGCTTCTAGTTTACTAGTTGTTTTTACCGGCCATGTGTGACGGGTTGTTTCGGTTAGAGAAGAATATTCAACAAGTTCCCAACTCCTGAATCCTATCAATATATCTTTATTTGATTCTAATATTTTTGATAGAGCAAGTTGTTGTGGCATATCAACTAGAATGTGAGGAACTTTCCAATAAATTTTATCGAAAGTAACCAATGGAGTGTCAGGAGCAGTAACAAGGTGTGCCGGATCTTCTTTGAAAATAACACCATCTAAATCATCAGTTGATCTAATAAGAACCAATTCCTGTTTCATATTCATAATAATTTTTCTGTAATCTTCAAAAAATCCTAAAAGCATTTTTAGTGGTATGGATACGGAGAATTTTCCATCATTATCAACTAAAATTGTATCACCTTCTTTCCGATGTGGAAACCAACCTGCATTTTCCAGTTTTAAACTTTCGTTGGTATTGTGAGAAAGGTAGCTTTTTAAGGTTGATGCTAATCCAACATTTCTTATTGAATCTATAGTAATTCCGTTTAGTTCATAGCGGATTTCTCTGAACAAAAAGGCTATACCATTGTTAATAAATAGCAATTCTTTCTTATATTTACCTTCTGTATTAGTTAATTTTCCTTCGATATAAAGTAAACTATCTGATGGTAGAGTGTAAGCATCGAGTTCTTGAATTGGGATCCTTATTTCATCATTGTAATCGAATTTTGAAGAAATATATGGTTGATATGTGTGAAGCTCAGAACTGACGATGGAATTGTCTACATAAAGCTTTTCGTTTACGTTTAATATGTTCATTATTTTAAAACAGTGAAACCCAAGGATGTGCGAAATTTACGATTATCTCGTCTTAACTTGTTGGTGTTGGATTTGATACTGAACTGTTGTTTAGGCTTTTTCTTTTTATAAGTTTTTACTTTGTTGATATTGGTAGGGGCAAGTCTCATCCCAAGGGCTCTATTATATCTAACAACCATTTTATATTTCACTTGTTTGTAAATGTGACCTTACTGTTATAGTTTCTCCTCTAAAACTGATAAGTTCTCCGTCTTGATCAACTATTTTAACTGTTATATTGTTAATTGCTTTGACGCTAACTGGAAAATACAAAATGGGCAAAGGAGATTCAACTATTTTATACCCTGGAGCTACAGTTGGATAAAACTGGTGAATAATATGAACAGGTTTACCATTATTGTAAGAACCGACACAAATATTACAGTCAATACAAATAGCATTCACCTTAGTTATTTTTGCAACATTATCTGATTCTTCCTCTTTCATAGCTTCTAGTATCCTGCTATTAAAACCCAACATTTTTCCTATCGAATCTTCCTTGGTAAAATCAATTATTCTACTACACATTAAAAAAGTTTTTAGAGTATTAACATTTGCTTTTAAAAGAAAAAAAATTTTTTCATTCGGAAATAAATCTTCTATACTTTCTCTTATGTATGTTTCTATATCTGTAATGTCATAAGTTCCGTCGGGAATAACAATTACTTTATTATCTATATAAAATTTATTATATCCTTCTTTTATATTGGGGATAGTCATAAACGTTTCAAAATCAGCTAAACCCAGGTAATATTGTTTTTCATCCTCTAAATATATGGGCGGATTAAAATCAGCAGACAAAACAGAACTGTTTCCTGATATGGCAATTGTGGTAGACATTGCAGTTTATTTATGAATGAGATATTACAATAAATAATGAGTTTATATATTTTTTTGCAAAAATTTTAGGGATAGTTGACCACAGTTATATGAATTAAATTTTTGTTTGTTTTCATAAGTATAAAATACATCCACTTTGCCAATCGAATTAAAATATTTGAGAAGTTCAAAAGGTGGTTTTAAATTTCCATAACTATCAAAATATATTACATTTTTGTTATTTTTAATATAAGCAGTCCAATGAGATCCTTTATTTTGTTTTTTATCCAAATTTACAATACCACATTCTTTCAGATCAATTTTTTTTGGAAGTTCATCAAGCATAAAAACACCTCTAAAGCCAGTTATTTTTAACAGCTTTACATATTTAATAATATCATTGTTCGTAAGTGCTCTTTTTGGAAAACTTATTTTGAGTTTTTTTTTTGTCTGATTGCTTTCATTTTGACGGATTCTCCTTTATAAGGTCTAATAAATAGTCCCTTTCCTTTATATGGTCTAATATATAATCCTTTGCCTTCTTTAGAAGCATTTTCCATTGCAATATTATGTCTATGTATTTCTTCTAGTTGCTGTTTAGCTGCTTTAGCATCATTTACTGCCTTAGCAATTCCTGCCGCGCCTCCACCTAGTGCACCCAGGGCGCCAAGAATGGGAAACAAAAGAGGTAGAAATCCTCCAATTTTTTTGGGTGTTCGAATGATACGTTTTTTTCTCAATTTAAGTTTACCCCCTTTTGTATTTTTTAATCCCAAACCGAACTTTCTTTTACCCTTCATTATTCCTGCAACACTTAAAGCTGCAATTTTTTCACCAATAGAAGAATCTTTAGCTTTTACCCTATCCCAGGCTTTTTTTTCTAATATTTGGTCAGATATGTGTCTTTTTGATAAATCTTCAGTCTAAGAGTAAGATATATCATGTTCTTTGCAAGCGGAATCCAATGAATTTATACCAACGTCACCTCTAGTTAATCTTTTTTCCAAGTTGGTGCCGGGACCACAATAATTATATCCTGGTATATGAACTTCGAAAGGTAGTTTACTAATTAATTTATTTACTAAACCAGAGCCTTTTCTATTACGTGTTTTAATAGTTTTTTTCAACTTATGGCGACCCACAGTCATTGAAGTTCTTTTTATACTAAAAGCACATTGACATTTTTCTGGTATAAATACTTTTACAGCTAAAAATATTTACTAGTGTGATTAAGAATGAGGATTGAAAAACAAAAATTCTCATTACCAGTAAATAATCATGACGAAAAAATTTTAAGTAAACAGTTGAGAAAGCATGGTGACTTATTTTGCGGTGGTTCAAAAAGAGGGCTTATAGTTGGTTGCAGTGGTGGCGGTAAAACCAACGTTATGCTTACACTGCTCGAGCATCCTAATGGAATTAGGTTTGAAAATGTCTATGTTTATTCAAAGTCATTAGATCAACCAAAATATGAATATTTAAGAAAGTTGTTAAAACCTATGAAAGAAATTGGATACTTTGAATATGATAGCGATGAGAACATTATTTCACCTCATGAGATAAAGCCAAATTCCGTTATCATTTTTGATGATATTCCTTGTCATAATCAATCTATTATTAGGGACTATTTCACGCATGGAAGGCATAGAAACACCGATTGTTTTTTTATTTTTCAAGGATATTCCTCAATCCTTAAATGTCTAATTCGAGAAAATGCAAACTTATTAATTTTATTTAAACAGGACTGTTTGAGTTTAAAACATATATATAATGACCACTGTATATTGGATATGACATTTGATCAGTTTAAAAATATTTGTGCTAACTGTTGGATGGATCCATATGGCTTTCTTGTAATTGACAAAGATTGTGAAGTAAATCACGGCAGATATAGGAGTAAATTCGATTCCTTTATATATTTATAAAAATAAAAAATTTGCAGTTTTATTTCATTTAAAACTTGTACAGCATGGATAAACGTTTAGCTCGAGAATTAATAAGATCGAGACAAGCCGTGAAGCAGAAATATCAAAGCTTGAAATTAGCTACTTCTACTGCTCAGTCCGAATTAGAACAAACTTATAGACCAATAACACAACCACTTAAACAGCTAATTTCAAGTATTGGTAAATCCGAACCATTCGATTTAAAAGAAGAAAGAGTTTCAAAGTATGAAGATTTCAAAACACCTACAAAGCTTTATAAAACATCAACTCCGACGAAAAATATTAAGAAAACAGGAAAAACTCCGTCACTCCCTACAGAACTACCAACATTTTTAAATGACAGTAGTATCACTTCTTCCTCTCCTGTAGTAAAACCATTGTCATCAACTGTTATAGCAGAAACCTCAGATCCTTCTAGTGACACAACAACAAATTTAAACTTGTCAGACATATTGGAACAAACTAGAAAAACAATTCAAACCTATGTTGGTACACCATCATATAAAGATTACTTAGCAGATTTTCATGAATTACCCAGATCATATATTGATGAGGGTGTGAAAGATACACAACATAAATTTGACCATTATTATGGAATAGTTCATGACCTCGAAACGGATAAGTTTTCTTTTGGTTTAACACAGATACCGGTAGAAATTATTGGAAAAGACATTAAAGTGGGAGGAATAACGTACACAGGCACGCCAGGTTTATACGAATTGCTTTTCAAAAAAGAACCGAAAGGTTATAAGAAGGAAGATTTAGATAATTACATGAACATTCTAGCTAAAACAAATGTATATCGTAGGAATTTTGATTCAAATGAACAAGTTCAAGGAAATACATCACACAAATATGTTACAATAATAGGACCATATTTACAAAGAAAGGGGATTACAAAGACAAAAACCTTGCCAAGATTAGTTACAGCATTTAACAAACCAAAACCTCCGTTTAGAACAACTAGAGCCAAATCTACAGGAAAGGGATTAATTTTGAAAACAAACAGATCAAATACAGACTATGTATACTGGAATAATGTAAACGAAATTGTTGATAGGCTACGTTTATTAATTTCATCAAGTGATGCGGGAAATAATGCTCATAGTAACGAGATTATCTCTATTATTGAAGAATTAAGAGAAGATAAAGTAATACTATAAATAACAGCTATCAAATATAATCATATTTATTGTTTAATGAAAGCTCAACATCACAGTTGATAAATTTGGACGCCATATTTCAAAACAAAATCAAGAGAGAAAAAGTGACATTAATAATTTAAAAAGGAGATTAGGTGAAAATGAAACAAATAATGAAATCTTTGCTAAAAAGCTTAAGGTTTTTGATGAAAATTTTTTAAAGTATGAAAACCAGATTAAAGGATGTTATACCTCAATTGAAAACGTTAATAAACAGTTGCTAACGCTAAATCAAATAAGTAAAGATTTGCAATTTTTAAATGAACATGTTAAAAAGGAAGACAAAAAATTAAGTGATGATATCAACAAAATTAATAAAATAATGGAAACAAATATAAGAGAAGTAATAATTGAAAAACACAAGGAAAAAATTAAACAATTAAGAACTTTTATAAAAAGGTTAGATGATGAAAAAAAAAAGAAATCAAAATAGCATTCTTAACAGTAGTACAATTGACCAACTCACTTTGGAAGAAAATCAACAATATATTTCCTTGGAAAATATAATGTCCAGTGTAATTAAGAAATTAGAACAAGAATTAAATAAAACAGAGGAGGAATTCAAAAATAGTGATAGTAGATCAACTACTTTCTTAACTGGAGAGATAAAAAAATCCTTTAATGCGTTAGAAAAGGAGATTACTAAAATTAGTAAAATTCTAAATGAAAAAAGTTATACAATACAAATTGATAAATTGAATGAATGGGAAAAAACATATAAAAGTTATATTTCGAATTATTACAAAACATAGAAAGTGAACTTCCTTAAAATTGAATAAACAAGTTTCTTGTCATGACAACCGTTAAACAACAAGTCGTTAATGAATTACATAAACCTGCTAGAAAAAACTACAAACGCAGAAGGGTGGTAGTGAAAGGATTAAATGATCTTTTTCAAGCTGATTTGGTTGAAATGTTACCCTATGCCAAATTTAATAAGGGATTTAAATATATCTTGATTACCATAAATGTATTTTCTAAGTATGTTTGGGCCGAACCGTTAAAATCTAAATCTGGAAAAGACGTAACAGCGGCAATGAAAAAAATATTAATCAGTGCAAAAACTTGCAAACGGACAGAGGGAGAGAGTTTTTCAATGTAAATTTTCAAAATTTGATGCAACAATTTCGAATTAACCATTATAGCACGTTTTCCAATTTGAAAGCGAGTATAGTAGAAAGAGTGAACAGGACTTTAAAGAATAATATGTGGAAAATATTTAGCATTCAAGGAAATTACAAATGGTTTAATATATTAGCGGATATTGTAAAAGATTATAACAATACAAAACATTCTTCAATAGGAATGAAGCCAAAACAAGTAAAAACAAATGAAAATAGAATCTTGAAATCTGCATTTACTCATGCTAAAACGTTAGATATAAAATCTCCAAAGTTTAAAGTGGGTGATCACGTACGAATAAGCAAGCATCGAGAGGCATTTTCAAAAGGTTACACACCAAATTGGTCAAATGAGATATTCCACATTAAAGAAGTTAAGATGACAAACCCTTGGACATATTTAATTCAAGACGAAGATAATCAGGACATTCTGGGTGGTTTTTATGAGCAAGAATTACTAAAAGTAAAGCATACCGATGTGTATCTTATTGAGAAGATTTTGATAAGGAAAGCAAACAAAGTTTATGTGAAATGGTTAGGACTTGATAAAAAATATAATACATGGATTGATAAAAAAAATATTGTTTAATTAAATTGAAATTAAATTTTAGTTAAATTTGTTTTATTTCTGTTCCTCACTTTATGCTTTAGCTGATACAAATTACAAAGTCTTAATGTGCTAATTAATTTCAAATAAAATTCACATTTACTAAACTAAAATTTTATTAAGTAAAACATCAAATACAATTTTTATTAAAACGTGTCAAATATATTTTATTTCTATGTTCCTCAGATAATATCGAATCTAGAATAAGCTTACAATCATTTATTCTTTTTTCAAAACGGAGTCTATCTAAGTACCACATCTGAAAGTTACTCCTACGGGCTTGTCTGTAAGCAAAGCTCCACTTCACTAACACATGCACCTTATTGTTCTCTTCCAGAAAAGATATTGTTTTCTTCGTAATATTTTCTTTTTGATCCATTTTCATTGTTTTCTTCGTAATATTTTCGTTTTGTTCCATTTTGCTTCAATTTGTTTTCCATTTGTTCAGGATATAAAGCAAGTAATTCCATCATAGTTGAAACATTTTCACTGTTAGGATTTTCTGTTGGACTTATTATATTATAAACATGCGTACACAAGTCGCCACAATCAGCTGAAATATTATTTTGAAATATTTTGAAATATGTATTGAATTCTTGCCTTTTAAGTATAGATAATCTATAATCAATAATTTCCTTTAATCGCCACAAATTGTCCAAAGACTCTTGCCCTAAGTATATGAAGTGTGGGCCTTTTGTAATTTGTAGAACAGGGGTATCATTTATTTTCTGAACCTGCAGATGAATGTTGTTTATATTCACACTGGTTTGATCAACTTGAGGAAAGTAGAAATTGTTTACAATAATTCCTTGATGAACACAAATGTCTTTCCAATTTTCTTCGGTTAGTGCGATTGAAAATCCAGTTTTTCCACCAATTACAATTTTTGGAGAAAAATCATTTAAACTAATGCCAACAAGAACAAATTTTGACAAAGAATTATTTAAAAAATAAATTTTTGAATTAAGAAGCGTTTCCAAAGGTTTATGAACCACGGCGTTGTTCATAATGACTAAACGAGACTGAAACATATTGTGTTATTCTTGTACTTAAATATTCTCATCCCCATTTTCTTTAAAGTTTCGATTAAAATGGATTAATGAAAAAATAGATTTCCAGTTTGAAATTTGTAATAAAGATAAATAATTAAAATGGTAATGTATAAAAATAATGCAAAGTTTAATGTAACACTAATGATGGAAAAGTAATAATTTTTGAATCCGTCATAATAATTGGTACAGTTGGGGGTTAAAATTTGTAACTGATTATTTTTAAACTCTAACCTTTCTATCCAATTTGTATCAAAAATAGATCGATTTGGATAATGATACAAAATTTTAAAAAATTGACTTGCATTTTCATTTCCATTTATTCGTTCCATCTAACTAATTGTACTATTGTTAATTAATCCAATTTTCATAAATTTACAATATTTCCATAGAGTGACGTCTGTTTTATTAGAAAAACATATTTCACACTGTGTTACGCCAGGGGGATGATGAACATAAAAAACATTTTGGAAAATAAAATAAAGAAGAATAAATTGAGATCTACTGATAGTCATTAAAACAAATTAATAATTATATTCCAAATTTATTAACATTAAGCAGATACTTTCACCACGAAAGCAAAAGCAGTTGTAAAAAAATAACAATAAAATACTTAATTTAAATATATGTAAAAGTTCATAAATAAGGATATTAATAATACTATATAAAATGTGTAGCTTGAAGACTTATTTTGAATGGTTACAATTATTCGATTCCTATTTTTCCATAAACAGTTATTTAAATCACAATTCCTAGCAAATTTCTTATGCTCCACAATAGGATCATCATAACTTAACCAATCAAAAATTTCAATACCACAATAAAAACATTTACAAATATCATTGATTGAAGTATAGTAAAAGCCAGCTCCAGCTAACACTTCTGGTCTCAATTTTCCTTTCCATTTTTTAAAAGTGGAAAGTCGTTTTTCATATGTTTTAAAATAACTGTTATCAATTTCTTTGTCAAAAGTTTCTAAGCACATTTTGTGAAAGACTTATGAAGACTAACTTTGGTTTCAAAAACAACAAATTTAAATACCTTATAATATCTACATAAATATATCTAAATCTTCATGTTCTGCATTCCATTGATACAAAGCAATATCTTGGTGTCCCCAAGCTAATGTATTAAAACTATAGGGAATTTTATACCGCTTATCATCTTCGGAACTCAAAGCCAATTTATTAATTAACTCTGTAAAAATTGTATGTTGTCTAGATCGAAAAACATACATTGAACAAAAGGTTTTAGAATGATTTTCAACAACATCTCTATAATGAATAAAATCCAACTGCTTTTTAATTGCACTTTTTTTAACACCTTTTGCTTTTTTTGTTAAACTGTTTTCCGTTTTAATACAATATGCTTTTGCTCCAGTACCAAAGAAAGCAGTAATGGGTTCACCAGCATATTCATCTTTGAATTTTCCTATAACTGACTTTGTAATAGGCATTTCATGAATATTATTAAATTCATAATTAGATGTGTCAAATTTGTGAATATTTTTTATCATGTCAGAAAAAATATTTGGAGTTGTGACTTCTAAAATGAACGAATCGGTATCGGTGTATAAAAGTGAAATATTTTCCTGATAAAGAGGTTTTAAAAAATTATAAAAGAAATCATACATGACAGTTTTAGATATATCTAATATTGAGAAGCCTACATATATTGGTTTATTGTAAGTAACTTGAATCTTTTGCATTTGAATAGCTACCAAGTTTTCAGAAAATATTGTTAAGTCCTTGAAATATGGTTTTGCAATTAAATTCTCAGCACCATCTTTTCTTCTATTTTTTTCCCACTCTGTAACAAGTCTTACGTCAATTCTCCTATCAACATTTTCCATAGTCTTGCCATAAATACTATTATTTGCCAACTTGTAAGTATTACGATCAAATTCATTCTTTGAATCATTTCTTAATCTTGAATTCAAGTCTATATATTTTTTCAACCAATCAGATTGAGAAAACTGTAAAACTCTATGAACTTTAGTTAACTTGAGTCCATGTTCCAAACATTGTTTTAATAATTGATAGTGAATAACATATTTTGATTTATCATTTAAATTGGGTATTAATTTTATGCATTTAGAATTTGGCGGTTTAAAGTTTTCTGGACAAAACGGAAAATCGTTATGATAGGAATGTAGACTTGTAGGATATTCTAAATCAACTTCTAAAACATATCCCTTATTAGATTTTTTAGAAATATTCATAATATTTAAATCATTGATTTCTTTATCTGTTAACCAAACAAAATCTCCCGTTGGAATGTGCTGTGACATTGCATAACCATACAAATTTGTTGCATCATAATAAATTATGTATTTAGTTGGCTTTAAAGGATCAAAATTTAAAAGAAATGGGTTATTAGCTTCAGATTTTCTACAAATGCAAGAGCTCACACCACCGCCAACGCTTTTTTTGAAAAAGTGTATCATATCTTGATCAGTTAACAATTCTAACTCTATTCCAGTATAACGCAAACACGCCTCCCAGTATAAACCTGGAAAAGTGTAAAAATGAGCTGGATCGAGCTTATATGTGGATAAACAAGTGCTTGTAAAATTTTCAAAAATATCTGCCAAAAGTAAAGTATCAGAGAGTAAGTAAACGTCGGAGTATTGACCAAGAGATTCACATTTAAACAATTGCCAAACCTTTACAGCTCTTTGGTATTCTGCATCACTGATGTGCTCATCCGTTAAAGTATTATAAAATTGGTCTTTCTGAGGTAAAGTTGTTTCTTCTAATTTTAAATAATCATCAATATAACTGTAAGGAAATACACCTTTTTGCCGAATAAGTTTAAATCTTTCTTCATCATTGAAATTTTTTTTTATTTCCTTACATTGTTCATCTTTTAAGCTTTCAGAGAGTTTTGATAAAGAATGGGATAGAAATTGAAAAGAATCAATAAACCTTAATGATATATTCTTTTTCTTAGCCTTTTGTGTCTTTTTATCAAAATAGTTATCCACATGAATAAGCTTTTCAAATGAAATATATTTTTCCTTGTTTTGTGCGATAACTGTTAGTTGTTCTTTGTTTAAGCATAATTTTTTAAGAAATAGATGAGAATCATAATTACGCAAATTATGCAATATAACTGGAATAAAGTTAGGTATTCTGTAATTTATGTTGCAGAGTGAATGAGCTGGACCTCTATAAAGACCGGTTATATGACAATGATCTGCAACCCTGTCATTTAAAAGAGGTTTATTACAAATATGACAAACTTTTTCATAGTTATGATAAATTTTGTCCAGTTCGTTCAAAGGGATCATTTTTTTAGGAGCCTTTAAATATTTATTGTATATGTTATACACATCTCTTTCTAAAGAATTTATAAATAATGTATCACAATTTTGACCTCTATATTTTTCAAATTTAGAATAATTATCGTCGAAGGAACATTTAATGTAATAGGCAAATGAATGTGGAATATGTTCATATTGTTTTAAGGTGTATGAAGTATTAGGATTTTTATCAACATTGTCATTATTTAAAGGCTTTAAAATGCATTCAAAATCTGCATACACAACGAAAGGAACTTTCATTTGTTTATGATAATTTACAAATTTCAAAATATTATCATATGAATAGTTTCCAAACTTATCTTTTATTAATTCTTTAGAAGGTAGGTTAACTCGTAAATGATCACAATCATAGCTATTGTGTTGTAATAAATTTTCTTCTGTAGGGAAATATTGTAAACAACCATCGCAAATATATTTTTTTCCGTGATGTTTAGAAATTTGTGCAGAAACTAGTTTTGATAAATCTTTAATATAGCAATAATGAAAAGTTTTTTCATCATCATCACTTATTAACAATAAATTGACATGTTGATTTTTTTTTATTCGATGAATAATAAAGTGGACCAATTACTTCATACCCCTTTTTAGGATTTATAATTTCTAATCCATATACATTAATAGAAATGTTATTTTTTTCTTCAAAAATCTTAATGTTCTTTAGCAACATTGGAAATTCTATACCTGACATATCCAAAACAGAAGAGTAGTGTGGGTAGGATGAAGTTTCAAAATCTAATCCGCGTGGTTGGTGAAGAGCAGACACAACTGCCCAGGCGAAGCAAAAGTTGTCATCATTCCTAATGTTGATCACAGCTTGACGTCTCTTGATCTCTTGAGGAAGTTCGATAAAAGATGAGGCTCTCAGCGGATTGTGCTTGTTAACATTAAGTTCCAAATGAAGTAAATTCATCAAAGCCCATCCTGCAACGTAAAAATAAAAAAATTACTTTTTTTGTTGCTGTTGTAAAATCGAAAATAAATTCTTTACCTGAATCTATTTCTGCAAATTAGTCAGCTTTCTGGTCAATAATGGAGCAGATTTGCTCTAACAGTTCTTTTTTCTGATATCCCTGGCAAATGACTTGGAACGGCGCATTAAAAGATTTGACATCATAGCTGTCGCTGCTGGGGTTAAAATAGAAACCGAACAGTTCCATATTTAGCTTGATACATTTATGTTTCTGCAGTTCTTGATCTATTAGATGTGCAATTTTGTATTCCAAATGTTGAAAATATTCTTTCACATTTATGAAGTTTTGGTGTGAGGAAATCCTATAAGATATTATTCGTTCCCTGAATGCTGACTTGATAATTTCAACACCTTCCTCCAAGCCTATTTTGGAATTGTTCTTGTGCACACTAGATCGAAGATGTCCACCCCATAGACTTTGGTTTATATTTTTCTTGCATTCTTTACAATATTTTACAAAATATAACATGAAAAATAAAATGTTCTTACCTTTAACAAGCTTTGGTTTTTTCAACCAACTGTTGAGTTTTGTGGAATTTCCGTTAACATATTTTTTAATATGTCGCAGTAAATTATCCTTTCTAGTGAAGACTTTATTACATGTTACACACTTATGCATTTCTGAAGTTTTCTGCATAATAATAATAATAAAATTAATATTGTGCAATTCTATTTAGTTATAGTCAAATTTTGAAAAAAGCAATTGCATTTTTGAAGTTCTTTGTATAATAATAAAATTAATATTGTGCATTTTTATTTAGTTATAGTCAAATTTTGGAAAAAGCAATAGAAATTAATTGACTTTATGAATCCATTTCTTCAAATGAGTCAACTAATTTGTCAAAGGCCTGTTTAACATAATTCACCGTACTTTCGTCTCCCTTTTTAATTGTGATCAAATTAGTTAAATTTTGAATAGCGAAACCCAGACACTTAAGGTTTGCTATTTGTTTTTTATTTTTTTTATTAATTTTAAATTTTTTTTTAATGATAAATGATGGTTTCGAAATTGAATTTTGTTCAACTGGTGAATTATTAGGAGAAATATCCGAAGTTAAATTTGCATCAATTTGTTTTTCTTGCGGATCAGAATTTACAATAGCATATGGTGAATTAATAGAAGATATATTGAACTTAAATTTTGATCAATTTGTTTTTCTTGCGAATCAGAATTTACAATATCATATGGTGAATTAGTAGGACAAATAGCCAAACTTAAATTTTGATCAATTTGTTCTTCTTCCGAATCAGAATTTTCACTAAACAAAAAGGGAGAGCAAATTGGTCTCGGAGAATTAATTGGCGATTTTAATGTTAAATAATTTGGATTAGATTTTTGAAAACAAACAATATCCTCATAGCTAGAATTTTGAGTTTCGTCAATGTCATTCAGTTCTTTAAGAG
>JAUTXW010005297.1:1102500-1344799 GCA_030620095.1 Kuschelorhynchus macadamiae | reverse complement strand
TTCTGACGAAACTTTCTGGAACGATGGTCCTTCCGGTCTTACGGTGGGGTTTCGATTTCGTTTGACGATTTTACGAATTTTTTTCGTTCGAAAAAAGTGTGTTTTGGGGCGCTTATATCTAAAAGTGGGTGAGTCCTATCAACATTTTCCAAGAAACGTTTTTCATAGGAAATATCCAGGAGAACTAAAATCTAAATACATTTCTGTCGAAAAAATGGCTAGAAAATAGAAGTGTTTAAAAAAAACTTTTTCGAAAAAGTTATAAAAATTTTTTTAGCCACTTCTTCGTTTTTATAAAAAAACTAGAAATCTGGTCAGAAAACTAATTATGGCACCAGAAACTGCTTAAAAAGCTACATAAAATAGAGTATTTAGAAACGGTCCTGGATTATATACAGGGGGTGCACAAGGAGATGAAGTTTGCACAAAACTTTCCAAGAATGGGTACCTTTTTTAACATTATCTTGTATTACAAGGAAACTAATATATCTAAGCTCGTAGGATATTTTTTTAAATTACTGCAATTTTTTAAAATTGATAATTGAAATTCCAACTTTAACCTCGTTTTGCCGCTTACTGCGAATAGTAATCGAAATTATTTTCAAACCTGCGGATGAAGCATTTATTTGGCTACAAAAAAGCTCTAATAATATTTCCCTCTACTCAGCAAGTGGGTGAAAATTCGATTTAAAGAAAAAAGAGGATGATAATAAAATTTACGGAGATATTTGACATGTCAGATGTGATAGATGTCACGGCGAAGTTTTGGTTTGTTTAAAGTAAATATTTCTCTGATATTTTTTATTGCTTCGATTTATGTTTGTGCATTTACGCGTTAAAGAGTCGTTTTCACGATTTGTATTTTAAACTTACGAGTTTAAGAGCAGCATGTGAATTTGCACTCTATTAAGATAATTCTCCTGTGAGAAGAAATCTGAGTTTTTCAACGAGAATTTGCCTGAGTTATTCAAAAATCGAAAAAAAAATATATAAACGTGGTTCAAGACATCTGCCCAGGCAGTTTCTGTGAAATAACCACTATCTCCGTTTTTTAATGTAACTGTTTGTTGTTAATTTTAAACAAAAATCGAACGCAATTACAATTATTAATATCCTAGTGGCAGCTTTTAGATACATTTGATAACGGCGTTTATTTTAACAATATGATGGTTATTTATTATGTTTTGAACCATTTTTATTTGATTAATAGGTGTCAATTTGAATAAGTTCTTTCCAAGAAGTTAGCGACTTCAGAAATTCTCATTTTAAACTGCTTAAATTTTTTTAATACGGTTTTCAAAATTGGATGTAACTTTTAGGGGAGTAATTTATTTTGGAAAAACATTGTGACAGCTCTCAAAAAAAATTGGTTTTTTCCTGTAACTTCTGAACTTCTTAACATTTTTATATATGGTTTTCACAGTTCCACGTAACTTTTAGGATCTTCATTCATGTAAAATTATTTTTGATATTTGTCAAAAAAAATTTTTCCCGTTATTTCATTTTCAAATACAGTAGGTACGTTTTATTGAGGTAATTAAAAAAAATTGACATGTCAAAAAAAATTATTTTCCCCATAACTTCGGAACTGCTTAAAATTTTTAGATAAGGGCTTCACAGTTTCTAGTAAATATAAATGTCGTAATTTATTTTAGAGATTTATTTTTGCAGCTGTCCAAAAAAACGTCTAGTAATCCTAACTTTTAAATAGCTATTTTTTTTTAATGAGATTTTGATAAATGTATAGCATATATATCCGTAGCCGGATGTATCGGACTAGCGGACGTTTGTTAATCAAAAATAGTCGTCAAGGTTATGATAATAGTCAAATAGGATCGAAAATAAGTGTATAGGACTAGACACCTAAGGTCACGCACACGACTAATACACGCATCCAGAGTCCACAGGGATAAGCTGACATATTACTTGTTTGGTGTATGCTTTAGGATGGGAATAAATGATCGTTGCTCTATTAAATTTGATTTAAGGATGGCAAATATGTCTAGGAAAGTTTGCCTTCTCTCTGGATATTTAATACAAACAAAAAGGACTCCTAAGATATCATCCGAACCATAACGTTTAAAAAACGTTACCTTTGTAAATATTATTCCGAAACTTCTTGGGTATTATTATTGAATTGTATGAAACAAACCAACATATCATACTTTTCATAATTTTGGTAGACTGCCATTATTCTAAAAAAAATAAATTAAATATCGTATATAGTTAAAAAGAAACACCAAAACAACAAAAATATTTCATTAATAATCAAAAACTGACAAAACCGTAAAGTAACCGCAAATTTACAATTACCATACCATAGCCTACTACTTACTAACTGTATTCCAAAAACCAAACTCGCTTTGAAAATTCTACTATCGTCATCTTTAGTTTCACAAAAAGTAGGACCATTCGCGAAAACCACAACCTTCTATCTTTGAAATTGAGATACCCCGCAAAAGTGCCCTGTTATACGAAATCATTGAAGTTATAGTATAAAATGCAAGCTCTTGGAAAAATATGTACACTTTTTGCACAATTATATTAAAATTATAGAAACAGAGTTTAGATCGAAAAATAATATATTTTAAATTGATTAAAAAGTTGCTTTTTGAGGTAAGAACCTTCCTCGCTTAGTAATTGGTGCACCAGCCTGGAGTGTGGGAGACGTGGGTTCAAAACTCTGTAACCGGAAGGTAACATTTTTAATTCGAATACTACTTTGAAATACCTTAACATCTGGTCCTTCATGGTAAATTCATTATTCAGTAATGTAATTATTTTTTTGTCCAAGAATTGTTTGCTTCTTATACCTAAAAAATATTAATAATGTCGCAAATTGGCTCTGTCAAACTACAACGTGGCAGTCGCAGTATGTTAGGCAGTGTGTCCGCTAATTCCTTTCAAGATGTCTAGGTTTGACCTATTCCAGAACATGCCATAAAGCATAATGTGTTTGTGACTTTAAGTCTCCATCAGTACCGTCAACTAACCACATCAACAGTACCAAAACCGACATTTGTGGTTGCCAAGAAAACATTCAAAATCTTGAATACTCTGTTACCACTCTATTACCACGGACTTGATATTCTATTACCACGGACCAGCATAAATCACTAGTGGCGAAACTCAATCCCAAAAGTTATCAAATCTGGTGTGGTTGTGTGTAAAAATTTTGTGGTAATAGTACCCGCATCTCAGCTAAATAGCTGACTGTGCTGATGTAGACCTTAAGTTAGAAGAACCACGTGTATGTGTATGGTTGGCCAACATTCTATGTGCTTTAAAGGTCAATCCAAAAAAAATGTTTTTTTACAGTTCTTGCGACGTTAATGATCTCCTACTTTGCATTTGATTACTTTTGGATTAAGATTTTCGCCACAGTAGGCTTTATTCTGCTCAGTGGTAATAGAGTATCAATGTCGACCGAGATTTTGGAAGATCACTTGATGCCCATAATTTTCAGCTTCAGTTGATGATTCTGAAGTAGTTTTGTGATGTTTTGCACTAGCTGTACTCGTTTCTCAACTAGTTGACTTTACTGATGAAGACCTTAAGTCAGAAACATGCATTTATAGTTGGCCAAATTGCAATAACTGCAGCCGTGGTCATCCCAAAGAAACGTAATTTTGTAATATTTTTATGTTTTAAGTAAATTATGTGCCGGTAGCAGTGGCGGCTCGTTGTGAATAACAAATTTAAAAATAGGCATACTTAAAATAAAAATAAATATCTTATCTTAAAAATTGAGACTTAAATTCTCTTGAAGTTCAGGGCTACTCTTTGTTCTTTAGAATTGGAAAAATGCTGAATGACACGTTCGTTAAAATCGCACGCACATTCCTTGTGTGGACCTAGAAACCACAATGTCATATTTCTTATTTCACGTCTGGATATTAGAGATGTCTGTGGTCTAACCGATATCAGTATTATGTCTACTCAGGTTTATCAAACTGTGCAAATTGGATTTCGAGATAAATTGTGGGTCCCGCATATCTATGAAAATATCTCTAAAAG
The DNA here is from genome assembly GCA_030620095.1 of Kuschelorhynchus macadamiae. NCBI lineage: Eukaryota > Metazoa > Arthropoda > Insecta > Coleoptera > Curculionidae > Kuschelorhynchus > Kuschelorhynchus macadamiae. Next base: position 1,340,782 of record JAUTXW010005297.1, on the reverse strand, counting down.
AGTACATTTTGATATGTGCGAGAGGTCGTCAATGCTTATGTAGGAACATGCCACTTTGAGAAGAATAAATCACAATATTTACTTTTTAATAGATGGAGACATTGGTGGATTTGAGCGCAGAATGAGGTAGTCATCCAAGCCAATGAATACAAAATGATATTTTGAGGTAATAGTAATATATTAATGCTCAAGTTAATGTCAATGAACATGAAACTATTAGGTCAAATTATTTTTTCTTAGGCATTTTAAATACATTAGGTTTGATGCAAAAAAAGGCCTAAAGCTTTGTCGTACAAAATATTGCCCTACAATCTTCGTATTAGCAAGAGAAATAATAGTCCGTTTTCATGGCAACGGTTCATTACGGAAAATATACGAATATGAGAATCAATTCATCACTTTCCCCTGATTAGGTTCTAATTCTATTAGGGCAGTCCGTTCCCCCGAGACTTGACGTTTTCACTGGCCTATTTGTAACAAATTCCTATCTTCTACCTATTCATTCTACGGCATGGATTCCAGTTATGTAAATTAAGACAAATGATTAATCGATAAGGCTCCCTCAAGCTATTGGAATAAATTATGTTTCTATATTATTATTTTAAATCATATTATAATAGTACGGATAAGGCTTTGCAGTGTAATGCTTTCATTAATATTGAAGAGAACAAACGTTACTTGATAGAAATCAATTTTAGCCGGTGTGAAGTGAACGAAAACACTTATTTCCAATTTCCCCTTAGTTTATTTTACAAAAAATAAAACACATGACAATTGTTTCAAAGTCAAGTCAAAGTCAAACATACTTTATTTCCGAAAGATAAACATTTCATTGACAAAGCAAGCGAAAAAGTGTACTACAAATATTTTAACCTTTAACTACGGGCTACGGTGTATACAGTACACCAGACGCACTAAAATGGCCGCCATTTTTGTAGAGTAGTCCCCGCGCTTCCGCCGCCTCAACGTAACCTATCTGTGAAGTGTCAACATTAAGGTTCCTCAGTCGCAAACTGATTATCGTGCAGACCGCTTGTTCGTTTCCTGGAAATTCAAACGAAGTTTACCTGTGGTGTATTCAGTACACCAAGCACCTAGTTATGTAAGTAAATTTTGTGGGATTAAATTTGGTTTGCCTATTAAATCGTGATATTATTGACATCAAAATATTTATCTGTAAGACAAGCTAGCTCTTTTGCAACGTTCTACATAAAAAAATGTATAATTTTGTATTAAAAATATTTAAAACATGATATATCTATACAGTATGTCTCACTTTTCATGACTTCCAAATTCTAGCCCCCTTTTTAGTAAAATTTTCATAAAATTTTTGTTGATGGTACTTATCGATCAGGTGATCAAGGCGCAACAAGAGAATTAAATTTTTAGCAGTGTCGTTCGTTGTTATAAAAATAAAAGTTATGTTTTTTCAGCAAAACATATTAGGCAATTTTTAAACGGCCAGGTAATCTAAAATTTCCATTGAAATTAGATTTGATTGTTATAGCATACAAAATGTTTTCATAATAAAATAGATTTCACTTTTTTATTGCATAAATATACTGTAAGCTATCCTTTTGAAATTCGATATTATAGTTTTTTGATAACGTCGTAAAAAGATTATGAGATCGTTCTATACGTAAAACTTTTGCCTAATATGTTTTATGAAATATTAAGATACATTTTCCTTTATAATGTCACTGCTAAAAATAAATTTCTTGTTGCCACCTTATCGATAAATATCCACAACATTTTTTTTTGTGAAAATAGTATTACTGTATACTCAAAACATTTGACTGAATATTTTATTTTCATATTTATTTTCACACATCAAAATCAATTGGATATTTCTTCATAATATTTGTAAACCGCGAGATACTTGCAACAGAAATTTTAATTTTGCAGGCATCGTGTACCAGTAAAAAACCCCAATAAGCTCTCAGAAGATGAGCTTAGAGCTATGGCTCAAGCTATATGTGACGAAGAATCTGATGAAGATGTTGGTGGGGACCCAGATACTTCAGACGAGGAGCTAATAGAAAAAAGTGACCACGACACTGACTCGGAAGTGGACCTACACGATATAAATCAAGATATGCTTGATTTAGATGCAGACGATGACAATGGAAACATTTCAGAACATGATGAAGACAATGAGTATTTCATAGGGAAAGATAAAAAAACTAAATGGCATAAACAATCACTTGCGAGCAAATTCAGCAAAACTTCTTCGAAAAATATTGTAAAGATATTTCCTGGGCCAAAAATGTATGCAAGAGACGTTACTGATGAAAAAAGTGCTTTTGAAAAAATATTTACAAATGATATCATAGAAAATATAGTTGAATGCACAAATTTGCAGATTGCAAAGATGCGAGTAAATTACGAACGGCCAAGACGAGCTAAAGATACTACAAAAATAGAAATTATGGCGTTTATAGGAATATTACTACTTGCAGGGACAAAAAAGCAAAACTATACTCACTTCCTTGAGCTGTGGACCACAGATGAAACCGGCTCAGAAATATTTCGAGTTTGCATGAGTGCCGATCGGTTTTTATTTTTGCTTGCGTCTCTTAGGTTTGATAACAAAGATACTCGACAGGACCGCAAATCAGTTGACAAACTTGCTGCCATTCGATTTACTCTTGATCGTTTTATGGAGAATTGCAGCAACAACTATTCTCTGGGAGAACAGATGACAATTGATGAAATGTTGATACCGTTCAGAGGCAGATGTAGCTTTGTGCAATACATTCCGAGCAAGCCCGCAAAGTACGGCTTGAAAGTATTTGTATTGTGTGATACAAAAACTTTCTATGTCACCAATTTTGAGGTGTATTGTGGTCAACAACCGGAAGGACCCTACAGAAAATCTAACACACTAACTGATATTACTCATCGGCTGCTTGAACCCTGGAAAGGTAAAAATCGCAACTTGACATGCGAAAACTGGTATACCAGCTATCCTTTGGCGATTGATCTTTTAAAAGATAAAATAACAACAGTTGGCACCCTAAAAAGAAATAAAAGAGAGCTGCCCCAAGAGTTTTTACCTAATAAAAAGACACAAATTGGATCGTCCATTTTTGGGTTTCAAAAAGAGGTTACTATTGTTTCCTATGCCCCCTGTAATTTTGCTATCTACCATGCATAGTAATTCTGCAGTAGATCCTGAAACAGGCAAACCCATAATAATTATGGACTACAATTCTCATAAGGGAGGCGTCGATACTGTCGACAAAATGTGTGGTACGTATTCGGTATCACGAAGAACACGAAGATGGCCCATGGCCCTATTCTTTCAACTCCTGAACATTGCAGGAATTAACAGCCAAATCCTGTACAATGCTGCGAACATCAACAAGCCTCAAAAATACAGAAGAGTTTTTCTCAAAAATTTATCAATGGCTTTGATGAGACATCATCTTTCTGAAAGGGCTGAAATACAGAGTTTACCTTTAGATTTGAAATTTTTCCTGAAGAAATACAAAAATGTACAAGACGACCATGAGGAAGAACCACCAGCAAAAAAGCGGGGTAGATGCTATTGCTGTGGAAGGAGCAAAAATAGAGTGACGACAATTTCATGTAATAAATGTATGAAAATGGTTTGTAAAGAGCACTCTGTTGTCATTTGTACAGAGTGTAATAGATTAGATCAACAGGTGGAAGAAAATGAAAGCGAATAGCATATTCCCAAAAGTTTTTGTGTCTTGTGAATTAATTTTAACCCTTTAGTTGTACCATTTTTCTTATAATGTAACAATTTAATATTATTTAATGTTAAGCTAAAATTTCTAAAAGAACATTATTTTTAGAGAAAATGAATAGCTTGTGTTTTTGTTCATTGTATTTTGTTACGAGTTTGTATTATTGTGTAATAAAGTATTTCTTACGCTATGTATTTTTTTTTATTTATTTGCACCTTCATTTCATTTGAGCAATATCATATTTATGCGAAGTAGTTGATTAAGATTTTTGGCAACTTTAGTTGCTGGTGTACAGAATACACCGCGCACGTACTTATGACTGATGGAAGGACGCCCGTAGTTAAAGGTTAAATTACTTACAAATGGTAAAAATTAAAAAAAATGTCCATTATCACCAAAATATAGAAAATACAAAATAAATTTACACATCTACATAATTACACATACATACATTTTAGAAAGACATTTTCAGTCAAACAAACAAACATATTCAGTCAATGACAGGAAAATACAATTCAATACAATGTATACAATACAAGTTAAAACTGATCCTCAAAATATTCCTTGACATCATAATATAATCGCCGAATTATAATTTTTTTGTTTCTTTTTTTAAATTTGTTAAAGTTTTGTATATTTTTATATTAGCAGGCAGATGATTGAAAATTTTTTTCCCATTATACATAAGGTTATTTTTTCATTTTATTAGCTGCTGAATATTTCGAGCCTGCCTCGTGCTATTTGCTCCCTCAGTTACTAAATGATGTTACTACTTCTTTAAAAACTAGATGAACGCATTCCGCAATATATAAACTTGGAAGGGTCAATATTTTCTCTCTTATATGGCATCTATGAAATTAGCTGTAATGACTGCGATCTAAAATATGTTGGGCAAACTAAAGGCTCCACAAACATTCGTTGTAAAGAACACATGGCACATATAAGATACGGAATAACAGAAAAATCAAGCGTTGCCCAATATGCCTTGGAAAACAATCACCAAATAGGAATAAATAATCTTAAGTGAATTAAAAATATATCTAATAATAATAAATTATTGGATACATTTGAGAGTATAGAAATAGTTAAATGTGGTAAGAAAGCACTAAATAAAGACAGAAGACCTATTCCCTATAGTCCCCTCTATTGCTTACTTGACAACGGTGCGGTCGGGTGCAACCAAGTGTGAGCACATTTACCTATAAATAGTCTCGGTTAGGATAAGTTACTTTAGTTTATATCATCTGCTGATAATGCTAACTCGCGCGTCCAGAACGTAACAAGTTGTGGTGTAGTGTGGTTAGAACTCTTGTATTTTGATCTACCTAAGTGATATTAAACGAGGCCATTACTTCAACTTGCTTTCTTCGTATGAAGAGTAAAAAATCGTGAATATCTCATACAAGGCGTGTCGAAATTGTTAATTTTGTTTTCAGCAAAAACAGAAATATAGGAACGATTTTTGCATTTTTTAGTTAATTAGAACATTGAAATATAGGGAAACTTTTTATTATTATTTTCAGCAAGAAGAATGATCCTTCATAAAAAGTTTTGCTTGCTCCAAAACTAAGATTGGTGTAAAAAAATTGTAAATAACTCATTCAGGATTTGTAATAAATTGTATTATAACTTCGGTGGCAATGCACTAATATGGTAACATAGAGTAAAAATCTTGAATATCTTATACAGGCCGCGTCGAAAACTTGAAATGTTGGAAAACTTTAAAGTATTAAAAAGTCCCTATGTGTAAATTGTTAAAAAAAATGCATCAAAAAAAGAAATATTTTTAAGTTGAAACTCAGTGATACTATCTTCGAACATATATGCACGTTTGAGTTGAAATCAAATAATTAAAAAATCAAGTGATAATATTTCCAGAATAAAATAAAACATAAAATCATCAAAATCTCAAATCATTAAAAAGGACTTTTGCATAGAGCCCTTCATATGGTTTACAAGAGGCTTTTTTTCGTATGATATACATAAAACGTAAAGCCCTTCTCTGCAACGGAAACAACGAGTTGAACAGGTAAGCACTGCACCCACCCAGAGCCTAGTATGCTATCCTTATAGCATAGGATTCTAGTTCATTAGCTATCATTCTTAATGCATAGCAGCTGGAATATTAATATGAATATAAAAATTAAGTGACTTGTTTATATTAAGCCCCAAGAACTTTATATTGTTTGAGATGTTGATAGTTATTGAATCTAATTCTATTTTATCGATTGTGCTTCTAAAGTTTAATATGTTTGTTTTTGTCACATTGAAAGTCAGTAGATTTCTGTCAAACCAGGCCTTGGCCGTCTTTAAGTCTTCATTTATCACTTCATTTGACACATCGGATGCAGGCTGTCGCCACAAAATAGAAGTGTCATCCGCATAAAGAGTGAACTCGCCCTGAACATCAAGTGCAGTCAAATAGTTTATATAGAGCAGGAACAAAAGCGGTTCTACGACACATCCCTTTGGGACACCATAGTTAACGGTAACATTATTAGATGTTTCATCCGTATAAACGCTCTGCGTCCTCTGTAACAGGTAGGATCTAAACCAGTTCAGAGGTACATCTCTGAAACCAAAACGAGTTTCCTCCACAGTATTTCGTGACTGACACAGTCAAATGCTTTTGTTAACACATAAAATACTGCCTCAGCAACATCTCCCTCATTTAAACTAATGTATAAGCGGTCCATCAAAGCAAAAAGTGCATTATTTGTTCCTCTCTTGCTCTGAAATCCAAACTGGTTTATACTCAGAATATTAAATCTAGATAAAACAAACATAACTCTATTTTTTTTTTAATTTTTCAATTATTTTAGATAAAGTGGGTAAAATAGATACAAGCCTGAAATTAGATGAAGATAGATCTTCACGACCCTTATGCAGTGGTATTTCGCCAACACTGTGTCTTCATCAGATGTTAGATCTTAAATTAAAGTGTAACACAAACTATAGGTATTAATTTGCGAATAATATACAGGTAGGATATTCTGGATTTTTCGGTACAGCCTAATAAAGATTAAACTATTTAGGTCCAATTGATCGTTTAATATTGGGTTGTTATTTTTATGTTTGTTTATTTTCTTACTTTCTAGTGAATTAAATTTTCTACTGTTTCGTTGTGTCGGGTCTTTTTATCCTTGATATCATTTTAATGAGTGGTAACTTTTTTGTTTTTAAAGATGTCAAAATGAAAGAAAAATCATTTTGCACAGTTATCTAGCAAGTTTTTTCTTTTTTAAAAATAAAACAAAACACTAACGTTTTTTAAAGATATTAACCTAACTTATATTTTTTTTAAATGGAAAGCCTTATATATTTTTGGATATTTTATTTCTACATGAAATTTCAAGTATATTTTATAAAGACCCTATACCTATTTTCAACCGCTTGCGAGAATTTTATTTATTTATTTATTATTTTTTTATTTTATTTATTATTGTCGTTTAAAAGATGTTTATCATGATGAAACAAAATTGTTGACATTTTGACATATCTCTTTCAAAATATTTCGACACATTACACTTTTAATCATTTATGATTATCGGTTGTAACTATTTAGTATTCTAAAAATGAAACGATTTAGTAATCGAGAAAGAAGTGATATACATACTTAACCAAAAAAGCCCAATCGCAGCGCGATGAAAATATACTACTTACCCAGAGCGTCGAATCCCTTCAAAACAAATATTTGCAATATTATTAAAAAAAATGCAAAAAGGGGAAGCGTGTTTGATGTGAAAAGCCATAGATCACGTAGAGTTTTAGACGAAGATACGAAAACCAACATACTTGAGTTTTATAAAGCATATCCATCAGCATCACTTAATAAATGTTCTCAGCAAATACTGCAAATCAGTTTAAAAAGTTTTAAAAAATACAAATATAAACCCTTTAAATTTCGATAACTCGGAACCAGCAGTGCCAGATAAAAGTTCTATTTAGTCAGGACTTCCTAGATAGATGTCGACAAAATCCTGATTTTTTAAAATACATTGCTTGGTCTGATGAAAGTTCAACCATGACTGTAATCGTCAGAACACCCGACATTGGTCTACAAATAATCCTCAAATAATCCAAGAAATAAAAAGTCAAGGATGTCAGTCAATTAACGTTTGGTGTGGTGTGACAGACTGAAATATATTAGGTCCCATATTTATGAATCAAAAATTGACTAGGGAACATTATTTGCATTTGTTACAAAATGAGATAGCACAACAGATTAATAATTTACCGGTAAATATTTCAGCTAGGATAATGTGGCAGCAAGATAGTGCTCCGTCTCATAGCGTAATTCAATTTAAAATAATTATCTTAATTTGGAATATCTAAATGGCTAGATTGAAAAGGGGTGAACAATTGCTTGGCCCCCAAACAGTCGGGACTTGACTGTAATGGACTTTTTCTTTTGGGGGTACATTAAGAATATAATATATAAAACACCATGCGATAATGCTGAAGAACTGAGATGAAGAATTATAAATATAATAAACGAGTTGAAAGAAAATCCGGAAATGTTATTTTTTTGTTTTGTTTTTAAAAAAGAAAAAGCTCCCTAGATATCTATGCATAATGATTTTAGTATGTAGTAGGTATGCTTTATAAAATATACTTGAAATTTCACGTAGAATTAAAATATCCAAAAATATATATGGTTTAAAAAAATATAAGTTAGGGTTATGTCTTGAAAAAACGTTAGTGTTTTGTTTTTAAAACTTGCTAAATAACTATCGTATCAAATCAAAACATTCTGCCTGTTTGTCCCATATAAAACTTTTGGTTCCAAAAGAGGATATCGGAGTGAATTTAGATTCTCGATTCTGCTGCTGCACATAAGACACAAGATACCTGCAGTGTGACAGATCGTTTAATTAAAAACCGTTGAGTTTAAAAGAAAAGAAAACAAAATGTCTAAATTGTACGGCAAAATAATTTTTTTGGAACAGAAAAATAATCTTAACAAAACAACATGGTCCCCTAAAATTGAAATTCGAATATGTTTAAAACAAGAAGAGATATTGAGATGCGGTTTTCAGCTATCATTTGCAAATTTTATTGCATATTGCCGTTTTGAAGCGTGAAACTTTCTTGAGTTAAAAAGTTACTTATACAGGGTTTTAAACAAGACTACAAATTTTCCAATATTTTATTTGTTCCGATTTTTAAATTTTAAAAAGATCAGCTTAATCCTTGGTAAAATTAAAAAAAATTATTTGAATAGTTCTTAAAACTATTTACTATTATTTACTATAATTATATTATAACTATTATTAAAACAAAATCTTTGAGATAATTTTTTTTTGTGAAAAAATTTCCTTTCACATTAAGCTGCAACTTTTTATTAGCCCTTTGGTGAAAAGATCATTTGCTAGATAGCCTCTAAATCTTATTTTTTTTTGTAATTTTTAGGGTTTGCTACACAGAGAAAATACAGGGTGGCAAACAATATATTAAGATTAGTTGAAAACCTAGTGATTCTAAAGATCGTGTATGTATATTTCAATATCCTGTAGTATAAATACGAATCTTAATTTAAAAGGTTTTATTTAAGTTTTAGGGAATACTGAGTATTTTTTCAAAACGTGGTTTTCACGTTTTCTCTAACTTTATTATTTTTAAAAATGTTCTTTAACTCCATAAGAGCAAAATTTTCTAAATCAATCTGTGACTATTACTGCAAAATCATTTATTCGTTAGAAATTGTTGTCGTCAATCCTCAAAGCTATTATATGGAATCTATTCGGAGCATATCTCACATTTGGCTTCTTTTACAAAGTTTACTAGTTCTGAAAAAAAACTTAAATGCAATATTAAAAAATATATATTCACGTATTGTGTCACTTCTGCCAAGTTAAGAACTATGCCTTTAGACATGCAAGTTCATAGCATAGGGGAGAACTAGTAGAAATTTGCAATTACTACCTCCAAAACACACTAATAATAATAAATAAAATAAGCATATATATAAACCTTTTTGGTTTATCTTGTGGAAAAAAAGAGACTTCTTGTTTTTGCCAAAATTAACTATAAAAACATATTTAATATATGTTACTAGTACAACATTCTGAGATGCTTTCCTTCAATTGAATTAAAACAAAATATGTTTAAATGTGTGAAATTTATTTTGCTACAGAAAATTCTATAAAAGTACAACAATATTAAAATGCTTACAGTTATATAAAGAAATATTGCCCCTATGTTCAAGTAAATATTTTGTTGAAGAGATAGCTTCAGTGATGTTATCTTGCTTTTACTAAGGGTTTTGGTAAATGTCAAACTTTGGCAAAAAATACCAGAACATTAATTGGCATAACCCCTACGAATAACCCCGAAGAGAGTGAAGAAAATTTATTTTAATGAAAAAATTACTCCTAGGAAAAGTTGGGTCGTGTCAAGTTTTGCTAAAATGCCGCAAATTAGTTTTAGTTACAAGATTTCCTGTGTAAAACCCTTTTAAAAATTTTCATTGTTATTACAAATCACTCTGTGTATAACTCGTAAGAACTATTAATATTATACATAAAAATAAAAAAAATTATTTTAATCTATTTATGCTTTAATAAAAATAAAGTATTTATACATTATCATTCTTAATCAGATCACTAACTTTTTCGCCAACCATCATGCAGGGGCCATTGGGATGGTTCACTACTGTGAATGGGAATATACTTGCATCAGCTACCCTTAATTTTTTTATTCCGTGGACTCTACATCTTGAATCGACTACAGCACCTTTCAACGGATCTGGTCCCATAGGATTTGAGCCTAAAAGTAACAAGTATACATACATTTTTACTTTTCGTTTAGTCTGCTGGCGACATCATCAAAACGGTGTTTTTAACTACGAGCATTTGTTTTTATTGCAGTATAAAAACTATACTCATTGCATCCTACTACAATAATGACTTAGTCGCATTACAATGTTTCAAACCCAATAAAAACATCTGCAATATATTTTTTTCATTTTTCTGTAATGTTTGTGTTTGCACTAATCCTGTCTTAATTAATTTAAAAATTAAGAAAATAGTATCATATTTTTCTGACGAGGCCTTTTAAAATATCGTGATACTTATCATATTACGAGTTTTTATGATACTATGGAGAGTAAGAGCTGAACATAGGAACATTTTTAAGAGACCACTGCGTATCATCGAATTGGTGTGTAGTTTCAGTACATACTAAAAAAAACCATATGAGAAAAAAAAACATGAAATTATTAGAAAGGTAACAGCTTCTCAAAGACATTTTGAAGTGAATGCTGTTTACATAATCGTTTACACATTGAATCGTTTTGAACATAATAAAACAATTTCAATAGTTTCAATAATTTTTGTTTTTATTTGTAGTATATATATAGTAGTATTGTAATCGTGAAAAAATCGCCGTCCGAGATTGTTTGTCTGTCTGTTCTCAGCATAGCGGCAAAAGTACTTACCCGAATGACTTCAAATTTTGATCGAAAATTAAGGGTTTTTGGGGATGACCTGGTAATACTTTGTTAAAAATCCAATATTGCGAAACAAAATGGCGGCCTAGTGAAATGTAAAAAAAAAATATTATTAAAAAACTGCTTATGCAATTTATATAAAAATTTTCACAAACATCAAAGTATTACAGTCCCTACACGGCTATGCTGCTCTTTGGTAAGGTTTTTTTTTTAAACTCATTTAGTCAATTTTCGACAAAAATAACTACCATTTAGTGAAAGCTTGATTCTTGTTTAACTTATTTATTATGTTTTTAAGGTTAGGGTTGGCTTAGATCTGTTTCCATGTCGAGATTCCGTATTTGTTGACTCTCTATAGTTTATATATAGTTTCTTGAACTTATATTTTATTACTTTAATTTATCCACCTGCAAATTTGTTGTTTATGCAAATTACATAGATGATGTTTACACATTTCGATCATCGTTTTATTTACCCCCAACCCCATAAAATGAAAAAAATCAGTTGCCAGTAGATGTCCATAAGTATTCCTTAAATGTATGTGCATTGAAGGACATAACTTGGATTCCAATAGGACGTCCAAGAGTGTGTCATTCGCATATACGTATGGATGTCCATTGTACATTTTTGGACTAATGTTGGCTATCCACTGGACGTCTGTGTGTCCAACTGTAGATTTCCAGCGGACGTCCATCGGATGGTTTTGTGCGATCTGGTTGAAAGACTAGTTATCCGATTGACTTCAAATTTTAATTAAAAATTAAGTGTCGTTTGGGGATGGCCTGATTATATTTTGGAAAAAATCGAGTACGGCGAAACAAAACGGCGGCCTACATACAACATACAACTACATATTCAATTTATCTCAAATTCTGCACAAACATTAAACTATTATGTTGGAATCAACTGGTAGAATTTTGGTTCGAATCCCAGATGGCGGAATAAAATTACGGCTAAATAAAATATTTAAAAATTCAGCCTGAAAAAATTGATCAGTGAATTGATTTTAAATTGGGTGCCATAACTAATTGTGGTATAGGGAGCCACTATTAAAATTGTGCTACTAATTCAAGATGTCCGAACAAAATGACGGCCAAATAAAATGTTTGTAATCTTAAAAAAATCACCCTATCATATATTTTCAGGTTTTAGCATCTGGATGTCAAAAAATATGTTTTATCAATTCCGTCGATCTGTCTACTTACCCGATGGACTTATTTTGATAAAAAATTAAGGGTCATATGGGGATAAAATATGAGGTATTAAAAGATCCCATCATTCATAATAAGTACAATAAACGAAAAAAGAGAAATAAGATCTTATTTTAGAGCAAACTAAAAAAAATACATTAAATTATTTCTATTAATTTTAACTTCCTCTAATAAAAATGTTAGCGTAAGCACAGGGTGTGCAACAATGGGTTTTTACTTAAGACCGAGAATCAGCAACTATATTTTAAATTATTTTCAAAAACTATAAAATTAGTTGGTACGATATATGAAAAAAACATTTTTTTCAGAATTTTGATATCGGTTCTATTTTAAAAAATAACAATTATTAAAAAAATATAGAATATATTCTTCTGTAGGTTTAACGGCCCTTTACAAGAACGAAAGTGAAAGCTTTTTACTTCTTATACGCAGACACGACATTTCATTTTTTTGTTTTTTTTGAACAAATAGCCAATCTAATAGAGAAAACCGCATTCCACTAGCTCATTTTTTTAATTATACTAGTTGGAAAGTTACAAAAAATTTAGGGATTGCGATCTAGATTAACAATAGTTTAATTTCCTTTTGTAACCTTTTTGAAGCAATTGCAATTTAGAATCGAGAAACTTTAAAACTATTAACATCCTAAAATTGAGTTTAAAAATAAAATATATGTAAAAAATAATTAAACTTTTTTACAGAGTTTTAAAAAATTTGAATGTTTTTTAATATCTTCAGGCCTTATTACAAGTGTGATGAGGTTTTAAGAAAATATTCAAATTTTTCAAAATTTTGTATTTATGTAGAATTAATTATGGATTACTTTTTAGTTCAATGGTTTATAAATAAAGGCTTTTTTAAATTTTTTGTCTTAATTTATTTTATTTTGTACATTATTTTTGACGCATCCTGTATAGGACATTCACGATTGGATACCATATTATTGTATTGTCATAGGTTTTATGTAGGTATGTATACTAAATGTCACTTAATTCTGATGAGGGAAACTGTGAGATTTAACCCAAGCATACTAACTAACATAGAAGTGAAGTTAAAGGCTTTTAATTACCTTGTTGGTGATTATCGGCATATGATGTATGACGAATGTAACAAAACCAATAATCCTTCGATAAGTATTCATACTGCTGACAGGCTGGTAGTACTTTATTAACAAAGCTCGCATTGACACTTTGAAAAGGTTTGGATTGTGATAACTTTAAAGCTAGCTGAACTCCTAGATACATTGTTTCGATATCCTTGTCTTGGGCGTCTGATAGTGTCCTACAAATGTTTGTTATAACTATTTAAAGAAAACTTATTTCTATTTTAATTTAAGCTTATGCTTTCAAATATATTCTCACTGCAGTTTTTAATAATGCTGTCTACCTTGGATCTATCAAAGGGTATTCATAAGGATCGTTACTTTTAAGCCTCACTGTGCCAAAGGATTCTGGGAAAAGAACAATAGTTTGTATTGTAAAAGCTTTGGACCCATCAGTACCATTCCAGATAGTGTTCCAAGTCTCATTATCGTAATAGAACGTTTTCCTGTAAGAATCAGTCGGGTCTAGAAATGTCATCTCCAGTTCAACGATTGGCTGAGTTGAATTCTACAAGTAATAATATAGTGCAGTAATCAATAACGCACACATTTTTAAAATGGTTTTTCTGGTAAAAAACAACGTCAATCTTGTTAAATATAAGCAATAGTATTATTTTTAAGGTTTATATCGGTAGAATCTTGTTAAAATTGTAAACAACCACTCTGTTCCATCTTTTTGTATAAATATTTACGGGAGAATTTTTTTTGACCATATACTCTAGAATTAATGTATAATTCAATAAATACCACTGTTGTTGCCTGGCAGCAGCAAAATTATTTCTACAATAAATCTGTTACTACTACAAACCACACTTGCAACATTAACAGGACTGTTCCTGAGTGTTTTGCCTCTCCGTACATATAATAAGACGAAATTTGCCGCCCCCATAAATTGAGTATTAAAATACCTAATATTTTATTTTCAACGGCTGCTACGAAAACATAAAAAACACACACTATCGAGGTCTAAACAGGAATAATTTTCCATGTTGTGGGAAATCATTATCTGTTACTTGTTTCAGATTTTTTTCATATCATAATAATACTAGTATCTATTCAGGTGAATTGTTGGAGCTACAAATTTGTATACAAATTTAATTTTCTTTAGCAGAGCTAAAGAGTTTCTAATAAAGACGATAAAACGCAAATTATATTCTTTAGTTAGCAAGGCATTTATACTAACAAAAACTAAGCTCCCTTTGCTAATAATAATTACACATCAGCTAGGTATTTAAAACTCGTTATGAATCTTTCCTTTTATTAGTAATAGTCAAGTGTGACCCAACTTTGTTCACTACATAGTCATTTAGTAACATATATACGGTGTCTTCAAAGATTTCTACCAATATTTTACCAGTCTCTACCTATACCACATATGATTTTTGGGTATAATTTAAAACAAATTCAATAAATAGTTTCAACATTAACACAAACCGTCATTTTCTTCCGCCGTGTTGAATTTGTACCAGTTTATCTCCATATCATCTTTATTTTTCTGCAATATTTAAAGTCAGTTGAATAAGATTTTTTTACGTTGATTTTTTAAAAAAATTATTTGGGCGCCATTTTCTTCCGCCGTCTTGAATTAGTGCCACATACTTACTAGTTCATTTGGATACCACAATTATTTATAGCACACAATTTGAGATCAGTTCATTAAGTAGTTTTTCAGGCTAAATTTTTAAATATTTTACTATGCCGCCATCTTGTTCCGCCATCTTGGATTCCTACCAAAATTTTACGAACTGATTCTTACATTATAACTGATTATTGTACAAAATTTGAGATAAATTGGATAAGTAATTTTTTAGTAAGAACTGTTTTAACATTTCACTAGGCTGCTGTTTTGACCCTTCATTTTTGAAAAAAATTTGAAGTCAATCGGGTAAGTAGTAGCTATGCCGCAAACAGACAGACCGAGAGACCGACCGACAGACAGACAGACGGCATTTAGAAATGTTTTTCGGCACATACGGACCCCGAAACGTAAAGATCTGAAAAAATCTGAAAGGGTGTTTGTTTCACGATTACAATACATCCTTTTTCGGAGGAAAATAAAAATTGGCGAATAAAAAGAACGAGATAAATGAATAAATTCAAAGTATAAAGTATGATACATATTGCATAACAAAAATTAAAGTGATATTATTCTTTTAGCATTTTTGATGCAAAATCTTCACATATATTTGATATATCTAAATGTATAAAAACATGTTATTCTCTTGAAATTATTTACAGATCTTGTGCATATACCACAGACGCGAAAATTTCGTGGTCCGCCCTATTGAGGGAGAGTGCCCATGAGCTCCCCCCACGAAATTTCTTCTTTCAAACACAATAATTCTTTGCAAGCTATTATAAAAGGTGGATAATAGCAATTTGATAAAGCATATTTTTCAAATCAATATCAAAAAGTTGTTGTTGTGACGCGCAGGGGTCAATCCTCGGCCCTTTTCTATTCATAGTTAATGTGCTTGTGCACCTCTCTTTGCGTGGGTATATGTTAAAGGTTTTTTGATTGAGAAGCTGTCCTATTTTGTTAGAAAATAGACTTTTGTTCTTTATAGATAATTAATTACTGATTGTATTTTTTTCTGGCAAGTAAATGTATTTGTATTGCATTGTAGTGTATTATATTTATACTTCGAATATATTATGGACTTTAAAATACCATAAAAGTGTTAGGTGTGATTATCCGAGCACGTAATTTAGTATTGTGTTAGATATAGAGTTATGATTTAGAGAATATATTAGGATATTAATAAAAAATCATATTTGTCTTTGAAGATATTATATAATAGACGCCATATTTAGCTTATCTTTACGCATGATACTTTCTTAGACGATAGTTTTCTCAAATTTTAATAACTGTTGTTTTGTGCACGGTCCTTGTCTAGACGAGGCAGATAAAATTCTGATTCAGAAAGTACAAAATACTTGTTCAAACTTATTTTTGGTCTTAGACAATTCCATAATATTTTGCATACTTTCAATGAACTGAACTGATTAAAAATGGATAATAGTAGATCTTTACATTTAGGTAGGTAGTTTTTAATAGAAATTCTAAAACATAAATCCTCTTGTCATCTCTAAAAATAAGACAATTATCCACCCAAAATGATAGATTGTGGAATAAAATTACATTACCTTATCATGAGAGTGCCATGCTTCAAAGGTCGTTTATTAATATTTTTGAGTAAAAATAAATTTAAAGTTTGATACAGAAATATCTTTTAAATGATTAAAGATTAACTGTCATATTGTCTTTCGTGAGTTTGTATTTTCTTTTTCTAGTGGTGCTCATTTTGTTTTAACTTCCAAAAGTTGTTTGTTTTTTTTTATTATTAAGAAAATTAAATTTTGTATTTGAAGACATTTTACCTATTTTTTCCTAACAAATGAAAAATTGCACTCTCTGGAATATTTTTTCTAATACGACCATGAACGACAAAACAGACGATATTTACAAAGATTTTTTTGCTACACTTCGGTCTTTTTTACAGTTGATATATTGAATACCAAACGCCCTAATTATTCCTTTGGCCATAAAATGACCCAAATTAATCACCTTTTCAGGCAGAGGCGGAGTATAATACAAATTTTATTTACCTGCAATCCTAATTATTATACAATTTTAAGTAGGCATAAATATCTGTTGACTGTTAATACCAAATTGATTTTTTATTTATTTCAGTTCATATTGATTTTGCAGCAAGTGATTTTTTCTTGTATTACTGTTTGGTTTACCAGCAAGTGATATTTTTTATTGTATTAGTGTTAAAATGTGGCATCCTTGGGTTTGTGCTGATAGTGGTTCATATTGTAGCGTCATGGTCTCAGAAGAAACCATTTATCTTCCGATGCTAAACAAAATGTGTACCAATCTTTGCTGAAAAGAGATTATAATTCAAGTGATGATTTAGCCGAGACGTCTGCTTTAACGAGTACTTCTTTATTTTCGTTAAAAGATATAGTACTGGAATCCATCATTCCCAGAAAATAACGAAGTGACGCTGGCACATTTACAAATTTTGGCGAGCATGATATAGATTATTAACAGGGGTTATGTATCAAATGTATAAAGAACAATGTGTATCTTCCATAGTTTCTCTAATAAAGAGGCTGACCAACGAAGAAACAAACACTTTTTGTAGCATTTTAGGCTTTCAAGGTAGGGATGGCAACGATGCATCGATATTTTAAAAACATCGATACATCGAAAGAAAAAACATCGATGGTCACATCGATTTTTAAAGTCGTCGATGTATCGATATATTGAACGGAAACCGAACCATCGATTGTACCAACATAATAAAACCTGATGAAAATTCACCTGCTAATAAAATTAACAAGGAAATTGACATGTTGAATATTCATAAAATGCTTACCCAGAACAATCAGATTAAAACGGACAATTTACAAAGCAGCAGCAATACTAGTGCAGACTTAAATTTAGAGATACGCTTATACCTTTCAGCGCCACTTTCCGAACTAAAAGATAATCCATTAGAAATATGGGAGGACATAAAATCAGCTTATCCGAACCTACATAAATTGGCAAGAAAATATCTTGGTGTTGTTTGTACTTCGGTACCTTCAGAGAGATTATTTTCTTTGACAGGAGATACAGTTTCTCAGGAGAGAAACCGTATTTCAGGTAAACTATTGCCAAAATTACTTTTTTTAAATACGCTACCTGAAGAATTTTGGTACTAGATAAACCATTATATAAACTTAGTTTTTTTTTGAAAATGTTTTTTAGAGTTGTTTTTGTATTTATGTTCATGTTTTAGTTTCTTTGAATTATGTATCCTTTTTTATTAAATATTTATTTTTTTTGTATTTTATGTGTATCAATAAAAATCATTACTTATTTCCTTTACACGATTTCGAATGTCATTGTTTGCATCAGTTTTCAATGTTTACAACATCAATGTTTTAAAACATTGATGTTTTAAAACATCGATGGTGACCACTCGATACATGCGGCATCGATGTTTTAAAATTCGATGTATCGAAGTTACAATGTATCGAAAATTCGAGTCGATGTTGCCATCTCTATTTCAAGGACAATTTTGTTTAAAATGTGATTTAAATATCGACCGAACAGGAATGGCGTCATAAATATTTAATGGCTTTTAAACCATATATAGCAGAAATTCGCCCAATTTTCTACCTTGACGAAACATGATCCAATATGCATGGCACTGCAAGAAAATGATGAAATAATTTTTCAAAAAAATAGCTATCCAAGGATTCTTCAAATAAAGGCAAAATAATAATAATAATACATGCAGGTTCAGAAAATGGATTTGTTCCGAACTGTCTGTTGCTTTCAGCTAAAAAGGTGGCAGATTCTCCTCTCTAGATTACCATCCAGACATTGACGGGCAACTTTTTGAAAATTGGTTTGAACATCGACTTCTTAAAAATATACCCAAAAATAGAGTTATTGTAATACACAATGTTAGTTATCATAGTTCTCAAGTGAAAACGTTTTCTAGTTCTAACAGTACAAAAACAGAAATACAAAACTTTATAATAGATAATAATATATATTTTGAAGAAACTAACAAAAAACGGGATCTTTTAGAAGTATCGAAGGCTCTTAAAATTAATAAAGAATACATATGTGATAAATTGGCAACAGGAAATGGACATACAGTGTTGCATCTTCCTCCCTACTATTGTCAATTTAATCCAGTTGGACTAATATCACACCAAATAAAATCAAATATTAGATGGAGTAATGTTTCCCCACATCAAAATACATCTGTAGTAAAAAAACGTAGTAAGTAACATTTCTTCAGACAGTTGGAAAAACTGTG
Organism: Kuschelorhynchus macadamiae; assembly: GCA_030620095.1. NCBI lineage: Eukaryota > Metazoa > Arthropoda > Insecta > Coleoptera > Curculionidae > Kuschelorhynchus > Kuschelorhynchus macadamiae. The sequence continues at coordinate 1,321,478 of JAUTXW010005297.1, read as the reverse complement.
TACAACATATGTACATGAGTACTAATGTTCAAGCCTTAATAATAAGTTTAGGAATAGATGAAGATTATAGTGACAGTGACGCAAAACTAAATTTAGTGTAAAGTAGAATCAAGTTGCCAAAATTGATTGTTCTAAAATGAGTGCCCACATTCTGCTGTATTTTAATCTTAATGTTGCTTTTAATCTTCTAGTGTGTAGTCTTAATCCTAAAGTATATTTTAATCATTAATATCTGATAAACATAAAAATTTATGGGAAGAGAGGTTATTGAACCCGCATCTCTGGATCTCTGGACCATTGCTCTAATCAATTGCGCTATTGTACCACTGATTAATAAGTAATTCGTTGGAACTTTTACATATTTAAACCCACAATAAACTGACAAAATACTTGTATTATTTATTGACAGGAATAAAACAGTATTTCAGTATTTCATGAATTTATATCGTACTTATTAAATCTTTACTAATAAAATTAAATATAATTTTAATTGATATATATTTTCATTTATTTAAAAATGTCTTTTATTCCAAAATAAATATAGCTAAATATATGCACTCTGGCTATATTATTTTATATTTAGATAGATATAATTTCGAGCCAACCCTGCAACTAGTTAGAATTGAAGTCTACTGTGTCATTGTAAATAATTTAGGTCATAAATACCTTGTCCAGAATAGCAAATAATAATGCGTCGCTTCCAGATTGTGTCAAAATACCAGACCCGTCGACATATTCAGAAATCTGTTCCTTCTGACTTTTATCAACATTGGGATCCGAATAATTCGTAAGAAAATATAGTCCAAACATTCCAGGCTGATCTCTTAAAGTGCTCCCAACCTCCAAGTCCTGAATCACAGGAATACTAACGTTGTCTAAATGATCCTTAGGACCAATACCGCTTTGTAACAAAATCTGTGGCGATCCTATAGCTCCTGCTGACAGTATCACTTCTCTGCTAGCGCTGACTTGGTAAAGCTTCCCATTCTTGCTAAATTCTACCCCCTTAGCTGTTTTCGTAGAGTTATTAATCAGGATTTTAGTAACATAGCTGTTGGTTGAAATATTGAAGTTTGCCCTATTAAGGATAGGCTCTATATAGGCGCAACCCGTGTCCCACCTTTGCCCGTCTTTGTGATTGGCTTGCACGTATGAAGTACCACTGGGGTAAGCACCGTTGTAGTCAGACAATGGGTAGCCTATATCCTGGCCAGATTCTACAAACAATTTTGTTGTAAGCCTAAAAAAATGATGTTAATAATTAATTAGTATCTATATATTTAAATTATAAGGTGATTTTTTTGTCCTGTTTCACCAGCAACCTCTATTAGACCAATTTGTAAAATAATTAGAGCTTTTAACTCACACTCGATTAGGTGAAGTGAAAATTTCCCATATTATTTTAAAAAGTTCCAAATTAAATTTTTATTTAAATAAATATCGAATTATTTATTGGTTTATATTGAATACAAATTTAATTGCTACTACACACAAATATAACTGTATATATAATAGTTCTTAATACTGGTTGTCCCAAGATATTATGACGCATTTTAACTCTTTATTATTTGAAAACGATTGATGTAAACAGATATTGTTTTCGCCAATCGTCTTTATTTTGTTAAAAGTGTTATGCAGTAATGTTGAATTTATAACGCCATACACAGGTTGTACTAAAAACGTAATATACCAACTCAGGTATAGGAGTTTTGTTATTGATTTTCAGCTATAAAAATATATAGTTTGTTATATCTATCTTTAAAATCTATTTGGCTATATAAAATCGAACAGATCAGTGTATCTAACTAAATCGGTATTTTGACGTATTTTAACTCTTTATTACTTGAAAGAGGATTGATGCAGGGGGTTACCGTTTTCGCCAGGCGTCTTACGTTTTATGTATTAATGTTGAAATTACACTGCTGTATAGGGTGTATAAAAAATGTAATAGGCCAACCTTCAGGTATAAAACAACTTCATTATTTTAAATGGAACCCCCAAAAGTTAATTAGCAGTCACATAGCTTTATGCTTCAGCTTTTAAAAAATATATAGATTAATAAATCAAGATGGACATATAAGATCAATCTAATCAGTGCTTCAAACTAAATTATATAAACTTGAAAACGATAAATTAAATTTAAAATGTAATAAAGCTGCTTGCAAAGTGCAAAACAAACAACGGGTATAGATTTTTTTATTTAGAATGATTGAAAATTAAAACTTAATAATTTAGATAATAACTATTACTGTTGCAAAATTTTTCCAAAAGAGACTTCTAAAAAACTTGACGTTATGGCCTTGATGGCGTTTTAGATGTTTCCTTTCAATTCATTTCCATTTTTTACCATTGTTGCATAACAATTGTCTTTCGTATAGTCCCAAAGCAGAAAATCAGGTATAGTCAAATTTGGCGGCCGAATTAACACATTCTGGGTATGAGCAAAGTGGGGTGGAGCTCCGTGTTGTTGAAAATGTGCATTACCGATTAAATTGTATTGTTCTAATTGTAAGAAAAAGGAGCATATTAATAGAGTTTAGAGTAGCCTTAGCACAATCATGTTTTCTTCGACAAATTCCCGAACTTGTATTGTTTTATCCAATAACACTTTGTGATTCTCATTTATTTCTTCTCGACTTAGTGATCCAGTTTTACACATTTGTCGATACCAATGTTTAACATTATTTGCAATTGGAGGGTTTTTATGGAACATAGTTCGAAGTCTTTTAATCATTATGGACTTAGTTTTATCAATTTTTCGTTTAACGTAAACATTTTTTATTAGTAAAACAATCTGAAAGTAACAATTGGACAGATTTCATTTTTTCATGGCTAACTAGTTATTACTACCAGCTAGTTTATTTGTTCTAGTTTAAAGCACTAATAAGTTTGATTTTACATAGCTTACTTGAATTTAGATATAAATGTAGCAAACTATAAATTCTTAGAAGCTGAAGAATAAAGATTGTGACTTCTAATTAACAGTGAGGGTCTTCCATTTAAAAAACTGGATTGTCTTCAATTATTCCACGAAATGTGAGGTTTTTTATAAATCAGCTTCTTTTATAAAAAAAAACTCGGCACAGTTGGATCCCGAAGAAATATTACTGTCAACGACTCAATTTCCATAATATCAGACATATTGGATTATAATAATCTTGATAAGAACTTAATAGACCTAGTGGAAACTTGTCTTACATCTACTTATTTCATGTTTCAAGGAACTTTTCATGAACTAATTTCAGGGGCAGCTATGAGATCTTCTCTATCACCTGTAGCGAATATCTTTATGGAAGCCTTTGAGGATATATATCCGGTTCACTTAAAACAAAATACCGGTTCAGATATGTAGACGATACTTTTGTTGTTTGGCCTTATGGGCAGGATAATCTCCTCATATTTTTGGACCACCTTAATCAACATCATAATATCAAGTTCACAATGGAAACTCAATCTAATGGAACGATTTCATTTCTAGATGTATGTGTTCAAAGGAATGAAAATGGTAGAGCAATTTACTTTAGGAAAGTTAACTTGTGTGTCTACTTGCATTCTATTATTTTATTAAAAGGTGAATACTATTTAGTTAGAGTTGTTCAATTGTTCAATTAATACTTAAAATGGTAAATATGAAACCATGTGTATCTCTTATAAACCAATCACTTTTAGTTCTCTAAAGTGTACAGATCAAATTTTTTTCCATCTTGTTTTTGGAGAACAAGGGAGCTTTATGTACCTATGTTTAATACTTTTTGCCCTCAAAGTGACAAAAATGTAGCAAATATATAATTGGGAACCAAAAACGCATGAAATGGAAATACGTAATGAAGGGAATATAAAAATGTCTCTGTGGTAGATGAGACTGATTAAACGGAGAGATTTCTCCCAGTTTAATTAAAAACTGATCCAATGTGATCATATTAGACTTAAGATAGGGTCTAAAACCTGTATTGCTAATTTAACTTTTTTTTACATAATAATTAATTATGTAAGTTTTTTTAATTTATTTTAAACTCTAACTTCTTAACATATCAAACTTACATTGGCAAAGAATTAATAACTTATATTATATGTAAAAATGAGCTAATCCAGCTAGTAGCTGGATTTTTTCCTAAATAAAATACTTGTTGGAGAAACAGGTGTGAAACTTGCTCCTTGCATTTTGAACCTGGATTTATTTTTGAGTTCATTTGTTATTGAAACTTCACCAAAAATGTTTCACAGACTTAAAGGCACATAATACTATTTCAACTAAAAACCAATTTAGCAATATCTTACTTCTCAGGTCAGTTGGGATTTATTTTGATAATAATAAGTTAATGTTGAAAATCGGTTCGACTTGGATGTATTGAAATCAGTTACCACTTATTTCATAAATAACTAAAATAGAGATGTCGAACATCCACAACAATAACTTAAAACACCTAAGGAAGTTGAGCTCTCAAACACCCCTGTAGCTTGTATTCCCATTGGGATTTTCCCTCGAAAACTTGGCAAGTTGTTAACGGTGAGGGAGATACTTTTTCAAATGTACACATCATTAATCAGTAGTATAATAGTAATAGTATAATAATAGTGAACCTACTCTAGCCTAATGGGTAATTATTTCTGATTAATTTTTCGAGACTGGAATTTCTAGCAAGGTAACAGAAGTTTTGAATAAAAAGGAATATATTTTTTTAATTTTGTGTATTATATAGTACTTCTTACCAGTCCTTATCTGAAGCAAAGTTTACCGAATAAAAATATAAGTTGCCGCACTGGACAGTCTGTACTTTGAAAATCGCAGATAAAAGGCGTGCCGTCTAGTTTCAAACTCCGTCGACACTGCCTCCTATTACCGAGCTGTTTAAAAGTAGTTTGACTTCACGCTACGAATTTTTATCTACCAGGGAATTTCAAAAGTATAAATCATAATTTTAGACAAAAATTTTTGAGTTGAATTTTGTATTATATAATATTAAATTGTTACTTCCCTGCTAGTCGAATTTAAGAATACAATATTTTTATTATATAAATAAAAAAGTCGGTAAATTTCCTTTACCCGGAACTTCCCTCATTTCTTTCCATTTATTTGGAATAGTGAAGTGTGACTGAGTATTACATATACTTTTAATTTTTATTGGCGTCATTTTGTTTCATGATATTGGAGCGTAATAGGTAAAAACTGATAATGTGGGTTATAGAATTTATATGTGTCCTGACGATACAACAATAAAATAGCGAAACGTGGACAGTTTAAAAAAGTCTGTTGTTTTTTTACTGGATCCCAACCCCAAATAATACACCAGTCTAAGATAACAACAAGAGGATCGTTAACGAAAACCATTTAGACACTCAATATCTGGAAAATATCTGCAGACCAACGGTATAGGTAAAGACTGATCATATGGATTTTATGCAGGATATGGAATCTATGTGTTCTGAGGATGCAACAATAAAGTTGAGAAACATCGACAATTTAAAAAAAGACTTGCTTTTTTTATTGGACCTTAACCCCAAACAATACACCACTCTAACAACTTTTTTTAACATATTACTAGGTCATCCTCATATGACCATTAATTGAGTTAATCGAGTAAGTAGTATTTAAGTAATGTCGCGAACTAATAGACAGACATACAGACCGACAGACGAAACGACGGAATTGATAAAACATGTTTTTTACAACCATCTACCGAGCAAAATCTAATAGGCGTATTGGCTCATATTTGTCAAAGAAATAAACAAAATTTTGTCTCACTATATAGCACAATAACAAACTGGCGCGATCACAAAGCCTGACCAACTGTGTATGTGCCGGAGACCCGATCAGTACCCAGAATATATCAGCCCGAGGAATAGGTAAATCGAGTCACGTGTTCAACTGCCGCAACTTATATTTGTATTCAGTAAACTTTGTCTGAAGGCTAAAATGCTTTTAAATTATGTATTTTACACAAATATGGAAATATACAGAAATCTACATCTTTTAAAAAGAATCCAATTTTTACGATATAGTAGGGTATTCTATCTGATATAGCAAAGTTAGTACTGCCTCTGGTTAAACCGGATGCGACAGCCAATTTTTTTTTCTGACTTAACGATACAGCTCATTTAAAATTAATAAAATAAATCTACAACATGTTAAAAAAAAAGGTTTTATTTATAAATTATAGAACTGAAAACTAAAAAATAAATAAACTTACAAAAACACAGGACTTTCAAAATTCCAATAATTCTTTAAAAGCTTGAGGCGTAAGACATCATCAGACTTGCAATAAAGCCTCAAGCTTTTAAGAAAATATTTAAATTTTTAAAAATACCATGTTTGTGCAAGTTCAATTATTTTTTACTTTTCAGTTTAATAGTTTATAAATAAAACTTTTTTGAATATATTTGTTTACATTTATTTTATTTTGTAATTTTTAACATTATTTTTTACGCACCCTGTATAAGACATTCACGGTTGAGTACCATAATATTGTATTGTTATCATGTTTATGTAAGTATCTCAGTCAATTCCGATAACGGGAACTGTTTCAAAAGTTACTTGCAAGTTCTGACCTAAACATACTGGCATACTAACTAACTTACATACAAGTGAAGTTAAATAAATACTTTTAATAATCGATAAGACAGTTATAACGATAGCCTATTTATATTCAAATAATTAATTTTCTCAATATAAATGCAAAGATTTATGATAACTGAATAAATCATCAAGAGAAAAAAATCTTAAGGCTAAACCGCTAACAAAACTCAAAATGATGGTTGTTATTACAAAGTGAATATTAATACACATTAGGATTATTAAATAAAGAACTTATAATGCGGCAGAACTTTTCAACCAAATAAAATTTTAGCTTCTTTTTGAATATTGGCCTAAATATGAAAGTCATTACTTTTCTTTTTCATTAAAAATACTACCCCCTTTATAATAAACGTATCTTTGAAACCAAATAGTACAGGGAGTTACTGGCAAAAAAAGATCTTTATGTCTAGTATAGTTTGGCAGGAAACAGACAGTATTGAAGTTACTATTATGGATGTTCAAGACAAGACAGACTTTCATAACGCAGTTACAAGTTTTTCGCCATGCCACCGAATAAAGGTTGAGTCTGTCCTGCAAAAGACGTTCGAATTTAATCCTTTAATTCATCTTTATTTTGTGGTATATTTAAAGACTTTATCTTTGGTTATGCCCCAAATGTATGCGCCTGAAAAGGTTAGATCCGGCGAATGAGAAGAGTAAGAGAAATCAATGAAACATGAAATGATTTCAGTCAATTTTAAAATTACAGCATTGGTCGATCAAATAGGTTTGAGCGAAAATAATACTCCACTACAAACGTTTTGAGATAATTATCAAAGGGTAAACTGACATTTCAACAAAAGCTCATTTGTGGACAACGTTCTTTGCATAGAATCACATTCCACTGTGGGGTACAGATTATTTTTGGCCAAACCTTGTTATAGAAATGATAACTTTTGTCTATATGAAGTCCTTTATATATTTAAAAACAAACACACAACACTGAAATACATAAATGGTGGCAAAAAATCTTTTTAAAAGGCTACCGACAAAAATTTTTAAATTTTATAATCCACTCAGAATACTTTCGCAAAATGAATTCTCTGTTGACTTCCGAACTAGCGCTCTAGGTTAGAATTCCATAACGAATATTACAGTAAATATTGGAACGATATCAAAAAGATAGGTAAGCTACATAGCCTAGATACGTAGTGTAGAGCAAAATAACCCCTGCAATCAAAAACAATATAGTACTGGTTTTTTATGATCTATGTTTAGAAATTTTATATCAGACCAAAAGATTACTTTTGAGTAAGCTATTTCAGTAAAAACTTTTAACAAATTTAAATGTTATTCAACTATTCGAATAGTAGTAGAATCAGCAAAACATACGTGCACTATAGAGGAGAAACGTTTTGTAGAAATTTAATTAGGTCATTTGCAAAAACCGGATAGAGCAACGTACCCAAAATAGATTCTTGTGGAACACCGCTTTCGATTTGGCTTGACTGCTATATTTCCTGTTGATCTTCACAAAATTTCGACCGTTCGAGTAGAGAGAATTTTAAAAGGTTTACTGGATGTCCAAGTAATCCAAGACTTTTTATCCATTGAGGCGATTATTTTACGACAAAAGGCGCATACCGCAGTTTTGTTGTAAACTGACGTTGTGATGAAATAGAATTTTCTTTGCTGAAATCTGCCTTTGTCCTACATGGGACTTGATAGTCTATGACTTGTTTTGGGGTTGGTGTAACATGAAGTAAAAGTATAAACATTATCGTTCCCAACGAAAATCCAGAATCAACAGTGTAATTCATTGTCTGTTATGGAATTATCCAGAGGCATAGTTGTTTATGTGATACCATTTTGTGCATATGTTTATTATTTTAACATAGTTTTCCGCGTTATTATCACTCGTGACTAGAATGCGTTTTTTAAGTAAAGACTGAGGTAGAATTATACGTGGGGTCCTAAAATACTCTCAATTACACTATACGTTTATTTAAGGTTCATTCTCTGTCCTATTGATATGTTTTTTGTACACTATAATAAGATCTTCGAAAGTAGAACCAGCTACATTTGCCTCAGTGTGGCTATTTGTTTTCTTATTTTCTAATTTTTTACCACTAATTGCAATTTTACCTACTTATGTAACATTTTCCAAAACGAACTGGGTAGCATTATCGTTCTTAAGTTTTATTGTAATAAAATTATCAAAGACCAATATTGCCTTTAAGTTCATTCTGGCTTTGTTGTTCAAAATATATAGGAACAGGGACACATTTTCCACCGGTGCTAATTTTCATACAAAACCGTGCAAGTCCTCTTCCTTAAGGTCGCTTTCGGCTTCAAAAGTCAGATCAGTACTCTCTGCAGCTTAAGCTTTACAATAAATTAATACTTTACCGCCAAATTAATTTAAACAAGTTACATTTTACTCAGACTTCCTGACCTTTTTAAGTTGACATCCAAGCATTTTGATATGTAATTTAGATTAATCTTAAATTTATTTTAAAAATATCCTAAATTTGACACCTGTAAAACTTTGTAAAAGCAATAGCACTAACGACGTGTTCTATTCTATACGTAGTATAAATACAAACGTACTCTACATTTAATATCTATCATCTTAAGAATACATCTTACCTATTGGTAGGAAAAAATTCTATATTTACTGGGCCGTTATATCCATGATATTTAAAGTCTACAGAAACGTTTTCAACATTTTTGTGAAAATTCTCGAGTTTCTTAAAATATGGAAGTACTTCTTCATACGACCATCCAGGATTACCCAGTGCAGCCATCCTATTATAGCTATCTGGAAAGCCTCTAGAGTAAACCATACCGTTTACTAGAGAAGATCCTCCGACGCCCTTTCCTCTACTGTAGGGACACACACGGTCAAGCATACCTTAAAATATACAGTAATTATAATTATATCGTCTTTCTTCTACTTAGGTGTCTATCAATAATTTCTGTATTGTTTTGAACCGTTATATGTTTGATATAATAGTTTTTAATACCATAACTTTAATATTTTTTAAAGGCACATACTAGGTACAAGGGTCACTTTTACTAACCAATACTATGTCTCAAGTATTAGTCAAACTGTGTTATTCCAATATTTCGTGCGTTGTTACTAAATAAGTGCACAGTATTGCCAAATAATTCCTAAATATTACTTACTGATCAGTAGCGTAGCAAAGAAGGGCTGTAGGCCTCTGACACATTTTTAGAGTGGCGCCTTTTGTCACCCTATCCTCAGTTTTTTTTAGTTCTTTTAGATATTTCGAAATTTAATATTCAGGATTAAAAAAGAGTTACAAAAAATATTATTAATTTTAATAAACAATATTGCATTGGCATTTATAACTGATAAACAATGATTATTCATTTACAATTGGTAAACAATGTTTATTCATTTTGCATATCGCTTGCCTAGAGTTACACAGTTGACTTTAAAATCATGATGAAACTAAATGTATACTTAAATTACGAAAATTGAGTAAGAATTCGTTAGAAAAAAATAGTTAAAAGTAATTTTTAAGGAAAATAGGACAATTTAAAAAATAACATACAATTTTGTTTCTCTAAACAAGATTTAAAAACTTTATTTTTGCTACACATACAACTTGGTTGACCTAACTAAAACACTTAAAGTTGTACTTAAAGTAACGAAACGTACCAGTAGTTTTATACAGATTACATTTTCTAACTAACTAAAACATTTAAATTAGAAAAAATCAAATACTTTTCTTTTTTTAACGAAACCAGCGGGTTTTACCCTTACAAATCCAACTTAACTAAATACATGAAACGTTCGAAACAAAAAAGATATTCACAATTTTAAAATAGTGGTGTAATACTGCCTATCAACTTCGGGCATGTGGGTCAGCATTGCTTTAATAGCAGATATTTTTTCGGCGGATATAGTATTCTTTATGTCTGCTTGCTTTGGAATCGGCACTATTGATGACGCTGTTGCTGTTCTTGTTCGAGGAGTGGAGGACAGATTAACTTTTATCCAGCTTTCACCAATAAAAGAAGTTTTATATTCCAATGCAAAAAACGCTTGTAAAAATCTTAAGGATTTAACTTTGGAATACGGTACTTTCTTATAATCAAGTTGTCCTGCACAAGTCTTGAAGTCTCTAAAATGGTTAGCGTTCATTTGAATTACGCAGTAAGGTTTTCTGAGGTTGACTTTTAATAGAAGTCTAATCAAAGATACTGGAGAGAAATACTCGGTTTTTTTGAGCACTCTTTCGATACAACTATGCACATTGTCTATTTCCTGGACACAAGAATGTCCAGGTGTTGAAAATTTCATTGTAATAGTAGCTATAATAGGGTGCTTCTGTAAAAAAAATGCTATAGCGTATGACATCAATGAATTCCGGTTTTGTGGAACACAACTATCACTCCATAAAACTATATTGGAGATATCTGGATGATCACTGAATACCCTTTCCAAAATTGTTACTACAGCACTAGCAATATCATTGCCAGTTCGTCCCATAAACATTTCATGCCAAATTGCACAATATACTTGTTTAGTGCTTGATAGGATAGCTGTCAGGTTGTAGACATTAAACTTGCTTCTGTAGTAAAAACTACTTATTTCTGCTCGTGGGCATGACAAAACATTTTGTAAGTCAAAACACAAAAAGACCGTGTTTTTATTTTCCCTGTCATTATTTTTTTCATTTCTGCAAGCAGTTTTTTCTGTGGTATGCATTAAATATTCTTCATTTTTTTCAGCGGTTAGTCTATTTTCTTTTGTCAATAATTTTACTTCCTCACACAAGTCACATCTGTCCTTTTTTGGCGTATGGAAAAAAAGATTATATTCATTACAAAAAAACATGTCTGTAGAACGATTCTTTAACAGGTTGTTTATTTTTTGACATGCAAAAATCCACATAGAGCAAATACATTTTTGCAATACTTAGGTTTGAGTCAAGGTACTCTCTACTACTATTTGCACGACAGTAGTGAGATTCTACTTTGGGGAAACTTTCGATGTGCATTTTAACCAAGTTTTTAGCATCATCAGGAATTTTGTGTTTGACATGTTTTCCTTGCTGACTTTGTCTAGGTGTATTCGACTGAACTTGCTTTCCTAAGTGTGCGTTGTAGATCGGAGTTTGACTTATACTTAAGGTCCCCAGATAAAACAGCTTGCAAACTTCAATCGTCTGGTCACGTACGTTGAAAAAAGTAATGAAAAGTGTATTTTCGACGACGGTTTTCTGCATTTTTTCCTATTCTATGCCGTTGAACAGAAAACTTTTGGTAGTGGAGATCAAAAATAATTTTCTTGCTAATTCATTAAGCGTATAATAGTGTTGAAAAGTGTTGGCTCTTTCTTCTTCACTAATAAACTTTTGACATTCGTAAATACAGCGATTTAAACAGTTCTTTTTGTTTGTCACATGTTTTGCAGGAACTAATTCTTTCCGTGCTGATATGTATTCTTTTCCTTCATCATGAGCTTTTTTTCTTATATTGCACTTCCAAGACTTTGTGTCCCTCCTTCTTTTGCGAGTTTTTTTCTTTTCTTCGGTCTGACTATTTTCTGCTGTAATATAACCTTCACCTTCTTGGAAATCGTTTCCTTCTGGGCTATATAAAGCAAATCAAAAATTAATTATAGTTATTTTTATTAAATACTATATTTACAAACAAACCTGCTAGATTCTGTAGACGATTCTGGCAAATATTCTTTATCTACGTCAGAATCATAATTATCGCTGTCGAATATATCATTTTGTGTGCCTTTTGAAGTACCCTCTCCCATTCTAAAATAGCATTACTGTCTTACTTCATAAAAATCTTAATTTTTCTTAAAAAAAACTTACTGGTCTTTTTGATGTCGGCGTCGTTTTTCTCGCATCATTATTGTTTTTAGATTATCCTCACTATCACAAGAACTATCCATGTTGATTTGAAGCACTAATACTATTATATTTTTTGTCACTGAACTTGTTAAGTTAAGTTGTACTTAAAGTAACGAAACGTACCAGTAGTTTTATACAGATTACATTTTCTAACTAACTAAAACATTTAAATTAGAAAAAATCAAATACTTTTCTTTTTTTAACGAAACCAGCGGGTTTTACCCTTACAAATCCAACTTAACTAAATACATGAAACGTTCGAAACAAAAAAGATATTCACAATTTTAAAATAGTGGTGTAATACTGCCTATCAACTTCGGGCATGTGGGTCAGCATTGCTTTAATAGCAGATATTTTTTCGGCGGATATAGTATTCTTTATGTCTGCTTGCTTTGGAATCGGCACTATTGATGACGCTGTTGCTGTTCTTGTTCGAGGAGTGGAGGACTTCAGATTAACTTTTATCCAGCTTTCACCAATAAAAGAAGTTTTATATTCCAATGCAAAAAACGCTTGTGAAAATCTTAAGGATTTAACTTTGGAATACGGTACTTTCTTATAATCAAGTTGTCCTGCACAAGTCTTGAAGTCTCTAAAATGGTTAGCGTTCATTTGAATTACGCAGTAAGGTTTTCTGAGGTTGACTTTTAATAGAAGTCTAATCAAAGATACTGGAGAGAAATACTCGGTTTTTTTGAGCACTCTTTCGATACAACTATGCACATTGTCTATTTCCTGGACACAAGAATGTCCAGGTGTTGAAAATTTCATTGTAATAGTAGCTATATTAGGGTGCTTCTGTAAAAAAAATGCTATAGCGTATGACATCAATGAATTCCGGTTTTGTGGAACACAACTATCACTCCATAAAACTATATTGGAGATATCTGGATGATCACTGAATACCCTTTCCAAGATTGTTACTACAGCACTAGCAATATCATTGCCAGTTCGTCCCATAAACATTTCATGCCAAATTGCACAATATACTTGTTTAGTGCTTGATAGGATAGCTCTCAGGTTGTAGACATTAAACTTGCTTCTGTAGTAAAAACTACTTATTTCTGCTCGTGGGCATGACAAAACATTTTGTAAGTCAAAACACAAAAAGACCGTGTTTTTATTTTCCCTGTCATTATTTTTTTCATTTCTGCAAGCAGTTTTTTCTGTGGTATGCATTAAATATTCTTCATTTTTTTCAGCGGTTAGTCTATTTTCTTTTGTCAATAATTTTACTTCCTCACACAAGTCACATCTGTCCTTTTTTGGCGTATGGAAAAAAAGATTATATTCATTACAAAAAACATGTCTGTAGAACGATTCTTTAACAGGTTGTTTATTTTTTGACATGCAAAAATCCAAATAGAGCAAATACATTTTTGCAATACTTAGGTTTGAGTCGAGGTACTCTCTACTACTATTTGCACGACAGTAGTGAGATTCTACTTTGGGGAAACTTTCGATGTGCATTTTAACCAAGTTTTTAGCATCATCAGGAATTTTGTGTTTGACATGTTTTCCTTGCTGACTTTGTCTAGGTGTATTCGACTGAACTTGCTTTCCTAAGTGTGCGTTGTAGATCGGAGTTTGACTTATTCTTAAGGTCCCCAGATAAAACAGCTTGCAAACTTCAATCTTCTGGTCACGTACGTTGAAAAAGTAATGAAAAGTGTATTTTCGACGACGGTTTTCTGCATTTTTTCCTTTTCTATGCCGTTGAACAGAAAACTTTTTGGTAGTCGAGATCAAAAATAATTTTTTTGCTAATTCATTAAGCGTATTTCTTCTCTTTCTTCTTCACTAATAAACTTTTGACATTCGTAAATACAGCGATTTAAACAGTTCTTTTTGTTTGTCACATGTTTTGCAGGAACTAATTCTTTCTTCTTTTTTCCTTCATCATGAGCTTTTTTTCTTATATTGCACTTCCAAGACTTTGTGTCCCTCCTTCTTTTGCGAGTTTTTTTCTTTTCTTCGGTCTGACTATTTTCTGCTGTAATATAACCTTCACCTTCTTGGAAATCGTTTCCTTCTGGGCTATATAAAGCAAATCAAAAATTAATTATAGTTATTTTTATTAAATACTATATTTACAAACAAACCTGCTAGATTCTGTAGACGATTCTGGCAAATATTCTTTATCTACGCCAGAATCATAATTATCGCTGTCGAATATATCATTTTGTGTGCCTTTTGAAGTACCCTCTCCCATTCTAAAATAGCATTACTGTCTTACTTCATAAAAATCTTAATTTTTCTTAAAAAAAACTTACTGGTCTTTTTGATGTCGGCGTCGTTTTTCTCGCATCATTATTGTTTTTAGATTATCCTCACTATCACAAGAACTATCCATGTTGATTTGAAGCACTAATACTATTATATTTTTTGTCACTGAACCACCTATTTTGTGCAAATAAAACTAATAACTAAACTCAAACACGCGTCAACAGGTCGTAAACGCCGGTACTGTAGCAGAAAAAAATGTAAACACACATACAACTATGCAACTTAATCCACACATTCTAATAGCAATAACAAAATTGTATGTGAGCACATACAACTTTGTGTTATTATCTTGTTTGTTTCAAAACATACCCTTATGTATTCTTGGTTGTCTAACCTAAAAAACATCGACATACAACTTTATTATTCCGAGAATAGCTAGAGACACGCACATACTACTCAGTAATCCCAAAATACCATTTTTGGAAAAAGTGGCGCTTACAACTTTGTAACATTGGACTAACGATATTGCAAAGATGATAAAGAGAGTTATGCAAAAATAGGTTCCCCTTTTCTTGACTGTTTATGGGCGTTTTTGTTCATTTTTCTAACATCTTGCGATAAAAAATACGTTTTTACACACTGATTTCAAATTTTGGATCAAAATTAACATTGGTAAAAATCCAAAATGGCGAGACACAATGGCGGCCTAGTAGAATATTAAAAAAGTTACTTACTAAACCACTCAATTTACCTAAAATTTTACACAAATCAAGTATTACATAGGAATTGACGGGAAAGTTTTGATATTAATCCAAGATGACGAATCAGAGTTGCCAGAGTGTGCATTGGATGCCTGGCGACTGCTATCAATGATTCTTGGATGGGGGTATTCTTCATTCCTGTCTTAAAATTGCGAAGGTTATTTCCCTACACAAGGGTGGAGATGTCAGCGAGCCTTCTAACTATGGGCTCATCTCTCTATTGTCTACTTTGTCCAAACTGCTAGAAAAAATTGTTAAAGTGTGGAATTATTTGCAATCTCTAACGGTTAGGGTGCCTATCTTTATATGAGTCATGGTGAATCAATGGCGGCAGTGTTCTGTGATCTCTTGAGAGCTTTTGACTGCGTGGATCACGGAATACTGTTGTCCAAGTTGAAGCGCTATAGCTTTAGAAGGTCTACACATCGGTGATTTGAGTCTTATCTTGGAGATCGCCGTCAATTGATGGTTGTGACTGATGTGAGGCCGTCGTCAAAGAGTGTTGAGTTCGATGTCCCTCAAGGATCTGTTCTGGGATTACTTCTTTTCTTAATTTACGTAAATGACCTTGTTCACGGTAATATCTCAGGAAAATTTACACTCTTGCTGACGATACATCTGTGGTCTGGCACAGTAAAAATATTGAGGGTCTTAAGTATAGTATATAAACCGACATTCATTGAATGTTGAAAAAAAAACATAGTTGGATTCAGGTGTAACATGCAGGAACGATCCGCTGCAGGAAAAGCATCTAGCTAAATTCTTGGGAATTCTTATTGACCTCCGATTTGTGGGATCATATTATGGAAATGGGAATCGCAGGGAAATAACTTAGCCCTGCATTGGCTCGGACGGTATATTTTGCAGTTTTTGAGTTTTATTTCAGATATCGTATTCCACTTTGGGTGTTTAGTAACTAGTATCTTATTCATGATGCAGAAAAAGGCTGTTCGTTTCATTGTTGATGTCAATCAGTGGAAATCTTGCAAACTCCTCTTCCTCTCTCAAAAAGTTCATACCCTCACATTCTTAAAAAAATCAGTATAAAATTATTTATTTTAAATTATGCCTAAAAAGTGTGGCATAGGTAGAGACTGGTAAAATAATGTTACGAATCCAAAATGGTGGAACAAAGTGACGAGAAATAAAAATGTTTGAAAAGGCAGATATATGTATTACTAAATAACTACGTGCGTAACTAAATTCGGTAACATTTCACATTACTTATGACAGCACAGACTCATAAGGAGATAAGTTCTAGGTGAAGAAATTTTACCGATCTTTTTAAAGTGGTGTTACTTTACATTTATTATTATATCAATTTTATTGCCTATAGTAGGATATTAGTAAAAAAGATGATTTCGCATAGTACACAATCTCAAAAAAAAGATGAAATCAGAAACGCCAAAACATTTCTACTGTCTGATTTTTAACATACAACAGCTGTCTGGCGCTAAATACTAACAAAACGTTCATTCGTTGTCAAAATTCAGATACATAGAACTGAAATATTTAGATGTTCGGCATTTCTGGATTGATTTTGCTTTGCCTCTAGATTTTTACAAAATATTTGCTAGTTTTAAATACTAATTCAATGCTGCCTTGTTTGACAAGCACACAACTATAAAATTTATTTTAAATTTGTACTATTATTTTATTATTATAAGAAACTCTTGTTTTCAATAATTCTCTCTTTGACAAAATATAGAATGATTTTAAAAATATGGCCAATACTGTGAGATGTTGTTCTTATGCAGTTTTTTTTATATTTTGTGAAAAAATCACCCTCTCGGATTTTTGCAGATCTTTGCCTTTTAGAGACCATATACCTGGACGCGGCTAGCTCAAAAACTACTAATCCAATTTACATCAAATTTTGGTAAAAAACCAAGGGCATCCATATAACAGTATTGTTAGACCGTTTTTTTCTCCGTGGTGAATTGACTGCTGAAATGTATCTCGATTGACTAGAAAACGCTACTAACATAGTTTTAACGGCTTAGAAGAGAAATCGTCATTTCCCAATAAGACAATTTTTGAATACAACTTTTCTTTTCACTGGGACAATATATTTAGTGTACACTATGGTCACCTGATTCGACTCCCTTGTGCTTTTTTTGTTGTGCCATAAAAATTAGCCAATGTCCTTAAAAGAACGCGAAAGCGAATCATAGTAAAGTGTAAATTACGCGAAAAATGATGCTATGACTGAATTCTTAAATTGGTGGTAGACCCTTCCAGTATTTATTTAACTGGGGCATTAAAATTTCAGGAGTGAAAAATAGGGCCAATTGTATTTTTTTTAGATACCTGTAGTAGCCTACAGACGAAAGTAAATTTTGTGCAAATACAAATTTATTGAAAACTTTTTATTGAGAAAAAAATATAACATATAAATATTTATTGAAAAACAGGTTAAGGATTTTTGAGACACATTATAAAAACTAACACTAATTAGACGATACATTTATTGTTTTTCTTCATAAATATAGAAAATGCAGCTGTTAATATCAGAACCTTTAAAACTATTAATAAATTATATTAATTCTATTAACTCAAATATGGCGCACAGAAGTGGGTTTTTATCGACTTTTATGTTAAGTAAGTTTAAGTATAGGTATAACAAAAAATTAGTTTTAGACAATTGTTGAAAATGTACTAAATAATAAATATTATTTAGCACATTTTTAATGTCAAATGAATTACATTATCGATAACAGTGAAGCCGACATACTTCTTATAGTTCAGGCATCTTTGGAAAAATAGCGGAAAGTTTCGTAGGAGTTTTGATATTTGTTACCTTTATGTTTCTGGGGTCGCTGAACACGAATCTGAAGTTTGCCATATTCGACTTTACCCGGAAACATGTTTTTTTTTGCAAAAAACTTCTAAATTTTGGCATTTTTCTTGGTTTTTTGGATATAAAACGAAAATGTTTTCTCTATCTCTAAGATCGCCATACATAAAATTAAAGCCGTTAAAATTTGCTACAGTTCATATTTATAATATTTTTTTGTACGACTATCCGTTCAGCTGCTAGAGAGCACTGAAAAATGGTAAAAAAAACAAAAAAAATAAAAAATGGGTTAAAGATAATAAAACACTTACAAATATATAAAATACATGGAAAACATATAAACATCTGGCCCAACGTGGTCCTTAAGTAGTACTCGTAAATTTAGTCAGTGGTCCTTGTTTGTACCACATTTTTTTGAAGCGGGCTCTTGTTCCTCAGTTACGTGGAGATCTACATAGAAAACACCGTAGGAAGTTAGTGCATGTGTGTAATTGTAAGATTTTATACTTATAATATAAAATTGATCCTAGCGAAAATCCGTGAGATATTTTGTGGTACACTGAATGCTTAAAGAAGTATTAGGGTTGTTGTGAGTCTGGTTGCTCCAGATATTCTGTCAGGTGGTCTTCTGGTTCTTCGAGCTCACTGAACTCTAATTTTAATTCATCTGGGCCATACTCATCACATAAGTCAACATCTTTAATTTGCATGATGTTGCTGCATGTCCTCCGACATTTATAGTAGAAAAGAATAGTTCTTGCAGCCGCAATTCCGACTGCAATTTGTCGTATAGCCACACGTCACTAGCCTGAGGAGCTCTAGGAGTGCTGGGGGCAAGGTGGTTGTGACGGGTTTAAGACCTGCTTTTGTTCTGCGCCAACCAAATTTTTCTGCATTCTTCGGAATCCCCATCCACTGTTGAACCTGATGGTATACTCTTAAGAAATGCTGGTGGGCTGCAGCTGCTGAATGTGGTAGAGCAAGATTTGACTTTATTCTGAATGCAGATCTCTTGTAAACTAGGTATCTGAGGTGTTTCAGGGTCGGAATTGACTTCCTAGTGTATCCATACACCCAAACGTGGAAACGTTCCCCAGATTTTTTAATCATATCGTCAGTGGCATTAGGATTCTTGAAGAGTTTCACTACATCCACGAGGGTTGGTTCTCTGATAAGAGTTTTCAAAAATCTTTTCTTCCCCTTGATTAAAAAATGATGATGCACGTAAGAACAATATATTGTCTGCGATCACTTTTTTATTTATCGCTTTCTGTGGATTAAAAATTGCAGTTGGAATTTTGTCTCTTCCAGGTTTCATAAAAAATATGTTTTCAGCTGTAGTGCGGCCAACTAGTATAACCAACAGATCTACATCTTCCGCAACAATTACCACATCTTGAGTATCACAGCCGATCAAGGAAAGAGCTGTCTACACTATCAGAGCGTCAGCATCTTCGGCATGTTTCCAAGACAAGTTTTGTGAAGAAATCTTTTCACACAGCTTGGCAATCAACCGGTTCTTGTTGTTTGGGTTCGCAAGGAAATTTTTTTGACTTAGTATACATATATACATATATGTATATCTATTATCTGAAATGCTTAAAATTGAGCACGTTTAATTGTTCTAGTAATACTCTAAATTACTCAATTTGTTAATATTACTATACCTATTAATAATAATTACAGTGAGTTGACATAAAATACATTTTTGGTGTATTTTATGTATTTGATAGTGTAATCTAGAGTTGATATTAATTTAACATGTATATTTTCTAAAGAATTTGCGGTAAAACGTAAAAAAAATTCGTTTTTTAATTTTTTTTGTTTTTTTCGCCATTTTTCAGCGCGCTCTACCAGCTGAACGGATAGTGCTATGAAAAATTGTTAAATACAAAAATTATAGAAAATTTTATTGACTACAATTTTGTATTTAAGGACTTTTTTCCAATAAACGTATAGTTTTCGAGTTATGTTGACAATTCTAGGGATTTACCTATGCCTGAAATCATTTCGTCAATCGAACTATCTATAAACAAATTTGCCATGAATAAAAAGATGAAATAAGAGCAAACTGTTGTAATAAATTAACAAACTCTAAAAATAAATTAAATTCTAAAAAAAATATATATAAACAAAACTCTATTAATAATACTTTAATTAAATATGTTAAGAAAACTAACACATTTCTGAAACAAAATCCTAATCTTAAAATTCTACGATCCGACAAATCAAATAAAACCGTTATCATAGAAGCACGCGACTATGAAAATAAAATGGAAACCCTTCTAAATGATCAAAACACCTATAAAGAAATAAACCATGATCCAACTTTAATTTTTCAAAAACGAAATAAGGAAATAATAAAAAAATGGGAAAATAAATACTACATTTCAAGTAATACCGCTAAAGACTTAAAGCTTTATAACGCACAACCACCCAAGATATACGGGCTGCCAAAATTACATAAAGAGGGATACCCCATGCGCCCAATAGTCTCATGTGTGCAATCACCTCTACACAATCTTTCGAAATTTCTTACAAATATTCTGAAAAACATTGTTAACAAAACTAGCACGTATATTAAAGACTCGTGAGATTTTAAAGAAAAAATTAATAAAGTAACATTACCAGATGACTATATTGTCTCCCTAGACGTAGTATCGTTATATACAAACGTCCCAATCGAGATAGCACTTAACCTAATAAAAAAGAAACGGGACCAAATAAAAAAATATACAGATATCCCCCTGGAAGAATTCTTAAAAGCAATAGAGCTAACGCTTAACTCTACCTATTTTATGTACAAGGAAAAATTTTATAAACAGATTGAGGGTTGTGCTATGGGTTCCCCCATTTCTAGTGTCATAGCTCAAATGGCATTGGAAGAATTGGAATCAGCAATAATCCCTAATCTTGAAATTAAACTCCACTTCTTTCTCCGTTACGTTGATGATTGCCTAAGTGCAATTCCGAAAAATAAATGCGATTATCTCCTAAACTCATTCAATTCATTTCACCAAAAAATACAATTTACCATCGAAATAGAAGACAACCATAAGATCAATTTTTTAGACATGAAACTTCATAACCAAAATAATAAAGTACAAACAGAATGGTATACCAAAAAAACTTGGTCTGGTCGTTATTTAAATTACTTCTCCCAAAAGTCAGTTATAATCGGATTAGCAGACACAGCAATAAAATTAAGCGACTTAAAATTTTATAATGCTATAAAGGAAGCAAAAGAAACTTTAGTTAAAAACAGTTATCCCATAAAATTAACACTTTATTTAACTCCCGGCTAAAAATTCTTAAAAACGATCCACAACAATCAATACAGGGACTGTCTGAAAATCTACAATCATATTTTAAACAACATGAAATTTCAGTGTGCCATAAAGGACATAATCTTCTCAAAAAATATTTTAGTTCAGTTAAAAGTAAAACACCGAAAAACCGAAAAACCCACACCATATATGAAAAACCAGTCTCTGACTGCTCGTCTGTATACATTGGACAAACAACACAATACCTACAAAATCGCATAAATGGCCACAAGTATGACAAGAACAATAAAACAGCCCTAACAAATCCCGAGACCCAAACCTCCCATAAATTTAATTTTAAAGAAACAAAAATCTTAAAAACTGAGCCAAATCAGCGAAACAGGGAATTCCTAGAAATGTTATACATAAAAAAAATAAAAATTCTATAAATGACAAATCTGACATAAAAAACTTAAGTAAAATTTATTACAACGTTATTAATTAATACCCCACCTACTAAAATCAAAATAAATATATATATTATTCCACCAGTATATGTTATCGTTATCAATATTTAATAGGAAAAAGGAAACTTATGTATTTAATTTTTTTTATATCAGTAGAAATACAAACATTAGTGCGGGGGTGCATTTATAACCAAAAACCCTAATACTAGGGTTCAAAAGTTATTTTGTTTAGAAGTACTATCATCCTATATTGGTAATATAGGGTACCTAAGTACCGCAGTGCCACCCTTCACCCCCAGGCCTAGCTACCAAACTGGTCCTATCAAAATTTAACAGACGGTTTTGTTTGTGGCATTTACTGATTATATTATATATGCCATACATTATTTTTATATAGAGGGGCATGACACAAAAATAACAGAAATGGTAAATACGTTTTCCGTAGTTGTCTCTCTAGAATTCTTTACATTTCCGAAAAATGTATGACCAATTTGATTTTTGAATGTCTTATCAGCATACGTTGTAGTGAAAAAAGTTTTTTAGAAAGTTCTTAGCATTTCATTTTTTAGAAACTGTGCCATAATTTCTATAAAAAATTGTTGATCGTTTTCATGCTTGACTAACCTTTTTTAAAATAAAATGAATTTAATATATAAGAAAATTATTATAGGTTTTTGGTAACCCACAAATTTCATAAATTTTAGTGTAATATAGATCTCGACCTCCTAATTAAAAGTCTTCATGGGCAGAACTCAATCCTATGATTAGTTTTGGAGATACATGATGTTAAACTTTAACTACACACACATATATATATATATATATATATATATATATATATATATATATATATATATATATATATATACATATATATATATATATATATATATATATATATATTTATATATATGTATATATATGTATATATATATATATATATATATATATATATATATATATATGTATATATATGTATATATATATATATATATATATATATATATATATATATATATATAAAAAAAATACCTGGGGAAGAACAAAATGACACCAAATTACTCTTTTCAATATATAGTATTTCCCAAAAAAAAAGTTTTATATGAATATAGGTTCAAAGACGCTCGGTTTTCTAGATATAGAGCAAATAGCGGTTAAAATGTTACGCCTTGTTAAATCTAGAACCAAGCCTTTATGGATCTGTGTCCACATAAATCTTTTTTCTTATTATACATTGAATATGCTGAAAAAAGTAATTAGGTGTCATCTTGTTTCCTTTATGTATTTTATATAGGGACTAGTCATAGTATTGTGTTCCGCCTATGAAACCTTTGTATCCCAAGGCCGAGATCTATTACACACTGAAATTTCAAGAAATATGACTGTCAGAAATCTGTAAGATGTGGAGGTGTTGTGTGTGTTTTTTTTTCATAAGTATAAAAAGAGAATTGCCTATTAACTTTCTATATCTATATTATAGAAAATATATTGAAACTCGTACTTACCCAAACAAATAGTAGTCTGAGGAACAGTTCTGTAAAACCAGTTAAACTCATTTAATAATAACACATCTCCGCTCTCCGCCGGTATTCTGACGAAATCATTGGCAAACGAACCCGCTTCTAGCAGAAGAACTTTATATTTACTAATTTCGCTAAGTCTGTTTGCGATAACAGAACCTGTCGATCCAGCTCCAATTATGACAAAATCAAACGTTCCAAAATCTGAAAGATATGATGTTGGAGACTTTAGTACAAATTCAGCAAATAATTAGAATATTGTATAATAAAGCTAGCATATTTACATGACATATTTAGTAGTAAATTTAAAAATAAAAGCGTTGAAAAGTTGTAAAAGTTTGCCCTCAAATAGAAGACGAACCTACAACCTCTGACTTACTAGACGTCACTCTACCAAATAAGGTATCGGAGCACCTCTGCGGAGGGTGGGGAGAATCATCTGGCCTTGTTTTGCCAGTTTGCTATTGGTTCCTCGATATCTTATTTGGTAGATCGTCCCGGTAGGATAGAGGTTGTAGTCTCGACTCCTACTCGAAGGCAGACTTTTTCCATTTTTCATTATTGTCTTTACTAAAATTGATCAATTCCTCAATTAAAATCAAAGACAATAAAGTCTGTCACATGGAATTGACCCGAACAGAACTCTATCTTTTTTGATAGCCGAGATGAGTAAATGTGGCCAACTGAGGAAGTGCAAATGCCCTAGGGCAGAAATCACAATAATAATAAAGATAAATGTTATTAATAACTGTGGCAAGATAAGATATGTTAATATTGTTTAGGTTAGGTTACGCTATAATCAGAAATAAAATGTTCACATAAATATTACTGCTTAAGGAACGGAACTGGTCAAAATACAATAATTTGAAATATCAGAATATATGGTATATTTACACTGTAGGAAAAGTAAATAGAAAATATTAATGAGAACTCATTCGTTATATACTAATTTAGTCTACCAATCAATATGCAAAAATGATGGCATAAGTATGTAGCAAACAAAATTCAAAGAGAACTGAAAATAAAAATTATTCTCTTATTTTATTTACAATAAAGTGGTTTCAACCTTCGGAAGGAGTATTGATCCACAGTTGTATCATTATTTCAGTAGTTCATCAGATGTAAAAAGTATAATATTGGTATTGGTTCTTATATTTAGTTTTTTATTTTCCTCGTAAAAGGACAGCATCGTAATCGTGAAAAAAATACCATTCCAGGTTTTTATAGATCTTTACGTTTCCAGATTTTCTCAATTCTGTCGGTCTGTTCGTCTGCCGGTTCACGGCATAGCTAAAAAACAACCTACCTAATATATTGACTTCAAATTATGGTCAAAAATAAGAGATGAAGTTGGGATGACCTGGTGACATTTTTTTAAAAATCCAATGGCGGCCGAGTGAATTGTTAAAAAACTAATTATCTAATTTACCTCAAATATTGCAAAAAGAAATTAAGGGTTACATGGGAATGAACTGGTAACAGTTTGGTACGAATCAGAGACGAAAAAACAAAATGGCGCCAAATAAAATATTTAAAATACCGGCCTGAACAAATAGTTATATATAAATAATTTATAATTTTATAGGGGATAAAGTTGAAAAATTAATATCTTATTATTTGGACAAATGAAGTTAAAAAAATAAAATCAAAATTTTAATATTGATAATTTTTAATAAGTCTTCGAAAAGACTCGGAATTTAGTAAATTTTTCGACGGTATAGTAATAAGTCTTTAATAAAATTGTACAATTTAATCACTCTTACCTATTCCGAGATACCAATGCTGGAATTTTGTATTTGTAACAGTCTGTTTATATATATATATATATATATATATATATATATATATATATATATATATATATAAATATATGTTTTTTTCTTAAGCATCAACATTAATATTAAGAATAATATTTCTGAGAAATTAATAATAAAATAGTTTCCTATTTGTAACAGGCAATACCTGAGTGAACGGGAAGGAAAATATCCTTTACCTGTTTACCTTTGTTATTGGATTCTAGTTTATATTTGCTCTGTAAGTATGTGACGATACAATTGTGATATTTGACACATATCTAAACATTTATTATAATAACGATGCGTAACGACTAAATTAGTTGTTCCATTGAACAAGGATCTATAGCAAACTCGGATCATTTACTTTAAGTAATTAGTTGGTCTGAAAAGCTTTAATCATATTTGAAAATGTTTTAAAAGAAAAACCCTCTAAAGAGATAAAAAATGAGTCCCTTTTAAATTAATAGGTCCATAAATATATTATATATTTTTTCTAATTATGTTTTGTGAGTAGTTCTGTACATATACCGAGGCATATACATATTTGTTATATTTCTTTGCACTAGAAATGTTGATCTTAGGACTATTTTAAGCAACAAAGTTAAATATGAAAATGTATCCTATTTTATATATCTCTAATATATAAAATTCTCGTGTCACGGTGTTTGTTACCAAACTCCTCCGAAACGGCTAAACCGATTTTCATAAAATTTTCTGTGCTTATTGGGTAGGTCTGAGAATCGGCCAACATCTATTTTTCACACCCCTAAAAATTAAGGGTGGTTCACCCCAAAAATTTTTTTTTTAATTTTTGGACAAAATTGTTTGTTTTTATTTTTTCACGATTCAGCATTAAAAAATACATACAATTCTAAATTTTCACCCTTCTACCATCAACCCCTATTTTTTAATAGCTATTTTTGTATTATTCACGTTATTTACAATTTTTTCGAGTCCCGTTGTAAACTACTTTTTTTTTTATTTTCTACCACATTTTTTTTTAAAAATCGGGTATTACATATTTAGTTTCAGGTTTTTTTTTAAAGAAAATTTTTTGTTCTTTTATGTTATTAAAAATATTTATTGATTTAGCTGGCGGTCCCGCATAAATAAATCATTTTGAATTGAATTTCCCGTACAGCAACGCAACCGCAACCCCACATACACGGGTTATACGCGCCTGCGCAAGTATCAAATCAACTCTACGGAGTACTCAGACAGGATGAAACCTGTATTGTTTTGTTTTTAATATAGTTTTTTTGTTTTAATTGTGTCTCGACTGATACGCCTCTCAAGTTAATTTACTTCAGTTCAGTTAATAATTAATAATAGACATTTATTTTGTGCCAACAACGCCCTTACTTTAAAGATATGTAATTTATTATACTTTAACATTTTGTGGAAATAAAGTGATGAGATAGAGTCTCTATTCGGACGCGAGAAAGAAAGCTTCGAAAATGCCAAATGTGATTTTGGCGAAACGTCAGCAAAACTGTTCTTTTCAGAACGACAGTAGTGAACGGATGTACACCCGGAATGAAAACACATATATATTTAAATATATATATATATATATATATATATATATATATATATATATATATATATATATATATATATATATATATATATATATATATATATATATATATATATATATATATATATATATATATATATATATATATATATATATATATTATATTGAAGAATAATCACACTGGTTAACAAAATTAAACTTTTTTCTTGCCACACGAACTAAATAAGGTACACTATATAAAACTTTTTACGCTCAATTCAAATATGTTTTCAGATTTTTTCCATCACGCATAGTTTTATAGTGACAAGGCCTTTAATTTTTGAAATATATATATATATATATATATATATATATATATATATATATATATATATATATATATATATATATATATATATATATATATATATATATATATATATTTTTTTTTTTTTTTGAAATATATATATATATATATATATATATATATATATATATATATATATATTTTTTTTTTTTTTAAATAAGCATACAAGAACGTCAGTTGTACAATAAAAAATTGTCCTCAAAATGTAGTTATGTGGCATTTTCGCTTGTATTTGGCTTCAGGTATATCCCTCTTGAGTGTCCAGCAATAGTCTGCCAACATACTGGGACTCCACTTCCCCTGGTAACGCTTTTCCATAGTAGAGATATCCTGATGGAATCTTTCTCCATGCTCGTCACTGACTGCCCCAAGATTTTTCGGAAAAAAATCCAAGTGTGAGTGCAAAAAATGGATTTTTAAACTCATGTTACATCCCATTTTTTGATAGCAATTTAAAAGATCATTTACAATTTCCTGATAGTTTTCTAATTTGTAATTTGCCAAAAAATCGGTGCAAATCCTGGTAAACGATAGCCATGCTTTTTTTTCAAATGCATTGAGTTCTGAAATAAATTTGTCATCCTTAAGCAGTTCTCTGATTTGGGGTCCTACAAATATACCCTCTTTGATTTTTGCTTCGCTGATTTTAGGAAATTTATTTCTTAGGTACGCGAATCAATTACCCTCTCTATCCATACCTTTAACGAAATTTTTCATTAAGCCAAACTTAATATGCAAAGGGGGTAGTAAAATTTTCCTAGGATCTACAAGGGGAGGATTTACAATGTTCTTATTCCCTGGAATCAAAGATGTTCTTTCTGGCCATACTTTCTTTGTGTAATGGTTTTTCTTGTCTCTGCTGTCCCACTCACAAAGGAAACAACAATACTTTGTGTAGCCAAGTTGCATTCCAAGTAGAAGCGCTACAACTTTCAAATCACCACATATGGCCCACTTAAAGTCTTTATAATTAATTTTGTCCAACAGAAGCTTCATGTTGTCATATGATTCCTCCATATTGGTAGCATGAGCCAAAGGAACGGACGGAAACCTGTTTCCATTGTGCAGTAGAACCACCTTCAAGCTGACTTTGGACAAATCGATGAACAATCGCCACTCATCTGTTTTATATTCATGCTCAAGTTCCCGCATTAAAGATATAACATTATGACAGAACACTATCCCATCTTCAATGGAAAAGAAGTCTGAATTGCTGGTGACGACTACGATAAAACGAAACTTTAGTTTCCTTCTGAAGGAGATTCCAATTCTTTAACCTAGAACCTAAACCTTAACAAATGTGGCTTATTTGAAAAATGACCTGGGTCAAATAGCGGATCAGATTGCAAATTTGTTTCTGCCCTGTTTACTTCTAAAACATCTTCCGACTCATCATCACTCAGGATCATATGCTCCGGAGGCTGTGGTACAGGTAGCTGATCACTGTGAGGTACTGGTCTTATTGCCGATGGTAAGTTTGGATACTTGACAGTGTGTTTGGATTTTGATGTTATTCCAGTTATATTTGTTAAACAGAAATAACAATCCGAGCTATGATCTTTAGGTTCTCGCCAAACCATAGGAATAGCAAATGCCATATGACGAGTTCTTTTTGCCCAGGCTGTGAGAGTTTTAACACAAGTAACACAACAAATATGGGGGGCCCAAGGTTTTTCTTGATCTCCTATTTTACAGCCAAAGTACTGTTCGTAGCATTTTTTAATCAGAGGTGTAAATGAACGTTTTTGGAATTTAAACGTTAACTCACCGCAGATATAGCAGAAACTGTTTGGGTGATTTACACAATTTCTAGGCATTTTGTGAAAACACGGTATTTTGGTATACACCAAAAATAAAACACAACTGAATAGTTCTAAATTCCGCATTGCACACGAGACACGATAAACGCGCTTGGTAAAGTCTAACAAACGATTAAGCCGTTGGACTGATTGACCGTCATAGGTGTATAAATGGCTACGTGTCGTCGGCAGCAGCGGCGGCATAGACTATATTATATTACCTGTATAATAAAATGTTCTCTTATCTGAACTTTATTATGCTAAATATATAATAAAAACAGATAGCGTATTCCAAATTAAGTATTTGTGCACTATATTGAGCTGCTACCTGTATTATAATTTAATATACTACCTGTATTATATTTTATACTGGAACATAAAAACTGTGGGTGATAGAAAAATTCTAAAAATATATTTGGTTTCAGCGCACAAAAAAACACCAAAAACAGGTAATTTTTTTTCTGTGGCAAATTTTTTGTTAACCAGTGAATTTAAAACTAAAATATTTTTAAGTAATAAACATATCTTAACCTAAATTTAGGCAGCTTCTAAAATTTTGACTATGGTTACTAAAAATGGCTATCAGCTTATTAATAAATCACATTAAAAAATAATAGATGCCTTTTTTGTATATTATATATTTTTTCTAATTATGTTTTGTGAGTAGTTCTGTACATATACCGAGGCATATAAATATTTGTTATATTGGACTTTTTCTTTGCACTGGAAATTTTGATCTTAGGACTATTTTAAGCAACAAATTTAAATATGAAAATGTATCCTAATTTATATATATATATATATATATATATATATATATATATATATATATATATATATATATATATATATATATATATATATTTATATATATATATATATATATATATATATATATATATATATATATATATATATATATATATATATATATATATATATATATATATATATATATATATATATATATATATATATATATATATATATATATATATATATATATATATATATATATATATATATATATATATATATATATATATATATATATATATATATATACATATATAGTGGGGAATAATAATTTAAAACTAAAATATTTTTAAGTAATAAACATATCTTAACCTGAATTTAGGCAGCTTATAAAATTTTGACTATGGTTACTAAAAATGGCTATTAGCTTATTAATGAATCACATTAAAAAATAATAGATGCATTTTTTGTATGTATGTATGTGTCAGTATGATTTGCTGGTATAACTTGGTTTTTCTGTTTCTGTTCTGTTAAAATTGATAAATTTAAGTCACTATTCTTTGATTATATGATTTACCTATATTGATAAAATAATTATGTTTAAAATTAATAAAAGTATTGTTTTGTTAATAAAAAATATAACGTAACATAATCATTATTATCATAAATAAATAAATCCGTAAATTTCCTTTACTCAGAACTTCCCTCGTTATGAATTTTTCCCTTTATTAGGAATAGAGAAGTGTGACCTAATTTGGTTCGGTAAATAGTCATTTAGTAACAGATATTTTTATTGGGCCCCATTTTGTTTCCTAAATAATTCCTACCAAAATTGTACAAGTTTCTACCTATGCCACACTTGATTTTTGGGCATAATTTAAAATAAATTAAGTAGTTTTTACAGTGACCCATTGTCATTTTGTTCGATCATGTTGAATACGTGTAAATGTCGATCCAATAAAAAAAAATTAACTTGATTTTTACCCATTATATTTGTCCGCCATTTTTTTCGTGATCATGAATTCGTATCACAAATTTACTATCTTACTTACTACACTGAATGCTTGCACAAAATTTGGAATTAATCTAAGCACGATTTTTACCATAATATTACCCTGTCATTTTCTTATGACGATTAATTTTCGACCAAAATTTGAAAAAATCGTATAAGTAGTGTTTAAGCTATACCGCGAAAGGAGAGACAAACAGACAGACCGACAGAATTGATAAAATATAATATTTGGCATTTAGGAACGCCAAAATATTAAAATATGTAAAAGGGTGATTTTTTCACTGTTACAAATATGTTAATTGGCCGCCATTTTGAATTCGTACTACAATTATACTAGCTCATCTTTATACCACAATTAATTATTGCTCTAACTTTGAAATTAATTCATTAAGTAGTTTTTCAAGCAGAATTTTTAAATATCTGATTAAGTCGTAAATTTTGTTTCGCCGTCTTAGATTCCTACCAAAATTTTACCACATACTGTACATTAATTAATACTATAATAAGTTAGTACCTAACAGTTGATTTTTGCACAAAATTTGGAGAAAATTGGAAAAATAGTTAGTTCTTAAGTAACAATTTTTTCAACATTTCATTAGGCCGCCATTTTCTTTCGCCGTATTGGATTTTTACCAAATTGATGACCTATGACCCTTAACTTTTTTGACCAAAATTTAAAGTCAATCGGGTAATTAGTTTTTAGCTATGCCGAGAACAGACAGGCCGACGGAATTGAGAAAACATGTTTTTTGACTTCTAGGGACTCTGATACATAAAGATCTGAAAAACTCTCATAGGGTGATGTTTTGATGATTACATTATTTCTCTTTTATGAGAGAAGTAAGAAGGATAAAAACCATTCAAAAACAAAAAAAAATAGAATATTAACGAAACCGGTGAACTGTGATTTACTGATGCAAGGAGGAATCTAAATTTCTTCTCTAGATATTATAAAGCTCTCTGCGAGTAACAAATGTGTCAAAATGTAAGTAACCTATTCGATTATTTGA
The DNA here is from genome assembly GCA_030620095.1 of Kuschelorhynchus macadamiae. NCBI lineage: Eukaryota > Metazoa > Arthropoda > Insecta > Coleoptera > Curculionidae > Kuschelorhynchus > Kuschelorhynchus macadamiae. The sequence continues at coordinate 1,289,765 of JAUTXW010005297.1, read as the reverse complement.
AAAAAAAATCTTTAAATTAACACTACCGCACAGAAAAAATTATATAGTATATTGTAATCGAAATAATTTAGTAAACATTTTATATCTGTTATTTATATACTTTTAGTAAAAACTTCGGTTAAAAAATAATTTAGAAAATGCCATTTATTATATAATTTAGTAAAATATTCGAAAGTCCTTTGTACATTTTTCTAAATTAAATATTAGATTTCAATAAACACATGGTATTCAACTTAACTTAAAAAATGTTTGCTAAAATTAATTATTAAAAGTAACTAGACTGCTTTACTAAAATGGTTGGTAAAGATTAAAAAGAAATGTACTAATTTTGTGCGATTAAAAAAAAGTATGGCAATTTTTAAAATTATGCTTGGACAAATATCTAATATTATAATACAATCTACAATATAATTATTGTAAAAAGTCTTTTTTTCTAAAATATTATTGTACATATTTGAGGTCCGATATTGGCAAAATTTGAAATAATTTCTCGCAGTGCCACGGTAGAGACCGCCCCGGCGCGGCGCGGCGCTGTTGTTAAGTTTTTTCTGTCCATTTCCTTGTTCTTATTTATGAAGACCAGGAACGAAATTTTTCTTTGATGAAGACTGTGTTTCGTTGTATGCTTCGTGATGTGTTGATCAAAAATTTCTTTGTCTATATGTTATGTATATTAATAAGGTTTTGGTTAATTTTGAACAGTTATCTAAAAAATATAATCATGCGGAAGAAGGAAATTTAGGTGACATATTAAGAAAATGGGAGTTAACTGGTTTACTAACTGTATGTGAAGGTAAGCTTTTTGTATCTTATCAATAATATCATTTTATGTAATTTTAGAGGTAAAATTGAGCAAATTAACATTATATTAATGTTATGTTAATAATTTAAATTATATTTTAAATTTTATTTTTCTGGGTATTTAGCCAGGAGAAATTTTCTGGGAAAAATCTGTAGAAATAATGGTGCCAGAAGAAGACAGAATATGCTTTATTTTATCTCCACATTTTGTTTAGTGAACGTACTTTTCACTAAGTTCACTAACCTAACCTAACCTAAATGTGTTTGGCCAAAAGAATAATTAGAATTATTTTGTCACTAAAGGCTTAAGAAGTTTTTGGAAGATGGAAAAAGAAAGTGTCTTATGTCCCCGATAACTTTAAATTTCTTTACAGTTATTCAAGACCAAAACTTTTTAATTAATGGGGGGCAAAATCACCATTGGAAAGGGAGATGGATATGTTTTTCGTCACACTTGCTCAGAAAGTTCACTTTTTGCCCACAAAGTAGCAGAGAGCGAAAGGAACAATGTAAATATAATACTTACAAGTGTATAGCGTATATCTGAGTGGCGTTAATGTTGAGTTGTATTTCAATACAACCATAACCAAGAAAAGAAATAATTCGTTGTTTTCATGTGTACGAAAATTATATTTTCTGTTTTTGATATGAAGATTGTCTCGTAAAATGCAGCAGAGTTACGAGAGAGGTATTGCTACCTCACTCTCTAACAGCATATGATTGACTGCCACCTCTTTCCTACATTTTTCAGTAATTATTATTACAGTTTATAATCAGAATTGTTTGGATTACAGCGAAATAGTTTAAAAATTTAATATTTAGTTTAGTAAAATTTACAAAAAATTGTATTTATGACGGCACCATATATATTTTTTCTAATACAACAATGTATTATAAGTTTTAAAATATAGGATAGTAGGGATATCTATATTTCATTTTGAGACATACCCAAATTAATAGTAAAGGTTTCTAAAAATTGTTCTATCAGTTTATAATTTATTAGTAAACAATTACAAAATAGTATAATAGCACTTAAAAATAAGTTGAATAAGATGCATGATTTTATTTAGGAAAAATAGTAAAATGTATTTCATATTTAACAATGTGTTTTTTTATTTTTAAACGAAGCATTGTGACTTAAGTTTAGTATATTTTTTTGCACGCTTATTATAGTTAAAGGTAATATTTTTTTGTTATGTTTGCAATATTTTTCTTTCCGCGCGGTAACTGTTTTCCATTAGAAATTATAGAGGTACATTAATAACTTCCGGTGCTTAATATTCTGTATAGCCATTTTTTTAATAAAATCAAGAATATATAACTCCTGATTGGTGATTTGTAAAAAACAATATAGAATAGTATCATATGTATTGTCGAAAAAATTTGACAGGACGACGCGCGAGGTGGCGTTTTTTAAATATTTAAAAGTTGTCACGGTCAAAAGTTTAAATTTTTGAAAATTTATCTATAAAATTTTAAAATTTCCCATTATTACTTTTCAAAGTTTGAAATGCAAAATCTTTAATTCAATTTACTCAAGGGAAATATCCTAACTAATTCTTTCTGTTATCAATTAACGAATAGAATAACATAACAAAGACTTGAAAGTAACTTTAATTTCAACCTAATATATCATGGAGAGCAATTTAAATTGGACTCGCAAAAATATAAAATGAAATACAATATAAACCTATATAGAAATATAGTATATTTCTGTTCTCAACATAAATATTCCCGCTTACCATTAATTGTGTCATTCACAGGCTTATACTGTTTAGCATCAGTGGGAAATTCGAATTCGTCAACTAACTTTTGATATTCCTCTATCAGGTTCTCGTAGTAGTCAATTTTTTCTTCATCTGTCACGGGTAGCGAAAATACATTCTTGAAAATAAAGACTAACCCAAGTACACATAGAAATTTCAAAGACATTTTAAAAAGTGTAGGCGAGTAGGTGAAGTGTAATACTACCACAATATCTTGGCAAATTTCTAGCAAGTAAAGTCTGTTCGCATAAATGTTCGTTATTTTCACAGTGGATAGATTAAATACTGGTATTTCAATATACACAGTGTCATCATATATATGTAATAAAATTTATTTGTTAGAATAAATGCTAAATTTCCTCCAAAACTTCCCTTGTTATGAATCCTTCCTTTTATTAGGAATAATGAAGTTTGACCCAATTTAGTTCAGTATATATATACATACATATATATATATATATATATATATATATATATATATATATATATATATATATATATATATATATATATATATATATATATATATATATATATACTGTCTTTTCAAACATTTTTAGTGGGTGCCATTTTGTTCCACCATATTGGATTTCTACCAATATTTTACCAGTTTCTGCATATGCTACACTTGATTTTTGGGCATAATTTGAAATAAATTCAATAGGTAGTTTTTACATTGATACACACCGTCATTGAATTACGTCGTGTTGAATTCGTACCGATTTATCCCTACATTACATTTACTTTTTTGGGACAATTTAAACTGACTTTAAATTCTATTTGATCCATTTTGTTCCGCCATCTTGAATTCGTACCACAACTTTACCAGTTTATATCACACTTAATGCTTGCAAAAAATTTGAAATTAATCTAATAAATAATTTTTAGAATACTCTGTTAGGCCGCCATTTTCTTTTGCCATCTTATATTCATACCAAAATGTTACCAGTTCATTCCTATGTAACACAAAATTTGAGGTAAATTGGATAATTAATACTGTTTAGCATCAGTGGGAAATTCGAATTCGTCAACTAACTTTTGATATTCCTCTATCAGGTTCTCGTAGTAGTCAATTTTTTCTTCATCTGTCACGGGTAGCGAAAATACATTCTTGAAAATAAAGACTAACCCAAGTACACATAGAAATTTCAAAGACATTTTAAAAAGTGTAGGCGAGTAGGTGAAGTGTAATACTACCACAATATCTTGGCAAATTTCTAGCAAGTAAAGTCTGTTCGCATAAATGTTCGTTATTTTCACAGTGGATAGATTAAATACTGGTATTTCAATATACACAGTGTCATCATATATATGTAATAAAATTTATTTGTTAGAATAAATGCTAAATTTCCTCCAAAACTTCCCTTGTTATGAATCCTTCATTTTATTAGGAATAATGAAGTTTGACCCAATTTAGTTCAGTATATATATACATACATATATATATATATATATATATATATATATATATATATATATATATATATATATATATATATATATATATATATATATATATATATACTGTCTTTTCAAACATTTTTAGTGGGTGCCATTTTGTTCCACCATATTGAATTTCTACCAATATTTTACCAGTTTCTGCATATGCCACACTTGATTTTTGGGCATAATTTGAAATAAATTCAATAGGTAGTTTTTACATTGATACACACCGTCATTGAATTACGTCGTGTTGAATTCGTACCGATTTATCCCTACATTACATTTACTTTTTTCGGACAATTTAAACTGACTTTAAATTCTATTTGATCCATTTTCTTCCGCCATCTTGAATTCGTACCACAACTTTACCAATTTATATCACACTTAATGCTTGCAAAAAATTTGAAATTAATCTAATAAATAATTTTTAGAATACTCTGTTAGGCCGCCATTTTCTTTTGCCATCTTATATTCATACCAAAATGTTACCAGTTCATTCCTATGTAACACAAAATTTGAGGTAAATTGGATAATTAATTTTTTTGGCAATAATTTTTTTAACCTTTCGCTAGGCCGCCATTTTGTTCAGGGAATATTAGATTATTGCCAAAATATTACCATCTCCATTTGACCCTTAATTTTTAAAATTAAGCTAAGTAAAGTAAAGTAATTTTTAAGCTATGCCGCTAACTGACATACAGACAGACAAAGCGACAGAATCGATAAAACATATTTTTGGGCCTCTAGGGACGCTAAAACGCGAAGATATCTAAAACATGTGATTTTTTTCACGATCACAAACAATTTATTTAGCCGCCATTTTGTTCGGCCATCTTGAATTAGTACCACAATTTTATTAGTACATCTATATATCACAATTAGTTATGGCACACAATTTGAGAGCAGTTCAGTAAGTAGTTTTTTAGGTGGAATTTTTAAATAACTTACTAATCCGCATTTTGTTCCACCATCTTCAATTCACACATTTTACCAGTTGATTGCTACATATTGCTTGTTTTATGTAAATTTTGAGATAAATTGTATGAGTAGTTTTTTTGTAATAATTTTTTATAACGTTTTACTTGGCCCCCATATTGGGTTTTTACCAAAATGTTACCAGATCATCCCCATACGATCAATCGGGTAATTAGATCTTTAGCTATGCCGCGTAAAGGCAGACCGGCAGACAGACCGACATAATTGAGAAGAGATGTTTTTGGGCCTCTAGGGATGTAAAAACTCTGACTGAAAAAATCACGGAGGGTGATTTTTTCACGATTTCAATTCTTCCGTTCTCGGAGGGAAGTAAAAAACTTAAATAATACCTTTGACAGTATTGAAAGTAATTTTAAAATTAACAACAAACATGCACTACCTTCTATGGAAAGACACAGTATAATAAAAAAAAACATTAGTTAGGAAAATTTCTGTTCAAAATAATATTTTTAAATTTCTATTTACATTCTTTTTTGGCAGCTCTAGCTAAACCTTGATTTAGAAAGGAAGTAATTATCTATAGTAGTAATGAGGCAGCTAAGCGTGAAATTTAGTAATTTGCCTTTCTGAATTTAATTTTTTTGATTTGAATAAATTACTTTAAAAGAGAGTGGTTCGTTTATACATTTTATGATAATTTTTAAGAAGCATCACGTTCTATTACATCTTATAAAGGGTTTTTTCTTATAATTTGATATGCATTAAAAGCATTATTTGAATAAACAGCAAAAAAAAGTTTATATAAAAGTTCTACATTCATTATGAAGATTTTAGATATGATCTTTAGAAAAACAAGTGACGATCAGGAAATAGAAATAATGTCTTTTTTTATGGAATTCCCTGTATTTTATTAAAAATATTAAATAAATTGTTTTTCTTTCTTCAGAAGTGTGTATGTCTGTTTGGATAAGTGGTTTTTATCTAGCAAGCCGTGAAAGACAAACATAATTTAATTAATGTTGGATCCCGCTTAGCCTTGGATAACGGCTGATAGCAAAACAAATGAATTGACAATTTTCTTTATTTGACAACAAAATGCTTTTTACCGTGAAAGAAAAGCATCGACTGCTTGGATTATATTATGCAAATGACAATCGTCCAGTAAATATCGAATTTAATATCTGGGGAATAGAATTCCGACAAAGCAAACAATAGATTATTTTATTTTACAGAAATGAAAACTCTCCAAAGGAAAAACAGAAGGAGCGAGGAAAATGCAGAAGAACATTTTATTATTTAATTGTATTTCTGATTGATTTCTTATTGATAAAATCCTTATTGCTAAATACCGGATATTTCAAAATTTACGGGTAAATTATGGAAAAAGGTTTATACTAACCCGCAAAAGTATGCATATTATCTTTATAGAATTAGGCCAGTCCAGTAGCTGTCAGATGAAAATAAAATCTTCAAACACGTAACCCACTTAACAACACACCCTTAACAACATGTTTCATTTATGGATATGGAGACATGGACCCATTCACTGGTCAGCAAAATAACAGGGGGTTAACCCCAATGTGAGGGTAGTCAAATAAAAGGTTTCCTTTAATAATGCACGTGATTTGATAAGTTTATATCAGAAAACTGTGCAAGAAATTTTAATTTTTTAGTAACGAATATTCTTTTTATACACGGTGACGTATCGAAAACGAAACAGGGGCATTTACGGGCAGCTCATAGTTTTTTTTGAAAAACGCTCGGAACCATAAATTATCATAAAATCACGTTCATACCTGCAGCCGCCCCCTAGGCGAGGGTGGAACCACCCCTAAAATCTTAAATGGAATGGTCGAGTGATCCCTCATTTTAAAGGTCTTTCCATTAACTTCAAAATTATTAAAATATCTTGTACTTTAGTTTAGTAGTTTTAGAGATTTATTGATTTAAAGCTTAAAGTAGACTTTAATATATCAGATCTATTAAAGCAAGAAATGTTATTACTTACTATTATGCTATAACGCAGCTATATGCTGAGCTATAACTCAACTCTTGCGTCACTTACACAAGCATACGGAATTCTTTAATTTTAGGATTTTAAAAACTTAAGTCTAAAAAAACTGCAAAATAATAAATAACAAGAAGTACACGCGTCACCCAAGTAAATGTTGAAAATGACCATCTGCACTCTCCATGCAGTAATAGAGGTTTTGCTCAAAATGTCTCCACACATTCTGTTTCAGGAGTTATTTCAAGGCACTCATTTACATTTCTTTGTTGCAAATCTTGTAATGAAGTCAGTTGAGTCGCATAGATTTTACTTTTTAAGTGATCCCAAAGAAAGAAATCCTGAAGTGATAAACCTGGCGATCGTAGGGCCATTCAATAGAACCTCTTCTTCCAATCCATCGACTTGGAAACGTCTGATCTAAATATTGTACAACAAAAATTGCACAATGTGGCGGGGCACCGTCCTGTTGGAACATCGACGTATCCTTAACGTATCGCCGATCATTCTGATTTTCAATTATTGTTGTTAACGCTGGATCTATGGAGTTTTGTAATAATTGCATAAATAAAGGCAAGAAAAGAGGACCAACTATATGATCGGCCAAAATACCAGCCCAAACATTTAATTTTTATGGCGTGGTGCCTACCTCATGATAAATTCTGGTAACTTCACAATATTGTCATCTTCATTAAGTTCTTGCACAAGGTGTATTTTGTACGGGTGGAGACTATAAACTTTAAAAATCCTTTGGACACTACGTCGTCTAACAGCAGAGGCAGTTTCTAATTGGCGGGTACTTAACATAGGATCTAGATTAACTTGCCCTAAAACGATCGCTTCCGTTCCTTCGTTCCTTATGGGATTTTGAATGTTGCCATTTTTTATTGGCCACTGATCCAGTGTCCCGAAATTTAGCCACAAGTTTCAGAACATATTTTCGATGCGCGTTGCTGTTCTCATGTCGCTCATTAAATATTTGTGATGTTCTATTAGCGCACTGATTATTTCCTAAAAATATTTCAATCCTTTCTGCCGTGCTGTGTATCATGGTTAATTTAAAAAGCTTTAAAAGTTATTTTAGCAGCAAGGTTTGATCGTATCAATGGCGAACTATGAACGAAATTCTTAGTATCAGTAAGAATACTCTTATCTTTTTTCAAGAAAGAATTTAACACTATAGCAAATTTTCCACAACAACGCTGAAATTGCTATTTTTAACAGTAAAATGACAAACAAGTTAGTTTGTTTATAAATAATTTACCGTCAATACGTATTAACAAAAATGTGTTGAAAATGTCTCACAGATAATCAAACCAATCCAGTTTTATTTATTTTTAGGCTTTACATTTGGCATCCTTAAATAGCCGTAAGAAATAAAAATTCATAAACTAAGATAATAAAACACTTCAGTGTATTTTTACTACAACACTTGCTGGTAAATTTCATGCTTTAATTGTTCTCCACTAATCTGATGTTTAAATGAATAAATCTCTTAAACTACTTGAACTATAGTACATGCATTTTATTATTATTTTGAAGGGAATCGAAAAACGTTTAAAATGAGGTATCACTCGACCCCCCTTTCCATTAAAGATTTTAGAGGTTCTGCCCCGCCTAGAGGGCTGCAGGTATGAACGTGATTTTATGATAATTTTGTTGCCCTCCTCGAAAACAAAATCGACGGGTCCCAGCCTTTTTCAAAAAACCTACTGAGCTGCCCGTAGATGCCTCTGTTTCGTTTTCGATGCGCCACCCTGCTTAGCAACGCAGCTCATAAATTAACCAAATTATTTGAAGAGTGTTTTAATAATTTACTAGTTTGTTTAAATATTCGTTGTATATTCTATTTGTCAATTCATTTGTTTTGTTGCCTTTCATTATCCATGGCTAAGCGGGATCCAAAATTCATTAAATTATGTTTGGCTTTCACGGCTTGCTAGGCCTAAGAAGGGATACTCTATTGCATCTAAAACAAAAATGTTCAATTCTTCAAAACCCGCTTATGTAAACATAGGCAAACTGTATATTTTTGCGAAGAAGAAAACTCTGGGATTTTATATTTTTAATAAAATATAGGCTATTACAATAAAAAAAAATATTTTCCGTTTTTCATTTTTTCTGTCGCCAGTTGTTTTTTTAAACTAGAAATCTTCATAAAGAATTTAAATATTTTTATTATGTAAACTTTTTTTTGTATTCCATCCAATATCGCAATTAAAAGCGTGCAAAATTATAAAGAAAACCCTGTAGGTGCCTTTGTTCGACGGCGTATCTCCTCATTACGTAAACGGTTTCTAGTATTCTTTCTATTGCGCGTTGCGTCATTGCTTTTATTGCTAGTTTAATTCTATTTACTTCTGATTGTTGATTCTCCTTATTAGGTTTTTTTTAGTGTTCTGTATTTGTTCAATTATACTGTAACTGCATCTGAATGCATGCTGAATCCCTCTTGTTCGTTAAATTTGCTTGAAAGTCTGTTGGTAATTATCTTTGTCAGTAGTTTATATGGATAAGTGGGTAGACTTATAGGACAGTAATTCTCTAGATTTAATTTGCCACCCACTTTATACAGAAGATAACTTGTGTGTTGTTCCATTTGTTGTAGATTACTGCGTATTAGAGACATTTATTGAGGAGAAATTTTGTGGATAGTAGTGTTGAATAGCAGTTTCAATGTCTTCGGTTGCGATAATAGGTGTTTCTTCCGAGCCGACATTTGTAATAGTGAGAGACTTCATAGTGGGTGGTTGTGGATTTTTGAGAAGTATAGTTTATTCTATCATGTGAATGGACTTAAGGACTTATAATTTTTTATATTCTATCATTGTTTTAATAGTTTTAGTTCTGTGTCTTCTTATGTCGATTATAACCTTTTTTGCTGATTTACTTATTGGGTTCGACGTTTCTTGGTGTGCTTTTTGTCATGCTTCTCCGCTTTTCCGTTACATCTCTAGTGGGCTGAGATATTTTATTATATTTGGGTATTTCAGTGGTGTATGTCATTTTTGTCGCAGTTTTTATAACCGTTCTAATCTTTAGAGTTCTTCTAATAATTGCATGTGGCTATAACTATTCCCCAGAATCCTCGAGGAGAGCTTTAAGGGAATAGGATTTGGAGTTTTGGTTCTTACTCACCTAGGGTAAACTTCCATGTGTTTTAAAATCCGTTTTGAGGGTTTAATAACAATAATCTTCCACGCTAGCTAGATAGGTTGGAATATGTTATTTATATGTAATTAAAACTTTATATTTTCCCCCTAAATAATTTTGCACAAAGTACCCGCGCATCTTCGCGCTGTTAAAAAAATACTTATTTTTATAATAAAAGATTTGACAATTGACAGCTGCTTAACCGATTTTATTTTTACTTCCCTCGTAAAAGGGAAGTATTGTAATCGTGAAAAAATCACTTACCATTATTTTTTCAGATCTTCACGTTTCAGGGTCCCTAGATGAGGAAAACATGTTTTCACAATTCCGTCGGTCTGTCTGTCTGTCTGTTCGCGGCTTAGCTAAAAAACTACTTATACGATTGACCTCAAATGTTGGTTAAAAATTGAGGATCATTTGGGAATAACCTGGTAACAAGTTCGTAAAAACCCAAGATGGCGAAACAAAATGGCGGCCTAGTTAAATGTTAAAAAAATATTATTAAAATACTACTCATCCCATTTATCTAAAATTTTGAGAAAATATCAAGTATCATGTTGAAATCAAGTGGTAAAATTTTGAATGGAATCCAAGATGGCGTAACAAAATGCCGGGATGATAAAATACGCTACGACCTGAAAAAACTGCTTAATGGTTTGATTGCAAATTGTGTGTCATAACTAATTGTGGTATAGGGATCAACTAGTAAAATAGTGGTACTAATTCAAGATGGCCGAACAAAATGACGGCCAACTAAAATATTTGCAATCGTGAAAAAAATCACCCTCTCAAGTTTTATACATTTTTACGTTTTAGCGTCGCTAGATGCCAAAAAATATATTTTATCAATTCATCATCGCTATATCTGTCCGTCTCTCTGTCGGTTCGCAGCATAACTTAAAGATTACTTACCCGATTGACTTCAAATTTTTATAAAAAATTAACTGTAATATGGACGTGACCAGGTAATATTTTGGTAAAAAATCCAATATGTCGAAACAAAATGGCGGCGTAGTGAAATGTTAAAAAATTATTATGAAAAAACTGGCAATTCATTTCAATTTTTGCATAAACATCAAGTATTCTGTTGGAATCAACTGGTAAAATTTTGGTACGAATCCAAGATGGCGGAACAAAGTGGCGGTATTGTGTGCCATAACTAATTGTGGTATAGGGCTCAACTAGTAAAACTGTGTTAATAATTCAAGCATCCTCAGATGCCAAAAAACGTGTTTCACCAATTCCATCTGTCCGCCTGTCGGTCTGTGTGTCAGTTCACGATATAGCTTAAGTACTACTTACCCGGGTGACTTCAAATTTTGACCAAAAAATAAGGGTCATATGGGGATGGCCTGATAATATTTTGTTAAAAATCCAATATGGCGAAAAATGTTAAAAAATGTTTGTTAGAGTGGTGTATTATTTGGGGTTAAGATCCAGTAAAAACAAGTATTTTTTTTTAAATTGTCGACGTTACGCTAAACTAACTAACTAACTAACTAACTTGGATCACGCTTTACTCTTCCCAATAAAAGTAATAATTCATAACGAGGGAAGTTCCGGGTAAAGGAATTTACCGATGTGTTATAAAGAAAATAGTTTCAGGAGTGAAAATTATACTGCTCTGAAATCTAATGTAGGGTTAATGAGTTGGGGGAACATTCAACTCTTTTTGCGTAGATTTATAGAACAAGAATTTTCAAAGTTATTTAAGATTAGGAATAGTAACAAAAAACAACTTAGGCTGAAGTTTTTTGTGTTTTGTTCAAAGGACATTTTGAGTTTTTCAAAAAAAAAAAAACACAACTGTGCAAATATTGCGAATATTACAAAATATGAATCTGACATTGAGCAATTCACGGGCCATTACACGTGTGGGAGGTTTGTTATCAAAAAACAGTTCGTTTTATTGAAATAATAATATTGCTATGTGCTAAGATAAGGACCAACGAAAAATTAGTGGTAGAAAAAAGTGACAAGGCTTATGCATAATCACACAAAACAGTATGCCTACGACAAGGCCGCTATTATCACAGGCGTAAATTTTCACGGACAGGGATTTAAATTGCTAATTCTCTAGTATTAATTATTGATGAATTATATTTTTTAGTGCAAAAAGTAGCGGCAATTAAATTACTTGAAACTTAAAATTCCTTTTTAAGGTAATTTATTTACAAAACTTAAAGGTACACAAAATAATAACTTAAATGCGTGATTGCCAAAAATTAAGTGCCATTGCTCTTTCCATATGGCTTATATAGGCTAAAGTAAACAAAGATAACTATACACAAATAAAGGAATTTTAGCTACATGACGCCTCTCTCCTCAAAGAGAGAAAGTGAAGATTGAAGATATTCCAATTCCAGAGAAGAGGGTGGTATAGTCTTAAAAAATCACTCCCCGAGAGTTTTGCGGATCTTTGCTGTTAAGGGCTCCCAGGTAAGCTCGAAAACACACCCAATTGACTTTAAGTTTGATTCAAAAATCGAGCGTCAGGAAACTGAAATCTATTTGAGAATCATTTAATATAAAAGTAACACTAGTAATTAGATATGAAGTACAAGCCGAGCATAGAAGGTCTAATGAAGGAACGTGAGGTGGTGCAATTCTGTTTTGGAAAGGGGTTCTCCACCATTTCTGCACGTGCTTGCTAGAGGTGGTAGACTTTCCTTCCCTGCCTCAAATTGAGGTAGAGAGGGCTATACGCAAAACCCAGCCAATACATGTACTTTTTGAGTCAAGCTGGCAGTGATCCTCATGGGTCTGGTAAAGTTTATTTTGCCTAGCTGCAGTTGTTCATTCTATACACTTCTCTGGATCCGATCCATGGAGTACCGAAGTGCTCCTTTTTCTTGTCAAGTTCACTTAGGACATCTTTACATTCTTAGACTAAAGCTGAGCTCACTCTGGGCTTATCGGTAACCTCAATGTCTGTATCATTGAATAAAGCGCCGGCTGACTCAAAACTGGCCATCCACGAGCTATCCGTGTGCCACGATTAAACATCTGCCCGATGTTCTATTCTCTTCCCATTAGATACTTATTTGGATTTCGATTTCAAAAGACCTTGTGGGCATTAGAGGAGTGTCTGGAAGTATTGTCCTCGTGAAATAGTTTCTGTTGGGTTTTACCTTAGACCATAAAACAAAGGATAGACTTAATATTTCATTCATAAACACTTTCGAAAGTTGAATATATTATTGTTCTTCGCGTGCTAAGAGTGCGAGAGAAAACATATATCTTCATCTGTGTCGCCGGTCCCAAAAATGGCAACCCTGTTAGCTTTCACTAGCGACTGAACCAGCGGCGGTTCGTTTATTTTTAATTTAATATATGTTTATAGCAAGCAATTTAATGTGTTTTTGCCTATTTCAAGGATATGTTAGAGGCGTAGTCAGAAATTCGATCAGAGGATTTAAAATCAGAAAGGAGGTGATATAAATATTGCGGTCTCTTTGAATTTCCTTGTAAGAGGAAAGTATTCTATTCGAATAGCAATCACCTTCCGAGATTTTTGCAGATCTTCACGTTTCAGGGATGTTGAAATTCTCTCTGTCTGTCTGTTTGCCACAAAGCTAAAAAAACTACTTATCCGGTTGACTTCAAATTTTGGTCAAAAATTAAGGCTCATATCGTAATATTTTTGTGAACATCGAATATGACGGAACAAAATGGCGGCCTAATAAAATTTAAAAAAAAAATTAGTAACGAACCACTAATCCAATTTACCTCAAATTTTGCCTTAAAAACAAGTGTAATCTAGGAATAAACTGGTAAAATTTTGATAAGGAGCCTTTATGGCTAAACAATATAGCGGCCTAACTAAATGTTTAAAATATCAAGTATCAAAAAACTATTTATCAAACTAAGTTGAAATCTTACACACAAATCAGAAGGGGACCAACCTGTAAAATTTGGATATTCTATATGGCGAAACAAAATGGAGGCATAATTTAATATTTAAAAAGTCAGTAAAATTCCATTTCCTACAAAAAGAATCCTTTTTTATGGAGGAAAATAATTAATATTATAATTGATTTTTTATAGATAAGTGAATATAAAATAATATCGATAAATAAATCAAAAAATTAAAAATATTATGTATATTTATATGTTCGTAAGTTTATGTATGTATGTATGTTAGAAAAATAAATTTAAAAAAAATCAGAGCATTGTTCTTTGCCCGGACCATCCCTCATAACAAATTCCAAAACAAACATTGTATTTGTAATTTTTTATAAAGTAAGATTTGGGTTCAAAAATAAGTCCTTTTAACACAATCTTCCTCGAAATAAATAATTATATCGATATATAAACTATGTTATATGTGTATGTGGTGGAATCCGTTACGAGGAAAGTTCAAGGAAAAAGAAAATTTGCCAATCTTTTAAATAATACGTAAAAAATGTTAAAAGGTTTTTAGTTCTTTCAAGAATTTTTATTTAGTTTAGTGACAAATATCGCAAGCAGTTTATGATTTAGGTGAATATGTATCACTAACTTAATTAAAAATTCATGAAAGAATTAAAAATCTTTTAACATTTTGCAGTATTATATAAAAGATCGGGAAATTTCCTGTATATATATATATATATATATATATATATATATATATATATATATATATATATATATATATATATATAATATTGGTAGAAATCCAATATGATGGAACAAAATATATATATATATATATATATATATATATATATATATATATATATATATATATATACAAATAATTTTTTTTTTTTTCGTATTCCTGCCTAAACCCATACTACTCATAATGTTACTAACTTTAATTTGAATATATTAGGCATTTATTGTAGATTTACTATAAAGTTCAATAAAATTTAATATATTTGTTTATATTCTGGCCTCGGTTCTTTCCAAACACCTGATTTATTTATACATATGCATAATTTGTATTGTCTGTATATGAGAAATTATAAAACAAAAAATATATCAGAAATACATTAAACTTTTGAATATTAATAGTATTGATGTATAACAAAATTTAAAGGACTCATAAAATAAATATTTTATAAACTTTTATATACTAAAAAGGAGGTAGGAATTGTACTATATTTTAATTATACATTAGATATAACCCGAGGAACTAAGTAGTTTGGAATTTGGTGTGTGGAGGAATAACGTGATCTACTTCCTCGTAGGTATCTGAAGGTTAAAATCACAATATGATTTAAACAAAACGATTTATAACCAAATCCGCAAAAAATAGGTTTGTTTTTAAATAAAAGCACCTAGCCATAGAAATATAGAACTTGTTCACATTTAAAATATTACATTTGTATTTTAAATAACATTTAAGTATTTGGAGAGCTAGTATGTATTTTAATGTTTACGTTATGTAAAACCCAACCCAAAATTGGCAAAATATTTGTTTTTGTTCAACTAGTATCCATTTTTTTCTTGCTTTCTATGAAAATTAACATACTCGAACGGTTTAAATATCAAATTAATGTGTAGAAATGTTAAGGCTTTACGATTCGGACCCCACTGATATCTAACCTTAATTAGGTCAAGACTTACTTGTGATGTGATACTTCGGGACTTAAGTAGTCTGTATTTCCACAAGCAACACACTTCCTCACCACAGTTTTTTAATTTATTTAAGTACTATAACACGCAAAACTTACAAATATTAAAAAACTTAAAAAATTTTATAAACAACAACCATCAAACGCGGTTACCAATATGACAACAATGCAGCGTGTATTTTGTAGTTAGACTATAAACAAGAATGCTATGATGATTGCTATAAATGAATAGTTGTAAAACTGCTCGTGAGGAACGTAAGTTCAGCGTAGCGTCGTTACCAGTTCTATTTGGTAATATTTTTATTATTACATTTTTGTAATTTTTTAAAGGCCTTAGTTAATTACTTAGAAATAAAACAATGTTTTCTAGTCAAAGGTTAATTATTGTGTAGTTTTTTGATATACATATAACTGTGTTATGAAAATATATAAACATATTGGAGACATTCAATAAAGCTTGACTTAGATTATTTGACAATATTTAGAACGTGACAACAATAGACACCTATCGATGTAGTGGAGAGGGAAGAAATGCAATCTGTGATCCCGTTTTAAATATAAATAGTTGGATCTCTCTTGTTTTCATAGTTTAAGGTTTTTACCTACTCCTGTACTCCCTAAACAGGCCAGTCTTTGAAGCCCGGCCAGTTTTCTGGAATTTGCGATCATTTTCTCCACTCCGGAATCATACGTGAGCCTCGGCCGGACGAGCGCATTTGCGACCCACCTCCCAACGCAGTCGAGACAATCAGTCTTCAACAAAGTTGACGGCTAAGATCTTCTGAGGTTATATAGACCTAGAATCTTTAAAGCACTTAACACCATATTTAACTGGACATGCAGCATTCTGTACCTATTACACCTACATATTCGGAAGAAAAGATATAGTAAGCTGAACAAATAAAGCACCCTCCGTATAGTTAATAATTGTGAATTAAACGATGTAATAAGAGTATTTATGCCACACGCGATTACATTGAAAAATAAAATTTAAGTGTAAATACTGACATATATAACACTGAGATACACGAAATAAAAGTTTTCTATTGTCTTGTTTAACGTGAGTGTTTTTTTATTATAATAAAGCTATTCTTTGTTTCAATATTTTTTTTAAATTTTATCGGGATGTCTTTATTAGAAACCTCCTGAATACCAACCGATCGGTATTTCAATCACGTATTTTATTTCTGAAAAATTGAAACAAGAAAAAAATGCTATGCACATCGGAAACCGACAGCTATCAAACCTTCGTAGCGTGCCTTTAAAAACAAATAAGCTCAGATATTAAAAACGGAATCTAATCTCACCCCAATGTTTCTGACAGTTTGTCGATGATTATACGTTATTAAAAATACTGCTCGATGGTTTCGGGCAACATATTAGTTAGAGAACAGAATATTTTGAAAGCGTATATTTTTTAACAAGTTTGAAAGGTACTTTTTTTCATTGATTAAAATAACTAAACTATGGTTGAATTGAAACACAAAACTTAGTTATACCATTTGACCAAATAAGCTAAATCTATGCAGTTTTTTGTTTTTTTTTTCTTTGAAAAGAGGTTGTATTTTTGGATAAATATATTTTGGAACTCGCAAATGTTTGTGAGTTTATATTAGTATATTGTTATCATACCTCGCAAATTACAATGTAACGGACTAGACTATACCAATAGAACAGAGTATATAAATTCTTAATTTATTTTTTTCCCATTACATGCCAAAGAAGTCGTTAAAGTAAAGCTATCTAATATTAGTTTTGAGAGTTTTTAAAATCTAAACAAAATAATAAACATTTATCTCAAACGCTATCTTCTAAACTGTATAGACAGATTTATGTAAAGATAAACTTTCTCAAGTTGTTATCGTCTATGCCTCCCTTTCGAGAGTTCATGGTCCCATATGGACCTGCGGCATAGAAAGCTTTCATTTAAGTCAAAGCTAACAATAATTGAAATATTTTATTTGGTTCTATTCCAGTATAATAAATTGTCAACCTACTATGTTAAAAATACAATAGAATATTTTATAATAGAAGGCGTTTCAAAAATTCTATGTTTTTTTTGGAAAGCAATGTCTCCCTCGAAAAAAATTAGCTAAGAGGGTTTTTCTTTGCCTTTATTTATTTTCGCCATGTTTTTTTTTGAGCCAGAACGCTGATAATTTAGTTTAACTTTTAGACATTTATATAGAAGGTACTTTTATCCAATTTAGACCGAAATATAACTCTTTTTCTATATTACATACATAAAGTAGAACTCTAGGCGACACCTATGAGGTATGTATTAATTAAGAGTTCAGGGTGCGTCTATGACGACGCAATGCATTTCGGTCAACGAGGGGCAGTTCTTGTCAATTTAGGTGCCGAGATTCAGTCTGTGTCAGAGTTCCGTTTCTTACAGTTGATTTCAAATTTTTCTTTTGTGGTGGTTTATGGGGCTTTACGTATACAGTGGGGTATAAAATTGAGGGAAAATCAAAGATAGTATATTTTCATTCTATGATTTATTTGGGAGTAACTTATTTTCCAGACTTAAATTTATAGTTTAATTAAAGATTTTTTGTTTCCTTTTCTTTTGCACTAAGTTTGGGGATTTTAAGTAAAATCCATCATTTTCTATATTTAAATACTTTTTTTGTTATTAGTTTTAAGTATTATTTTTGTACAATAATTAACATCTTTATTTTTTTGTTAATAGATCTTTAAGTTGTTTTTAAAAACCAAATCTCTTATTTAAATAAACCACCTGCTAGTTAAAATAAATATATTCAAGAAGAAGATACCATCGTTGTTGCAGTTTGTTGTTGTTCCAGATATAAGTGGGCGTAGTATTGGTGAGATAAGATATTTAGTTAAATTTATACTAACAATTATGTTTGATAACATTGTAAATTTTAATTTACGAAACAGCCTACAGAGTATCTTTGATTTTACTTAGCATAACTTAGTTAATCTCAGTAATGTGATAGGGCTGCCCGCTATGTCTCAAATAAATAAATAAAATAAATAAATAATTTTAAATATTATAAATAACCGCTCGATAACCCTGTTACAATAATATGAGTCAGTAATTGAGGGCCAAAAGTTGTATAAAAATTGGTAACTTTTTGCATAGGCTTATGTAGGGCCACGCAAGACTATGTTAGTGTGTTGTTATCGTCCTTATAGGAACATGTTTTTGCCATTACATTAGTCCTCGCCAACTCCAAGGGGTGTCAAAAATCGAGGGCCAAAATTTTGTATATTTCCAATTGTTTTTTCATACAAATATTTCGGGTCTAGCAAGTTGTTCGTAAACCAATGTTAGTCCGTTGTTATCGTACCAATAAAGAGATTTGTCATTGCACCGTACCTTGCAAAGAACAGGGTGTCTTGAGTTTTGTGTAAAATTTCAAATTAACTTAATAAGTGATTCCAAAAATGTAAATCCAAAACTTGACATCTGTCAAAATGTAACATTATTGGGACACATTTTTAAGACGAATAAGATGGCGTATACGACATGTCTCCATCGTCTTTTGTTATCCCGCAACCCGCTTTAACTTTCATTTTTTTTATGACCGCCATATTGGATTTTTGGAAGGAAAATTTCCAGTCTAGTGATGTTTCACAAGTGCATAAAAGATTTGAGTATCACCGAAAGATCACACTTCGTAAAGTTAGGTCTCAATTTTTTCTAAGGAGGCCATGATTTATTTGTAACAAAAGTGGGCTTTGACTTTGACGTTAAATAATTCAAAGCATCAAAGTTGTAATTGAATAAGCAGAACGTTTTTCTCTCAATAAAATTATAAATCGGACACACAAATTGTCGAGATCTGTTGAAAATGGCCAGTAGTAAACTATATAAATATTCAATATAATTTAATAAAGTATGATTACGTATAATCGCTTCCGAGCAAACCGACTTCCATATTTTTATTTTAAGACCTGAATAACTCAAAAACGGGGGTGTGCTGTTTACATAACCATAATTGCATATTGAATGTTTTATTCCAAAATAAAATATTCGATATTTCCCACACATTATGCGTTATCAAAATAATGCAACTGACCAAAAACTAAACAACATAGCCTTGCAAAATTTTGTGAGCTGAGGTAACATTTTCACTAAATCTTCTTTTTCTGAATTTTGTAAATTTAGGTGTATCTCTAATTCTTTATAGTTAATGTAATCTTTGATATACCTCACTTTAATGCCACATATCTAAGAAATTTATTTTGCGCTAACTGCAATTTATTAATGTAGATTTAGAAATAAAGAGACCACACCACAGCATTAACCTCTGATTGGGACCTAAACAACAACACAACAGGTTTAACAAACATGAAAAAGTATATCAAAATCTCAGCCTTAAAACATCATTTTAGCAAGAAAATAACTGTTAAAATCAAAAGATCAAATGGTACTTCTTACTTCTCTTCTAAAAGTGAAGTGTTGTGATCGTGAAAAATTCAACCTCTGAGATTTTTCAGATCTTCACGTTTAAAGGTTTAGTTTTCTCAGTCTGCTGTCTATCAAAAATTAAGAGTCCTATAGGGATAACTTGGTAATATTTTGGTAAAAATCCAATATGGCGGAACAAAACGGCGGCCTTGAAAAATGTTAAAAAAATTATTACTAAAATACTAATTATCCAATTTGCCCAAAATTTTGCATAAAATTGAGGGTTATATGGAAATAAACTGGTTACATTTTGAAACGAATCCAAGATGGCAAAATAAAATTGCTGCTGGTAAAGTTGTGATACGAATGCAAAATGTGGGGAAACAAAACGTTAACCTAACAAAATGTTTAAAAAAAATCAATGTAAAATATAACGTCTTATTCAATTGACTTCAAATCAAGTGTGATATAATGATAAACTGGTATGAATTCAATATGACGGAACAAAATAGCGGTCTTAAAAAAATCGGTGTAGAAACTACTTATTCGATTTATTTTATATTATGCCCAAAAATGAAGAGTGGCATAGGTAGAAACTGTTTTCCTAAATATTTGCATTACGCTAAATTGAAAAACAAAAGCCGATCGGAAATTTTTGAAATCATGATCGATTTCTTTATTTTAATAAGAACATCTTGTATATTTTGCATTTTTTGGATTCTCCTCATTATCCTCTTGTCAAAAATATATAATATGTCTGTACTTCGAGCAGTTTTTGTTAAGGTATTCGATTTCAAAATTGCCACTTATACGTGGCTAACTAAAGGCCTATACACATATTTGGTCTAAAATGAACAAAATATGATATAACAATATATTAACAATACTCTGTACACTTGGTTAGGATGATTCAGTCACTAGTAATAATTTTCTGTTTGGATTTCTGCATTAGAACAAATATATGTATATATATATATATATATATATATATATATATATATATATATATATATATATATATATATATATGAAAACATACTATCTTTTAATGCTCCCAACGAAAGCCAGGAGTCACAATGTATTTCAATGCCGGTCGTAGTAATAGCCAGCGGAGTAGTTGTTTTTTTGATTCCATTTTGTGCCTTTACCCTACACTAGGCTTGCTAGTCTGTGACGGCCTGAGGAGCTCTAATAAGAGCGAAATCGCGATCGTCGTTTAACTAAAATGGATCATTGTGTCTGCTGTGATGCAGAACAAGCTCCAAACAAGGACCATTATCTTGTTATGACGATGGTGTACGTGGAATGAAAACATACTATCATTTAATGCTCCCAACGAAAGCCAGGAGTCACAATGTATTTCAATGCCGGTCGTGGTAGTAGCCAGCGGAGTAGTTGTTTTTGTGATTCCATTTTGTGCCTTTGCCCTACACTAGGCTCGCTAGTCTGTGCCCGCCTGAGGAGCTCTAATAAGAGCGAAATCGCGATCGTCGTTTGACTAAAATGGATCATTGTGTCTGCTGTGATGCAGAACAAGCTCCAAACAAGGACCATTGTCTTGTTATGACGATGGTGTACGTGGAATGAAAACATACTATCATTTAATGCTCCCAACGAAAGCCATGAGTCACAATGTATTTCAATGCGTGTCGTGGTATTAGCCAGCGGAGAAGTTGTTTTTGTGATTCCGTTTCGTGCCTTTGCCCTACACGGGACTCGCTAGTCTATGGCGGCCTGATGACCTCTAATAAGAGCGAAATCGCGATCGTCGTTTGACTAAAATAGATCTATGATTTATCATTACTTTTTTTCAGACATCAACGACAATACCAACTTATTGCGTGATGCAGAAGTGTAAAATGCAGTTTATAAAGGTTAAAAGTTATAGCAGCGGAAATGTTTTGTTTTAATTGGAAATGTGAACACTACGTTAAATCTAAAGAAACAAGGTATAGCTATCTAAAAGCTAGACTAAGAAAACTCAAATTCATTGAGTTTTTTGACTTTTCATTTTTAACTAATATGATAATATGTAGTATCTTAAATATTTAAAATATATTTATACTTAATAAATTAAAATTGACAAATTGAACTGGTCTTTAATTTTTTTATATTTTTAAAAATTGATGTATGGGTACAATATTATATAGAATGCTTTGTACATGTGTTTAGTTTTTACAAAAAAGTATTGTAAATAAATATATTTTTTGTTATCAATATTTACTTATTGATTATTCTATAGCCTAGATAACCTGGTATACATGCACGTAATTGTGAGTCTGATCAGGTGCTATCGAGAACTTTTTCAAGTATTGCAAATTTCTGTCTGTATTATTTAATTTAAAAGATTTTTAAATAATGTCAAAAAACAAAAACCATATTCACATGTATTAGTTTTTATTTTAAATTCTCAAACACTACGGTTAAATATTTAGCAAATTTATCACTACATTCTCATTTAGCTATTGGTCATAAATTTATAATTTTAACCGAATAATTTTTGACTGTTTTTTTAAATAAATTCATAACAAAATGTCATGAGCCTAGATTTTTCTTAACAAATTCTTAATATAATCCGTGTGTTATTTATGATGGTTCCGGTATTTCACTATTTATAGTTTTTTTATAGCAAACAGTGAAGTCTGTAAGTATGGTACTAAATATGTAGTGTCTATCAACCAGTCCGCACCATATTCGAAATATTTTTATTATTAATTTTTCAGAAAATGTATTTTTCATTAAACTTTCAACATAAAGAATATATTTTTAGAGCCTTAAAATCTTGGTATCTATAATTAATATAGAAACACACTATTTAGCTTTTATTTAAGACTTTTTCTTACCTTCACAGAGATTTAATTCTTCAAGTCCATTTTTTTTTTATTTCTGAACGGTCTGTATAACCGTCTTAAGATTTGATGCTTTCAAGACCATTTTTTTATGCAAAAACTTTTTCAATAATACAATTTCCCGAGAAACGAATAATCAAAAGTTTCCCATATAATGTGGACTTGTTGCTAAGCACTGTATATTCTTTTAAAAAATAAGAAATATTTAAGAAGCGCACCTATTTGCAAGATGAAATTACAGATAACGGTATCATTTTAGGCGTCTAAATGCTCATAGTTCGGTACTAGGACTAGAGATGGCAGCACAACGTCAAAAAATATTGTTTTAATGAGTTAAATGGCAGCTTGGCAGTCTAAAAATATGTCGATGATCTGTGGAACAATAAAAAAGCTAAATGTCAAACTAAGCTTAAACTTCAGAAATCGGGATGTTGCCGGTTGGATATAAATGTTGATAATATTGCTAATGAAAGGCAAAATTAAATTATATTAAAACAAAAGACCTTTTGTATTGTTTAAGGAGAAAATATATTCAACTTTTTATTTTTACCAGGCCAACATTTAAAGCAGAATTTGGTTTAAAACAAATTAAATATCTTTGAACCCTACATTTACAGCACAATCTGACTGAATCTTCCAGCTCCTTGTCTTTTAAAAATTACATTAGTTCCTTAGCGTTATTTTTTGCGCCAATGTCATCAGTTTCGTAAATCACTTTTAGTTCAGATCGCAGTAACACTCGGTCGAAGAACTGGTCATAATGAAGAAAAAGAGATTTAAACGCATCTTCTGGAAAAGTTTTTCGTTTAAATGCATCAAAATTGCAGAGCTCGAGGAATTTAAAATCATTTAAACCGTTAAATCTATAGTATATTTGTTGCTGAATTTAATCGAATATTTCATAAAAGAGGCGTCTGTATGATATTTGAACCTCTCTCACCTTATCTGTTCGAAGACGCTTAGCTTGTGGCTCTACATTTAACGTCATCGTTTTCTCCCAAAATAGGTCAAAGTCATCTTTTTTTGGCTTAACATGGACTTAAAATCATCCACTTTTTTAGGCAAAAAGCAATATCATTTGTTTTAGTTTGTAATATATTAAAAACATTGTTCGAGAATGGAAATATTTCTGAAAATATGTTCTACAAATAATTAAAATTAAATTCTCGTTTCAAACAGTCCCCCTCGAACTATTTATTGCTTCGTCCCACGTTTCATTATTTTGTATTATATTCTCAAATAGTTCAATCAGTGATTCACGATTTTCAGATAGTGTTAACACAAGTCTTCCATTATAGTTCCACCTAGTAGGAGCTACTTTGGGCAATCGTTTGTGGATAATGGAGTCCAAAGCTTATGTACGTTTTGTTGACTTGGAAAAAAAAGCAGCCATGCCACTTAAAGTAACGAAAAATACTTTACACACTTTAATGTGATTGATGGACAGATAAAACTAAATTTGATTTATGAGCAAAACAATGGACAAACACAGCACTTGGGAAAATTTCTCGAACTTTAGCTTGCAGACCCCCTAATTGTCCTGCCATCACTGCAGCTCCATCATAGCTTTGAGCAACTCATTTTTTTTCTTCATTAATTTTTTGAGTAACCTTATAAACTACGGTATATAATGCAACTGCTGTACGATTTTCGGACACATTCTTAAAACCTAAAAATCGCTCTTGAATGCTTCCGTCTGTTTTAACATATCGTATTACTATAGATAATTGGCTAAAATTAGTGATATCAGCTGTTTCGTCCAGAACAATAGCAATGAACCGCGCCTCGCCAATCTCCTGCTTAATTCTTTTTAGAAAAATGGTTGCAACAGAGGAAATTAAATCATTCTGGATTCGATTCGACGTTCCGCGAAAAACGCTAGACTGATTGGAAAAATGAATGATTTTTTAAGCAATCATCATATTTAGCCATTAAACTAAGTAAATCTTGAAAATTTCCTCTATTTGAAGAAACCCTTGTTTTATCATGACCTCTAAATGCCAATTCGTGCTGTCCGAGAAAACAAACAACATCGATAAGTCTTCTTAATATTTGCCTATTTTTATCGACTAGTTCATTGTGTTGGCGGTGACTAATCTCCAACTGTTTATTAAGGGCGTCTTCAATTCTGGTTTTGCCGAAGACTTTTTCTTTTATGACGGCCTGTAAATGCGCTTTGGACATAATGTGTCTTTTTACAGCTTTATGGAAATTTTTTAAATCGGAAAAACCAGTTTTATTCCAGAGACCTTTTTCATTTGCAAAAAGTAAACATGGCCAACAAAATAAGTTACTTATTTTCACACCCTGTTAGCCATTTAAATTGTTCGTATTGTTTTTCCGAATAAAAATGTCTAATACAGTTTTTCATTTTTGTGGTTAAATTTTTCATAGGTGGTGGTTTTGCCCTTCCTTTGAAAATTATTTGAAGCTTATCAGCGAAGTTTATTGTTGAAAATCCCTTTATTATTAAGACACACACCATATATTCACTCACACTCTTTTTAGTAAATTCTCCAACATTTTCAACGTTATTACCGACAGCCGAAGTTGACGGTATTTGCATATCCATGCCCGTATTATTGTCTTCCATATCACACCAAGCACGACGCGACGTACGTATCACACAACACACGGATATCCGTTCAAACAAAGAATCTACTCGAACGATAGCTTCCGCCACCACTTAAAGCACGCGACTGAAATACAAAAATTGCAAACAGCCGGTGGAAAGTTCAATAACCTCTGGCTCGATTCACAGGAACTCAAGCATACAGGACTTGTCTGCAAAGAAGCTAGCGGCCCGCATAGGTTCTATTCGACACTCTATTGTAGCTGGGTCGGAGTCAAGGCCGCATTTATTATGGGCTTGATAATTAAGATAATATTTTAGCATTTTTAATATAAACTAAGTTAATGGTTAACTATTTCAAAAATTACATTTTAGAAGATATTTTGTAATTTTTTTTGGGGAAGCACTGTTTCCCTTGCTTCCATGGACTGCACGCCCCTGGTACTCTCCCTGCTTGCGGCTGCCCCAGACAGCCAAATAAAACATGGCTTATTTAGTTAGTAACTTTTATGTTAAAATACAAGTAAACTAAATTACAGATCTCAGGTTGTCAAGGAAAAGCTCAGCTTACACTTACGCAAGGCACGCTTTGCGATTGCTTTCAATTGAGGTGGTGCCCCGTAAGTTAAATTTTTTTCACAAGATTTTTACTCTAAACTTTGAATTCGGTTCACAGATATATATATATATATATATATATATATATATATATATATATATATATATATATATATATCTATGGGGCCTCGGTTGCCACTAGTAAATGTACAGAGTGGTAACCATTGTTGGCAGCTTTAAAAGCTAAAATGTTTTATTTTTCTTTATATTTATCAAAAGATTTTCCTAAACGGCTTTTTTCCTCCTAGGTATATCACATTTACGAGTATTAGCAATTTTTCAAGAATGTAGAAATGTTTTTATAAGCAACTTTCAGTATGTTTTTAAAGAAACAAATTAGCACGGCACTAATTTCTTCTTAATATCTATTAACACTAGACAATAATGAACTATTAATTTATTACAATTATTATGTTTTTTTGCAGGTAAGGAGATAGTTGAAACTAAAAACGGAACAATAATTATACAATGTAAGTACACATTTTTATTTTTCTACATATACCCAACGACACATAAACATTTAAAAATTTATAATTAAAATTTGTTTTATATTTTACTTTTGTGGCATTAATTGCAAATACATTTTTTATTTCAATAATTTATTCATGCATAATCATTTCTTAACAAAAGCAATATATGCATTTTCAATTCTTTTTGCTAATGGAAACAAATTTGGTTGTTATTTCAGTTTTAAAATAACGTACTTCTAGGTATTAGAGCGAAATACTTTCATTTCTATGGATGAATGCACCAAAAAAATAAATTATGAGTCATTGGCAGTTGAGCCACATTTTTAAACAATTTTACTAATATATTTGGGTGTTTATAAAAAAATACTTTGCTTTAATAAGTAACTTTCAACTTCTGTTATAAATAAATATATCAGTGTGCATAATATTCTTAAGTTAGCCAGAAAAGGGCCATACTCTCCAAAAATTGGTTGTAAGGTGAAATTGTTTTTGATTCACGTTGGGCGTTCTAGAAAAGAGGTAATAGATTTTGCACCATTTTCTGTGTGAAGCTTCAGACACTATAGCCAAAAATTAGCGAATAGCCCGCCTTAGGCAAAAAATTTGCCAATGATAAGAAATCTGTTGTATAGGGCGTAAAGTGTAAACTTTTTAAAATTTTGTTTGCTGTTTTTATTTGTAAAAATGTTTTTCCTTATTATCATTTTTTTCCTATGGTTTGTAGTATCATCGCTCTTCCTGGCACATACAGGGCGTTCAGAAATTAGTTTAGAATTTGTTGAACACATTTGGTAATAAACATTTGTTCTAGCCCATTTCAGCGCCCTGTTGAATAGAAACCAATCTAAAATATTAAAACTCTATTGTAAATTATTAGTAACTTGGTATATCTTGCTAGAACTGTTTTTAAGTTTAATCTCTAGGTTTAGCAGTTACCTAAACTAGGTCCCATATTGGGAATAAAAACGCAGCATAACGGCTATTTAGCATCATATTGCATTCTTTAAAAATTGCACGTTATAACTCTTGCACATTTTAGATCATTAATTGATTTAGCGGTATGTATTTTTTATGGATCAACAACCAAGTCTCGCTTAGCAAAAGTAGATCGCCTCCTGTGCAAAGCCTTACGCATTGTAACTGGAGCCTTTCGCTCCATCTAGATTCAAGCTTTATTAACTGAAACTGGCGAACCACCTCTAAATTTAAGCAGGCGATATTTAGCAGACAAATTTTTTATTAAAAATATATACCAAAATAACAATTTTCTTATAAGCAGTCAATAGGGTTGCTATCGACAATCAACTTCTAGGTACAGAATTCACAAAATTAATCCACACTTGGCTGATGCCTTCACAGGCAAAGAAGGTTTTTGTAAAGATCTAGTCAAATTTGATAAGCTTCTTTCTTTCACTGGGGATCCGATATTCTTTTATGGGATGCTAGTATTGACTTTCCACATTATACTGAATCTACCCGTACGAATAATGATGTAGTTAATGATTACGTTACGTATCTTTCAGCTACTGCAATATATTCACATGGATCTAATCGTCTTTTGTTATCCCGCAACCCGCCTCAACTTTAATTTTTGTTATGGCCGCCATATAAGTTTTTTCGATTTTTGGAAAAAGCGGAAAATTTCCAGTCTAGTGATGCATCACAAATGCATTAAAGGTTTGAGTATCATCGAAATGTCACACTTCCCAAAGTTTAATCTCAGTTTTTTCTAGAGAGATCCTGAATTATTTGTCACAAGATTACATTAATAAGCAATGTATTAAACGTATTGAATTTTCAACACAACTTGAATGTAAATAACAACTAAAAAAAATCTTAATAAGTTCTTAACTACTTCCTACCTGAGATACATTAATTTACAGATTTCCAAAATGACGTCCCTTGGCATCCATGCACTTTTGACAATTGGTGGCTGTTTTTCGTACAACTCTGGCAAGTGTATTTTTGTTAATATTTCTAAATGTGTACAGAACTTTTTGTCTCAGGATTTCTATGGTCGCAGAGAGATCAAATTCACAGACTTTATTCTTCGTGCGACCCCAGAGGTAGGAATCCAAGGGCGAGGAGGCAGGAGATTTAAGAGGACAAGATATTGGACCATTTAAGGAAATAACTCTTCCCTCAAACTGCTTTCTTAAAAAGTTTCTGACTTGAATGGTGTTGTGAGCCGGACGTCCATCCTGTTAAAACCAGGTTCTTCTAAACTCATCTTCCATTAGAGTAGCCCGTAAAGCCGTTACAACCTGGTTTTGCAAAAGCTCTAAGTATCTCTGCCCGTTTGGGTTGTAGTCAAACAAAAATAGTCCTATAAAAAAGGTAATTTTTTCTGACTTGGGTTTTATGAGGCTGCCGTCGTTTGGGCTTCATCTCCAAATACCTTGTTGAGGTAATGTCAGCGTTTCTGTGTGACTGCAAGTACAGCGCTAACATATCAAACTTTTCTTCATTTGATCTCGACAATTTTTGTGCCGGATTTACGATTTTATTGAGAGAAAAGCTTACTATTTATCAACACGCAATTTTGATACTTGAATTATTTAACGTCAAAGTCAAAGCCCACTTGTCTTACAAATAAATCATGGCCAACTTAGAAAAAATTGAGACTTAACTTTTCGAAGTGTGATGTTTTGATGATACTCA
Organism: Kuschelorhynchus macadamiae; assembly: GCA_030620095.1. Taxonomy (NCBI): domain Eukaryota; kingdom Metazoa; phylum Arthropoda; class Insecta; order Coleoptera; family Curculionidae; genus Kuschelorhynchus; species Kuschelorhynchus macadamiae. The sequence goes on along the minus strand of JAUTXW010005297.1, from coordinate 1,260,543 downwards.
AATCTTTTCATCACTAGACTATGGCGGCCTTAAAAGAAATAAAAGTTGAGTCGGGTTGCGGGATAACAAAAGACGATGGAGACCCCGAGAAATTCCTCTTAAAAAGTATCCAAATAATGTCACAGTTTGACAGCAGTCAAATTTACCGTTTTGGATTTACACAACAAAAGCCCATTGACCGATCGTAAGTCTGAAGCCGGATATCGAATGCGCTAAGTTTCCTTTAAAACTGCTAAAACTGGAACAAAGGAAGGTTAAAATAAACTTTTATTTCAATAGACCAAACAATACATAGTTTAGAAAACGTCGAGAAAGCCAAAATGATACCAGTGAATCATATGGCCAAAAATGCTAATCAAGTAATATTTATCTCAAAATATATGTAGTTATCCTATACAACTCTGCAATGTAACTCAAAACCTAGAAAAAACTCTTGAAGACTATAGGGGATATTATCCTTCAAAATTTGCCATATACAGTTTTTAAATGATAAAAGGCTAGGCTTATTTCTAATATTAAGTGGAAGCGTTTTAAATAAACGTATAGCCATATAATAGGGACTATGTTGAAAAACGGACAAGTTATGATTCGGGATAACCAAATTATCACCATGCCTGGTATTATAGTTATGAATGTCCCTCATAGTTGAGAAATTACTAAAATTGCTCTTTACATAAATTAAAGCATCATATATATATATATATATATATATATATATATATATATATATATATATATATATATATATATATATATATATATATATATATATATATATATATATATATATATATATAGCAGGAACAGTAAGAAGCCCATATCTTTTAAAAAATCCTCTGCGTGAATGTCTTGGTCTGACATTAGCAATATTTATTATCGCTCTTTTTTGTAATACAAGAACTCTTTCTACGCGTGAAGCTGACCCCCAGAACAATATTCATACTTTAAGCGTGAGACAAAATGTGAAAAATAATATGACAGTCTGATATTTATATTAACGATATCTTTAGGGCGATATAGTACAAAACAAACCGTTGATAGTTTTTTGCATAATTCCGTTATTTGACAGTCCCAATTAAGTGCATTATCAATATAAAGGCCTAGAAGTTTTGTATCAGTTACTTGAGCAATTGAATGTCTCTGAAGAGTTTTTACTAAGAAGCTCTCACTTAGGACTGATGTCCTAGGCGAGAAACGAACAAACACAGTTTTTTTATAATTTAATATAAGCCTATTATTCAAAAACCCCTGCTCGAAAGCAATCAACACTTCTTGCAATCTCTTGACAGCTCTAGCCACTGATGTTTCTGAACAAATATATGAATTATCATCAGCAAACATGGTAAGATCATTAGGATTTTCAACTGCCATAGGTAGATCATTACCATATATTGAAAATAATAAAGGCCCTAATATAGACCCTTGCGGTACTCCTAATCTGACCTTTAATTTGTCGGATCTGGCATCGCCAATATCTACAACTTGACCCCTGCCTCTGATATATGATTGTAGCCATTCACCAATTTTGCCATTAAACCCATACCGTTGTAATTTACAGACAAGTAATGTATAAGTCGAACGCGTTGCTTAAATCCATAAAGAGACCAAAACTTTTATTACTTTCATCGAGATATCTGAACAGCTGTTCAAGAAATTGCAATACTGCCGACGTCGTACTTTTACTCCCTCTGAAGCCGTGCTGACAATTCGTTAAAATTTTATGTGCTACAAGAAATGATTTCATCAGCTTAAAAACTACTTTTTCCAGAATTTTGGAAATGAAGCTAAATATTGAAATTGATCGATAATTTTCTACCATCGTTTTATCTCCTTTCGTAAACAGCGGAATAACCTTGGCAGTTTTAAAAACATCTGGAAAAGTTGCAGATTCAAGAGCCATATTTATGAAGTAAGTTAATGGCTGAACTATAAATGTTACCACTGTCTTTAAAAAATTTGTAGAAATTTTGTCAATTCAAAAAGAATGGGATTTTTTAGGTACATTATAACTCTAGTAACATGGTATTCGGAGACAGGTGAGAAAAACATTGTAGCAGGGTTTTCTGCAAAACTTAAATTGAGATTATTGCCTATGTTACCTGCATTACGAGTTGTCAACAGGCTCGATGGAGCATTTACAAAATATTCATTAAACCTATATGAGATAACCTCTTCATTGCCAGTTGGTACACAGTTTATCGCAATTTTACCTATAGACCCCCTGTTTTTAAGGTTTTTAGTACTATCAAATATAATATTGCACACTATTTTGCTTTTATTTGTCAAATTAACATACATGCCATCGTTATGCATTTTTTAGCTAACTGAATAACTTTTTATATAGTTTCTTGTACAATTTATAATATAGTATCCTTTAGGTTAAAGGTCACGCAGGCATAAGCGAAAATGAAAGGGTCCATACATTTGCAAAACAAGCCATCTAGGAAGGTATAGGAGTTCCTGAATTACAATACTATGAACTGTTTCCTTATCTCAGGGAAAATATTCGCAATATGTGGAAAAAATTATTTTTTGATTACGCAGCAGTTTTAAACCAAGTAGCCAAGAAACAATATTAGGCCGAAGCAATTATTTAACTTTTGTCAGGGCAATGTTTAGACATGGAAATCTGGGGTCAGTGTTGAATAAGATGCATTTGGTTGACAACCTCTTCTGTTTATGCGATAATACTAGTTACGATGTTTAAATCATTGGATGTTTAGCTGCTTACAAAATCAACGAGCAAATAGCTAACTTTTACAGGAACTTGCCAAACAGAACAGTTTCCCAGTTAATGCTGAAGAGTTGATTACACTTGTAAGGAACCAGAGATATTTCTGATGTGAGAAACATTCAAGAAGTAATCGCCTATCGAAGTAAGAAATATTACAAAATTAATTAAAAATCAGTTATTCAAATGCATCTGTATTTTATTTAATTTTTGAACTTTGTGAAAATGGTTATGCCAATTTGCCTGTCTTTAAGTGCTTTCAAGATATTCACGTTTAAAAAATGAGAATTTCGAACTTTGAGAGGCTGTTAAATCTCAATAGTTCGAACTAGGAAGATAAATTGCACATTATATCTTATTACATCTCTCGTAAATTTACGTTTCAGGATCTCTACACATCGTAAAACATGTTTTCTCGATTCCGTCGGTCTCTCGATCTGTCTGTGTGCCTTTTTGCTGCGTAGCTAAAAACTACTTACCCGATTGATCTCAAATTTTGGTCAAATATCATGATTCACACCGGGATTACTTGGTAACGTAACACCCAATTTCGTAAAAACAAAATGGCGACCTAGTAGACTGTTAAAAAAATTATTACTAAAAACTATTTATCCAATTTACCTCAAGTTTTGCACAAATATGAAGTATTACGTGGAACTCAACTGCTACATTTTGGAATGAATCGAAGATGGCGATTCATAAAATATTTAAAAATTCAGCCTGAAAATCTACTTAATAAACTGATTTTATATCTCGTGTAAGAAATTAATTGTGGTATAGAGATGCACTGGTAAAATTGTGGTACGAATTCAAGATGGCGGAACAAAATAGCGGCGAAATAAAATTTTGTATCGTGAAAAAATCACCCTTGCAAGTTTTACGATTTGTCTTTCGAAAACCAGAAAAACTTTTTTTTTCAGCTTACACCCAAATAAATTAAATATTGACCTAGAAATATGTAATTCGTTTTGTCCTCGATTTTACAGTTTCTCACAATCATCTCATTTTGTCATATTTTTCTTAATTCGATAGTCAGTTGTCTTTTTGTTAAATTTGTATTACATCAGAAATATAAAATATTCGACTATCTACGGAATGTGCGCCGATCGTAAGAGAAAAACATTAAATAATAGAGAAGAAATGATTTCAAAATTTTAAAATGTGTCAGTTTGTTTGACATGTAACCTAGATATGAAAAAAATGATAGTTTGCACTGATGAGTCTCGATAGGATGAAAGTATTTGTACAACTACTATGTGTCTATAAAAACTTAAGGTAAGTGATATAATTTCTTATGCTTGCTTAAATAATATTATTTATATTATATATCGAATCATTCCGTAGACAGACTAGTCTACATGTTGAGGTATGTAATTATATTAAATATCTGTTTCAATTAATTAAAGTTAAATATTTTTATTCAGTTGCGAAAAAGCCAAAAAAGGTTTTTGTTTGTCAATCTAAACGCAACAAATAATCTGAACACATTTAAAAATAACGTTATAGATGGCTGCAAACTATCATTTTTTTCATATCTAGGTTACATGTAAAACAAATTGACACATTTTAAAATTTTAAAATCAATTCTTTTCTATTATTTAATGTTTTTCTCTTACGATCGGCGCACTGATGAGTCCCGATAGGATGAAAGTATTTGTACAACTACTATGTGTCTATAAAAACTTAAGGCAAATGATATAATTTCTTATGCTTGCTTAAATAATATTATGTAAAAAACATTCCGTAGACAGACTAGTCTACATGTTGAGGTATGTAATTATATTAAATATCTGCTTCAATTAATTTAAAGTTAAATATTTTTATTCAGTTGCGAAAAAGACAAAAAAAAATTTTTATTTGTCATATTAATCAACTGTCACGTTTTTATAAAAATAAAATAGTCAGTTTACCTATTTCTATAAATTGGAATAATAAGATTAGAGTATTAGAATCGCTAACACTGCTTATATAGGTATGGGTATTCTCCTAGGCCTGGTCATTTAAGTTTAAATGTTATAAAGAACTCTGACACATGTTGAGACTAAATAGAATACTTAGTTATTGTCTACTAAAAATGATGGGTAAATAAATCGAACATAGTTTAACTAATAAAAATGGTAAATTTTGATTTAGTCGTTTCCTCGAGAAAAAATTATGTAGCTCGGAGGAAAAATCGTAATATTGTTGCTATTTAACGACAAAAGGATAACTTGTGGCACATTACTGGAAAGGTAATTTAACAAGACATTAAACGGATAAATAAAATACACAAGGTCCAATTTAAATTTTGGCAGGAAATTTACATTAAAAGTAATCATTTTAATTTTTTGTTTCGAAAAGGCGTAATATTTTGAAAAAAAAACATAATAACAAGCTTTCATGCTTTTTCTAATCTAAAAAGTTTCATTTTAATGAGGTTACCTCAGAAGTTTGACACTGTCTTTGGTTTTATATGGTGAATAATTTTTCAGAAAACCGGTTTTATTGCCGCCATTTTGGAAGAAAAATATAACTTGTAATACACCGTTGGAAAGAGAATTTTGCACAGAATTTGGCTAGAAAAAATATACTAGGTTCCCTTTAATATATTGAAATTTAGGTCACTTCCGGTTAAACCGGAGTTGATGTATAATCCAATTATCTGTCAAAATATGTATTTTAATAAGTTACTAACCTAACCTAAGTTTCAAAGCGATATCTAAAAAGCTAAAAAAATTATTTCGTGTACCCTATGTTCTGTGTCAGCCGGTATACCATACAAAGTAAAATAATTAATGAAATAGAAAATAAAAATAGTAAATAGCCAAACAATTTCACGCAAACTATGAAGCAAGTAAATTAATTTCGCTAAATATGGACAATCACCGCTTCACGCGCCACACATTATCTCTCACGTCGAAATAATCGATTTCGAGTGAAAACCGCTCGAACAGATCCGATCGATCCGGCCTCACAGGTCGTCGAATATTCGGTATCCGACCAAACAACTATAGTTTTCATCTCTAGTTTTTACACTTACGAAAATAGCCTTTAAAACTTCTTACCTGCCAGTTAATGACCAACAAAATATTTCCCAAAAAATGTGCAAGAGTTTTAAAATGCCATTATTAAAGCACGCTGTGTAAAACGCATGAATTTACGTGAACTTAGAGAAATTAAATACCGTCATGGCAAAATATTCCAAATTATTAAAAACTTACAATTAAGCATTATTATTTAAATCGATTTTCGCTGAAACGAAAGTTTGGTATATGTATGCAACCAACATTAAATTAATTTGTAAACGACCTATATGTTCTACGCACAGTAATGGTACTACAAATCATAGGAAAATAAATGAAAAATGTAACACTTTGGCCAAAAAATTTGATCATAGAAAAGGAGTTAAAAAGATACATTTTTGGTAAGTACAGAAAAAATCAAAATTTCAGAAAAAAATCATTTTCCGAAAAGAACACGATATATTTAAAAAATTGCAGAAATTGTTTTTTCAATTTTATTTTGGATCTTAATATAACGAACAAAAAATAAACATTGTTTTTGTAAATTTTCGTAGCAACCAAAATTTTAAACATTTTACACGCTATATCTTTGTGTAATGTTAAAATATTCACTAAAATTATTAACCCTTCATCTGTCTAGGAGTTTATATTCAAAGTTATAGACCATTAAATTGCGCAAGACTTTAAAATTCAAGTAAGCGGTATTGTTAAAATCGGCAATCAATAATTAGCAAATTATAAAATTTTGGAGTTTGATTAAGACTAAGATTCAATTTTTTTGGATGCTCTGATTTTGTAAATCAGTCATACGTCAGTTTAATCCGTCTTGTAGGAAGTACGAGAGATAGTAGTTAGTGTAGTAAGGAAGGAAACACTGTTCCTAAAACCTAAAAATACCTAACCAATTTAATCTAATTACATGTAGGAGCGGTACATTAAAACCCAATCTAAAATTAATTCAAATATAAATTTAACCCGGTTAAAATGCTACGCTCCCCTTATAAAATATCAAAATCTTATTCGCACGGTCTCCAAGTTTCAACTTATCACACCTATGTAATATTTCCACGTAGCAATGTCACGAAATATGTCTAAATGAAATTCTATTCTATTCTAAGTGTGTGTTTTCTTCTATCTGACCTATTGCTGGCAGAAGTTACTTTTCTTTTACGAACTTGTGGTGAAATAAAAATATTAAATCTTAAGAATAGACAACATTAAACGTTTTTCTCATGGCTTTAGAGCTTTGATTTAATATCATACATTCTCAGAGTTTTGTCGTGTTCATAGTTTATTTACCGTTTATTAACATAATTTGAAATCTATGTATTGTTCAAATATTTATATATTTGATTTTCCAACAAACAACTGCCAAGATTTGTTACCCATCTGGAGAATAAGAGTGTAAATAGGCGAATGAGCTAAATATATTTTTCAATATTTATTCAGGATCATCATCAAGGATTTATTTTCTCGCTCTTATAGGTCGGAATTGTCATTTAGTAATTATTTCTGACCCAATACTTACCAATTAGAAATGTTAACAACACATTTTTTCTTTTTCATAGATGTTTTGTTGAGTAAATGTTACTTAGAAGCATCCTTCTATTAGGCATACTTTTTAAAAAGGCAAAAGTTTTCATCCATAGCAAGTGCTGAAAAAATTACATAGACCAGCATAACAGTGAACGAATTGCAAGTAAAACTACACCCAAAGTACAGAGGTCCATTTTGGATAATTTTAAATTTAGGGAAAGTTGACTGTTTTATGGTAGAGTGCAATTGAAGTTCCAAGAATAAGAAAAAATATAAGTTTGTTCACACGGGATACTATATACAAACCAAGCAGTTTATCTGGAAATTAAAACCATTCCCAACGTAGTTGGTAACAAGAAATTCAGCTCTTCTTGCAACTTGTTCAATATTTTCGATCAAAACTATTGTCTTGCTCTATGACAAACTGTACTTGCCATCCTTTCTTCTATTACTTGACTCAATAAACGTTTGTCACCGCTTCGCTGTATTTCCTTTCTATTCTTTTACCACTCGTTCACCACATAGAAAAAGTCGTTTCTTTGAAATGCATAGAAATATATTGCGGGCGTCTTCAAATAAATAATACCTACATATTTTAGAAACTCCCAATAAGCAAATGCTACTCCCTCAATGCACTTATTGATTACGTAATATTTTTCTTATGAAATCCATAATGAATTTTGAAAGAGATTAGACCAGCGTACATATGACTGGTTATCGAACAAAGTGTAGGGAGCTAAAAAACTGAAGGCCCTTAAAATATCCCAAATTGGTAAAATTTGAATATTTGAGCAATATCACCTATTCAGATTTTAAAGTTTTTTTGGTACGTTCTCGATGCACCATATAATATTCTATAACCTCAAATATAATTAATGTTACACATAAATGCTTTGAGTTTCAGTTATTTTCGAAAATCTACAACAAAACCAAGCATGTTCTTTTTATCCCTAGCCACTTAATAAATGGTGCAAGCCTCAAATGAATTAAAAACACTTTCAAGGTTTCCTCCAAATTTTGGATATAACAATTTGATCAGCTCAAATTAGGTTTCTTTAATATTTTGGTGAACACGAGTACCTCGTTTCCATGTTTGTCTTTATCTGTAGTGGTCACTTTAACTAATTGCTTCTCCATAATATAACATTGCGTATTTCATTTAACTTTCCTAAATATATCAGCAGTTTAATATGTTCAAGCTCTGTTTTGCTTCATTATTTCTAAAAGTTTTTGAATATTTTAAGATGCTATAGAGAACCTTCTTTATTAAAAAATTTAAATTAAAAACGTCCCAGTAGTTCCAAAGCGAATATTCTTAATTTCAAATGAGAAAATAACTCTCAGCCTTGTACTTCTAGCCGCCACATAGCCTAAAACTTTAAATAAAATAAAGAACTTTGTAGTTTCGGTGAATAATGATATAGGAAAAAATATTTTGAAATTTTACCAAAGAACTTTTCAGCGTTATGCATAGGAGTGTATTTCCTAACCATTTTATGATAAGCCATGGTGCTTAGTGCGAAATTTAAAGTAAACATTTCTATATATTGATCACAAGGACGGCTCAGACTCATGATTTTCAACGTATGCTGAGATACCAGGAGCGTCGATATAATTATGAATGGAGATAATAATAGTTATGACCAAAAAGTGGAGTATCTGTAAAATATATAACCGGATATTTTGAATTTTGACATGCAGACTCAATAATTTTTTTTCTACAATCGTGCGGAAAACTTCATCTTTCCGCACTCATTTTAGTCTGGAAAGAGCACCAGTGCGGAAAAGTAAATAACCCCATTTTTTTGAAATATGCTTACTGATTTTAAATATTTAAAAATATATTGATACGCTGATAGTTAGCAAAATGATTTAAGGACATAAATTTGCTAGAATCCTGCTATAATTTTCAACAAAATAGTAAAAAATATGTAAAACGTGTTTAATGACTCTCGTATTATGCCTTATAAAATCAATGTTAAGCCATAATAAACACCTGCTTTTTTTTATTTGACAGTTTGTATCACCATAGACACAAAGTAAAAATGCGCGTGTCAATCAAAATCAATTTTGCTGTCGCTGATTTTTGTCGTAGTAAAACCTGAGTAAAAGTGTTTTTAATGGATTCTTCACACGAAGATTTGGCAGAGTCAGTGTTGGAAGCAGCTAGAACTGCAAACTTCAATCTGCTACCATTAAAATCCCGTCATAGGTATAAGGGAAAATATATTCTGTTTAAAACCTGGTGTTAAACTAAAGGCATCAAAACTGCAAAAGAACCCGTTTTTCTGGCATATTTCGCCTAACTTTCCAAAATATGTTAGCCAAACACGTTTTGATCCAGATACTCTATGTTAAAAAATATGATCAAACTCAATGGAAGCAAGTTTTTCAAAGTCACAGCTAATTTAAAAAAAAAACAAAATTTCTAAATTTATAAATGAAGCGCCTGACGAAATGGAACTCCATATTAATATAGCTACTATATTTGGTTTGGAGGGCGCATGTCGCCAAGAAGAACTAATAAAAATGTCATTGGATCATATATCATCACATCAGACACAAAAAATTACCGTTCTAGAAGCTTTGTACTATCTGATGAAGCTGAAAGCGGAGAATATTTAAAATTAGTCAGAGAATATGCGATTTTAAGAAAGCCACATAGGTGTTTTTTTTTGTAAACTACAAGAAAGGTGCTTGCACAGTACAATGCATCGGAATAAATACCTTTGGAAAAATGCCTTCAAATATTGCAGGTTATCAGCCGCCACAATGCTTGGAGATTCCGGAGAAGGAATAACAAATATCAAACGCCGCCTCGGAAGTTGGAAATCTACAACCGTGGCAGAAGGTTACTTAGAAAGCTCAACAAGTCTTTAGAAAAATCTATCCCATAAAGTATTGAACTTCAGTAGCCGTTCCTTCCACTGGTCACCGACTTTCACCACTTACAACAATAAGTACTTATCCAAACCCAACCTACAAGTCCCAGAGATCCCTGGAAAAAATCTAGCCTCTGCAATTAATTTACAAAATGCTAAAAACGGCACGTTTACTATTCATGTTGCTAATAATAATTAATTTGTGATTATGTATTTGATATAAATAAACGATTCTAGAAGAAATAGTGTACCTTACACGTGCGGAAAAGTAGCACTTTCCGCACTTGTTAGGTAAACTATTATATTCGCTAATAACTGTAACCAATTTTGAAAAGAAATTTTATTCATAATAGTTTCTATCTGGAATATTGGGATTTTAAATTTATATTTTTTAACTATAGATATTTATTTATAATGAAAAGAAGTATATGTAATTACGCTTCAATCAACTTCAGCTATTCCAAACAGTTATGCAATGTTCGGCGTAAATGTTGTTAATACGTAAATGAAAATACGAAAATTTAACGGAATCCATAAGTTTTAATTTGAGGTTGAGAAATGTAATGAAAATTAGATAGGCACAGGATACTTACCGCATACTTCTAGTAATGTGGAAATGGATCGTTTGGAACTTAAAGAGGGGCATTGGGAATGCCCTTTTCTTTTAATTCCTGAATCGCCAATTTCCCCAGACTATTTTTTACGATTTCACACTATAGTCGAATGCGGTCTTATCGTGAAGGTCCAAAGGTCACCAACATTATGACTCAAATCAGAAAACACAATGAATACCAAAATGTTGTGTGATTCTTTTATGGAGCTATTAAATCTCGATGTGCTATTTACCAATATACAGGGAGAAAGAAAATAGTTTTTTTTTATTATATTACGCAATATTATTAAGATATTTATTACTATTTTATATATTAAATGCCGAAGGACTAAATAAGAAAATTCGCTAAATATGTATTTGGTTAAAATTTTTTGGTTGGCAAAAACAAGAATACACAAAATGGCAAGCGCCTTATACAGCCACTTAATGAAAGTGAGATTTTTTTATCAATCACCAAAAATTATGAGCCCCGCTTGACCTAAAAATCTAACCACTTATACAGTGTCATTTGTTTAAATGCGGGCCACCCCTGTGCAAAGAAAACTTGTTCCTTTTTGGTATTGTGATAACAAAAAAATTTTATTTTGCAAGAATATTATACACTTTTGTACCAGATAATTAGTTATTACTTCTCTCGTGAGATTTTTTCAGATCTTTACGTTTAAGGGTTCCTAGATGCCGGAAAACACGTTTTCTCAATTTCGTCTGTCTGTAGGTATGTGAGTCCATCAGTGTTCGCGGCATAGCTAAAAAAGTACTTATCCGATTTCTTCAAATTTCAGGCTAAAATTAAGGGCCATGCATGGCGAAAAATACAGGCTCTATATATATATATATATATATATATATATATATATATATATATATATATATATGGCCTGTAATTTTCGTTACCCCTAGTCTCTGGTAAAGCGATTTTACCAATTTTTATATATCAAATTTTAATACATTTTTTTATAAAAAAATTTATTTATTTTAAATACGCTTTAAAATTGGAACAAGTATTCTATAATTATTTATTTATTGCCTACAAAATTACAAATGCACTAAAAAAGTAAGCAAAAAATGGTGTCAAATCTAATAAAAAAATTTTTAAATTAAAATTCCCTGGCTAATATTCAGGAGCCAGTGCCAAAGCTCTGAGAATCGGTATAAGGAATGTACAGAAACTTATGCATGAAAAAAAAAACATAATTTACTTCCGAAGAAGATTAAGAAATATACACGAAAAAATCCAAAGACAAAAGACTTAAGTTACAATGTAAAAATGGATATTCATAATGCAATTTATGATTTATACACGACAAAGACTAATATAATCTTTCAGAAACTTTTTAATATTATAGACTAAAAAATATCATCATGACTTAAAAAGTCCTCATCTGCTGAGTCGTTCTCAAATGGCGCAATGATCATTGGTGCTATTTCGACATTTAAAACTCGTTCTCGATTCCAACAATCCCATACTAATTTCTCCGTATGTTCTACAGATTTCTTCCAGTACTCCGGGGTAATATAATTTAATGAATCTTGCCAAACAATTTGCACTTCATCTGATGTAAGACCATCGTTCACGTGTTTTGCGCAATATGATTTTGCCCCAGGCCATATTAATTCTATTGCGTTAAACTGGCAATGGTATGGCGGCAGTCGTAAAATCTCATCTCCATTTTCTCGTAATATTTCATCTACGGCATATATTGTTGGTTTTTTAATAGATTTTGCCATTAAAAGAAGTTCTAGTTTCAGCATATTGGGTAAAGGATTTTGTTTTTGTTTTATTAGCCAGTCATAAATATCACTTTCCTTCCAGGATGAAGTAGGTTGTTTATTTAAGATTCTTGAATGATAAGATGCATTGTCCAGAATGATTAAAGATGGAGCATCTAAATTTAGAATCAGTTGTTCTTTTAACCACTTTTCTAACAGTTCACAGTTCATATTATCATGGTAGTCCATACTTTTGGATGTTGAAGAAAATAGTAAACTTGCGCCTGGGAGAAATCCTGTTGAGGAACCTGCATGCAAAATGATGAACCGTTTTCCTGTCCCACATCCCTTTTTTCTCTTGACACTTTTTACAGACTCGTCCTGCCAAGATTTCGAACCACTTCCATTAGAAAATATCCAGGTCTCGTCTAAAAATACCACTTTTCTAAATTTTGAATTAACATTTTCCATCTATTTCTTTAAAAACTGGATACGCTGACTTGCTATATGTGGCAACTCGCATAAAAATCTTTGATTATAGTCCTTTTCATATCGAAAACCCAACATTTTTATTAATTTTGACAACGATTTTAGTCCAATTTCCAATATGCCTTGATTTTTTAAAGCTTCTTTTAAAACTTGAAGGGTTACATTAGTTTTTGATGTGTATAAATGGTAAATTGCATTACGAACATCCATATTTACATTGTCGCTTAAGTCTTCTGTCTTTGGCTTTTTTCGTGTACATTTCTTAATCTTCTTCGGTAGTAACTTATGCTTTTTTTCGTGCACAACTTTCTGCACAGTCCTTATACCGATTCCCAGAGCTTCTGCTACCGTCTCCTGGATATTGGCCGGTGAATTTTTATTTTCGTAATATTTTATTAGATTTAATACCATTTTTTTCGCTTGTGGATGCAAAAAACCCGAAAATTGTTTTCTATTACTCATTTTGTCACTGACGTGTCAATGTGACTTTGAGGTGACATCGCTCAAAGATTTTTGCAACTTCTGGTATTTATATGTTTATCCTCTTTTTTCATATGAAAATATCGTAGGTCTATCTAATTCATCTTCCGGATTTTATGCGGAGGATATGATTACACGTAATAAATGAAAAACCAACTTAAAAAGTTAGTCGTTGATAAATCGTAAATACCCGCACCACCGCACGCTAACACTGCTTTTGACTATACTATGTTTATTAAACGTTTCTACCTGTGTGTGGCAAAGTATACGACGGTACAATTTGTCATTCGTACTTGATGCAGTGCTTAAAGGGACAGGAAGCTGCTCCGTTGAGCAGTTGCACACATAAGTTCTTGCTCTGTTTAAATTAGCGTTTGTGTATAGAAACGCACTTAACAAGATACAGTATTAAATACAAATGAACACATGTAATAATCTGTAGTGATTTTAAATAGAATCAATGGTTGTGTGTTGTGAAGGTATTTTTTTATACAAAAAATAGCCTTAGCTAAGTAATTTTAGGAAATATAATTTCATAATTTTATTTTAATTTTTATCTCCCTCGCAAAAGGGAAGTATTGTAATCGTGAAAAAATCACTCTCCAAGATTTTTTCAAATCTTTACGTCCCCGGATGCCGAAAAATATGTCTGTTTGCGGCTTAGCTAAGTAACTAATTACCCGATTGGCTTCAAATTTGGTTAAACATATGGGGATGACCTGGTAAGATTTGGGTAAAAATACAATGTGACGAAACAAAATGGCGGCATAGTGAAATGTTAAAAAAATAATTACTAAAAAACTACTACCCAATTCATGTCAAATTCTGCACGAAAATTAAGTATTATGTAGCAAAACAAGATGGCGGAACAAAATGGCGGCTTAATAAAATTATTAAAAATTTAGCTTGAAAAACTACTTAGTGGACTAATTTTAAATTTTACCATTAGTTGGCGAAACAAAATAGCGGCCAAATAAAATGTTTGCAATCGTAAAAAAAATTCACCCTCACAGATTTTACATATATTGTATCTGTCTGTCAGTTCGTGGCATAGCTTAAAAACTACTTACCAGATTGACTTCAAATTTTAGTAAAAATTTAAGGGTCATATGGAAATGACTTGGTAGCATTTGGTAAAAATATGGCGAAACAAAATGCGACCTAGCGAAATGTTAAAAAAATGGATGATGTAACAAAATGGCGCCCAATAAAAATGTTTAAAAAGACATTATATACATGTTACTATATGACTATGTACTAAACTAAATTGGGTCACACTTCATTATTCCTAGTAAAACGAAAGATTCATAACGAGGATGTTCCGGGGTAAAGGGAATTTACCGATTTTTTAGGAATCTCACGGAATACATATCTACAAACATATATATATATATATATATATATATATATATATATATATATATATATATATATATATATATATATATATATATATATATATATATATATATATATATATATATATATATATATATATATATATATATATATATATATATACCCATAGGTATATATAAAAATCGATAAAAATGCGCTCTCACACATCTTTATCAAAAGTTCTTGGCCGGAAAAGATATATGTATAATAGCAGAAATACATAATTTCTGCAGGTCTGCGATTTTGTCATATCGAGCAATCTGTTATTTCAGATCTCCCTGGGTACAAGTGCCTGATTAGAGGCCCAGAAATCATGATCGCACACCCTGTGACATAATCGATTCTTCTAGTAGGCCGCTTCGCACCTGCAGAAATTATGTATTTCTGCTATTATATATATCTTTTCCGGCCAAGAACTTTTGATAAAGATGTGTGAGAGCGCATTTTTATCGATTTTTATATATATATATATATATATATATATATATATATATATATATATATATATATATATATATATATATATATATATATATATATATATATATATATATATATATATATATATATATATATATATATATATATATATATATATATATATATATTTTATATATATAAACAGTATTATATATATATATATATATATATATATATATATATATATATATATATATATATATATATATATATATATATATATATATATATATATATATATATATATATATATATATATATATATATATATATATATATACTTTATACTTTATTAACAAAACTTTCATAACATTAAACAGTGATTATAGTACACAACATGAAGTAAATTTTTAAATATTCAGAAAGTTTTCTAATAGAATGCACCTATATGTGGAATGTGCATAAGGAAAAAGTATATTTATATAAACATAGTCCTGAATATATTTAATTGCATCACAACACAATCAACACCAAAGGAAATTTTATACAATAAAAATTATTGAAAGTCAAGATAGTTTTTCAGATTATATGTAAATTTAGTTTAGCATTGCAAGTTAAAACAACCCTTCAAGCAGTGTATAGTTGTCATAAGTAAACTTTTTGCATAATAAATTAAATTTATGCTTGTTTTTTACCTCTCGTATCAATAATGGTATTCTATTATAAATTTTTGGTCCAATATAAGTTACATATTTCAAATTAAGATTATTGTGACTAGTGGGAAGTTGAATTTCTTTGTTTTTATTTGCTCTAGTTACATAATTATGATTTATGGCTATTTTCATTGTGTCATGGCAATGTATGTAAGAGCATATTGTTGTCATATAAATTGTTCTTATATCAGTCATTTCTGGAGTAAAAAGCATGCTTGTTGGATACAATTTGTTTTTGTTTTAGTATTATTTTTATTAAATATTTTTGAATGATCTTTAATTTATAAAGACTGGAATCATAGAGTCCACCCCAAACTAGTGTTCCGTATCTAATTATAGATTCAACAAAAGCCTTATAAACCGTCATCAGTATTTTTCTGTTTAGAAACTCTCAAAAGATAGAATTTATGAATTAACATTTGAATTTTTTTAGATAAATAGTCAATATGCGGTTGCCATTTTATGAATTGATCAATGAATATGCCTAGGTACTTTGTATGTGATATTTCTAAAAGACTATACTATTAAAATAAGGTCTATTAGCTCTAGTAAGGAAGAAAGCGATGTAGTTTGTCTTTGCCAAGTTCAAGGTTAGCTTATATGTTTAAAGCCAATTTTTTATTTTTTAAAACCCAGTTATGACTTGATGTTTCACGCTATCCCATGTGTCACCCGCAAAGACTATTGCTGTATCATCAGCATAAGACACAGATAACCCATATAAATTAGTTTTTAATAGGGAGTTGATATATGAAACAAAAAGTAATGGTCCCAGAACTGTGCCCTGAGGAACACCAATCTTTACTTCCTGTTTATTACTTAGGATGTTATTAAGTTTAACCATCTGGTGTCTATTAGTCAAGTAACTTTCAAATATTTTAAATGCTATTCCCCTTACACCACTATTGTAAAGAACTTGAAGAAGTTTGTCATGAGGTACAGTATCAAGAGCCTTTGCAAGATCTAGAAATACAGCAATACACTTTTTATCATTGTTTAAATTATGTACAACCTCTATTACAAGTCGGTGCATCGCGTCTGAAGTACTATACCCCTCTACAAACCCATACTGATTTTGTGACAAGATGTTATTGTTTATATAAAACTGAGTTAATCTTTCCTTTAGGCATTTTTCAAACAGCTTAGCTAGGTTACTTATGAGGCTTATGGGTCGATAATTATTAATACAACTTAGTGATTCAGCTTTATGTATAGGCGCAACTATTGATATTTTAAAGTCTGATGGAACAATTCCTGTTTCAAAAATCAGGTTAAATATATACAATAATGGATTAATTATTTCTAAGTGAATCTGTTTAATTAAATGAACTTGAATACCATCGTAGCCTGGCGAGCTATTGTTCTTAAGGGAGGAAATGTGTTTTATTAGTTCATTTGCTGATACGGGACTTAGGAATATAGAATTTGAAACTGGTGGACCTGCTCGGCATTCAATCTGTGGAAGAGGAATAGCGTCAGCCATTTTCATCCCGATATTTATAAAGCAATCGTTACAAAAGTTCGCCATATCCAAGGGATCAGCAAAGTTCTCATCAACGTTATTTTTTGTATTAACAGAGTTAGATTTATTTGTTTTCGTTTCATAAGTTGCGTCCTTAATAATCTCATAAAGTTCATGTTTATGGTACTCATTCTTTTGTTTATTAATTACTTTATTAAGTTTATTGCGATATTCTTTATATTCATTTATGATTTGCACATTATTATTAGCATGTAACATTTTTTTTCATTTTATCCCTTTTTTTAATAGATGTAATGATACCATTAGTTATCCAGCTCTTTATCTTTCTGTATTTTTTTTGTGTATACTAAATAAGTTTTAGTAGCCCTACTCATAAGTTCTTTGAATGAGCTTATAAATATTTTAGTAGCTGTTTCAGGATTACTTTCTTTCGTAACACATGACCAGTCAAATTCATTCAGTATTTTTTTAAATTTGGTTATTTTCATTTTAGATTTTGTTATAGCTTCACGATCGCTTAATTTTAATTTATTAGTTATTTTATTGTGACTAATAAGAAGCATGACAGGGTTATGATCAGTTACATCACTATTAAGAATATACGAATTTATCTTTAGATTGTTTGATTTTAGTTTTTCTTTGACAAATATATGATATAAACAAGTTTTAGTGAGAGGTCTAGTTATGGAGTTTATATAAGGATTGATAACCAAAAGAGTTCATCAGAGAACGGTAGTCCATTACACTATCATTATTCCTATCTAAAATATTAATGTTAATGTCCCCTAAAAATATTTGAACATTCGCTTCAGTTGTCAAGTCTTCCAAAAAGGAAAGTATGTCGTTTATATAGTCAGTTTTTGGTATAGGAGGTGGCTTATAACTTGCTATTATTGCATATGATACATTATTTATTTCAAATGTCACTCTGCTCAGTGTTGCTCTTGATTTCTTTAACTGAGTAAAAGAAAAGTCGGTATTAATATTGTTCTTTACCATGAGTATAATGCCATCATTTTTGTTATAATTAGCTTGGTTATAATAGGTTTTATAACCCGGTAAATTACAATTGTCAATAGTCACAAGTTGAAAGGTTTCGCTTAGAACAATAATATCAATAAAATTCAATTTATATGTCTCTAAAAAACTAGCTAAGTTGTCAATGTTTTTATTAACGCTTCTAATATTAATATGAATAATACTTAATTCTTTACAAAGGATTACATGTTTTTCATTCTTACTATCAAATATCTCACTACTAATGTTTGTTTCATCCTCCATTATATCTAGAATTTCATCCTGCGTATTAATAACCATGAGTGTTAAGAGTTAGTCCATTTTATTTTTTATTAGTTCCATATGATATTTTAGCGATGAACAGTTTGAATCTAAGGCAGTGTGATCAATGTTGTAATGATATTGTAATATATATATATATATATATATATATATATATATATATATATATATATATATGTATGTATGTTTGTAAAAGTCTTCTTGAGTATTTGATTCTGTGGTATATATACAAACACTATAGTGGGTTTATAAGCGTTTTAATCAATTGAGGTTTCGGCTACTTCAGCCTTTGTCAAAATTGCTTATAGGGCTAAAAAGAACAGTTTTTATATTTAAGTTCTCCCAAAAACACATTATGCTCTTTTTGTTCTGAAATTCGAACCTGGAGGGTCTGGCCTGGGCCACGGCTCTCTGCACCTCTGTACCACCGCCTGGTATGATAACCTCTGTTTAATATATCGAGTTTAAGATGCAATAAATTTTTCTTGTATACATACCAAAATATTAGTTTTAGAAGTTAGGTTACGTTTTTAATAAACAGACTTTAAGCTTACACCTCCCTATATTCACTAAAAAGGTTTAAGAGTTACACCAGATCTAATTGCCATAACAATTGAAACTGTTAGCTTGCTATTTGTGTTTTGCGCATGTCACTGTCCTTTTGAATGTGACATTTACAACAATTTATGCGTCGAATTGTTTCTTATGTCATTTTAAATCTACAACTGTCATATCAGACATGAATACGCGTAATAATGTTTTATGTAATTTTAACAATGTAGTCATGTGTCTGAATAATTATGTTTTTTGTCATAATGTGTAATGTCTATGTTCCTGTTTTAGGTAAGTGATTTTTAATAAAAAAAAATTTGACTTTGAGAGAATTTAAACATAAAACTGTTCTTTTTAGCCCTATAAGCAATTTTGAGAAAGGCTGAAGTAGCCGAAACGTTAGTTGATTAAAACACTTACGAAACCACTATAGTGTTTCTATATATATATATATATATATATATATATATATATATATATATATATATATATATATATATATCGTAGGACCAAATACCCAAGAAGACTTTTACAAAGTACGGTCGAAATAAAGAAAAAAAGAAAAAAAAAGAAAGAAAAACGCTGTTTATATATATATATATATATATATATATATATATATATATATATATATATATATGTAAAATAAAATCTATGAGCTGCACTTATTTGTAAAATGAGTACAGTTAAAATTGGTACATTTTTAAAAATTTTTTGCATCCTAGGAATTAACATAAATTATTTAAAATACACATATAAGAAAACTGATTATTATTAGTATATAAAATAACACCAAACATCTTGTTGTTGACAGTTAAATGAGGTGATGAGATTATCTGATGAAAAGTTATTGCCTAAGACCATTCCCAGGAGCTTAATACTATTTGCTAATTTTAAATCGTTGTTGTCAATAGTGAGACTTTCTGGTTCGCTTACTTTGACATTTTTGTCTTAAATAAGATAACATTTATTTCAAGTTATTTAGTATTAAATTATTTTTTGCAAATCTAATATGGGCTCTCATCAATAATGGCGCCATTATTGTATAGAGGTAAACTAGATGCTTTAATTAAAAAGTTAGTATCGTCAATCTAATTCGTAATTTTACAGTTTTCTTCCATATAAAATCATTAATGTAAATAATAAGTAAAAGCGGGCCCAAAACATTCCGGGTGTACATCCGTTCACTACTGTCGTACTGAAAAGAAGAGTTTTCATGAAGTTTTGCCAAAATCATATGTGGCAATTTCGAAGCTTTCTTTCATACTTTTTCGAAAGTTTAACAGTCTTAATATTCTTATTATGACAATCTCCAAAAAAATTTTGAGTCAGCTAAAAGCCTCATCAGTATACGTCGATAAAGTAGTGCACAATATATCGTGCTACAAATTCTCAGAAAGTGAAAAATCCTTACTAAGTAAGGGTTTAAATTTTGCGATATCGCCCTCTAAGGAAATTCCTAAAGAAGAAATAATAGTTGGAGTGAAAGCTGTCCTTGTCTCTTTTAAAGCAAGCATTCTAAGATCCAGCCACCGGAAGAAAATGCCACTGGACACAGGGCCCTAACAAACCTTCGAAATAATAAAGACATCACAATCCTTCCATATATATATATATATATATATATATATATATATATATATATATATATATATCGATTACTCCAGATTTTTGTGACTGATTGACAGACTGGTTTGACCGAAAATGACCCTAACTTGTTTTAAGTCGGAAAAATCAATTTTTGGTTAATAACTTAGTTATGTCAAATACAACTACCCCATTTTCTAATCACGGTTAAATGGAGTTTTTCAAAACGCATAGAATGACATAACACGATCATACATGTTGTTTGAGTTTTTTTGTAATTTATTTATTTTTGTCTCCAATAGCCATAAAGGCCATTGCTTAACATACACCCACATAAGTAAGTATGCCATTACAAAATAGGTAAAAAAGAAATTTTGTTAATGTTTATTTATGACCTAAACTACCCTAAAACTAGTTCTTAACCATAAAATATTTTTAACTAACCACCAATAAGATTTTTTTTTCAAAATGTCTTCACCGAGCAGCTCTACATTGCCTAATACGGAACACATTTTCTTCTACAACATTTTGTAGCATTTGAGGAGTAATGATTTGAAATGCTTCTCGTATTCTATGTTCCAATACTTCAAGTGTTGCTGTTGGTGTCTGATATACACGATTTTTTATGTACCCCCATAAAAAAAGTCCAGCGGAGTGAGGTCTGGCGACCTTGGTAGCCACTAGATCGCTCCATTTGTGGCTATATTGCTCCAAATAAGCAATCACAACTCGGGCATTATGGGGTAGAGCTCCATCTTGTTGGAAGCAAATGTACCGATTTAAAGCCAACGGAATGTCTTCTAAAAACCCCTCAATTTCGTTTTGCAAAAACTGTAGGAATCTCTCTCCTGTTAAAGGTCCTTGAAAGAAAATTGGCACAATTATTCTGATTCCCAATAGCCCAATCCAAACATTTACTCCGAATCTTTCTTGAAAATTTCCAACATTTAATCTATGCTCATTTTGCATAGACCAATATCTTGTATTTTGTCGATTGAACATACAATTGTTTGTAAATCTTCACTCATCTGTGTATAATATCGTTAATGAAAAATTATTTGGGCCATTATTTTCCAAAAACCATTTAGCGTATTGAAACCTTCTTTCGAAATCACCCTCGTGCAAATACTGGTGTAGTTGATACTTGAAGGAGCAATACGTATACTTTTTTAATATTTTCCAAACTGATTGTTGACTAATGTTTAGTTCTTGAGCAATTTCTCTGGTTGAAGCTGTTGAATTTTGGTCCACAAAACCTAATACATTTATTTTTGTCTCCTCGTCAATAATAAATCTATTTCTTTGTTCATCAGGCACTTCTCTCATTTTTCTAACTAAATAATTAATGTACTGCCTTGACGGATGGCGATATCGATCAGGATATTCCATTCGATACACACGTTCAGCTTCATAGGCACTTTTGCCGCACTGACCGTATATTATTAAAATATCGACTTGCTCACTTCTACTGAATAACATTTTTATTTAAAAGTCACGAAAGAAAAATTACTAGGTATAAAACAAGCACAATAAAATTCGGATGTCAAATAATAAACTGTCAAAATAAAAAATGTTCTTTTTTCCATAGCCTGCTTGTAGTTTTTTGTTTTGCATAGACCATTATCTTGTATTATGTCATTTCTGGTGTTTGGAGACAAAAATAAATAAATTACAAAAAAACTCAAACAACATGTGTGATTGTGTTATGTCATTCTATGCGTTCTGAAAAACTCCATTTAACCGTGCTTAGAAAATGGGGTAGTTGTATTTGACATAACTAAGTTATTAACGAAAAATTGATTTTTCCGACTTAAAACATTTCTGAAAAGCAAGAAAGTAAAGAAAAAAACAAAAATGTATTTTTCTAACAATGTACACATTCACTAGAATGATTCTGAGTTGGTCATGGCCTTCTAAACTAAAAATTAAATATCGTGATAAATTCTTTTTCGTTACCAAAATCGCAACAAAACTAGAACTATCGGACGTAAAATGATCCATAAATTCAAAATATTGAAAAATATGCGAGTGTCTCATTTAAAAATCGAAAGTTAGAGTCATTTCCGGTCAAACCGGAAGTCACAAAAATCTGAAATAATCGTCATAAAATGGCATTTTGGTAGTTTAACACCTCGGGCCAGTTTTAAAATAATCAGCTAATAAATTAAGAAATGGCAGACCATAAGTGATCTCTTTTACACCCGGTATGTATATATATATATATATATATATATATATATATATATATATAATAACTCTCTTAGAATCAAATCCCCACAACATTCCTTCCAGATGTGTTTTTGATAAACTCCAAACAATTTTATGAAATCCTTTTGTAGTTGGCATGAACACGTCAACATTTAGTACTTCTTGAGTGGTCACATATCCCAGTTTTTTCTTTTAAAAGGATTTGTAACTGAACAAGAAAGTTTAATATGTCTGTATAAAACCTCTTTCAAAATTTAAGAACGGGAACTTTGAAGTTGTATACGTGTTTTCCTTCTTAATTTTAAAAAGCTCTGGATTATCTTAAAACTTCCGATGAAAATCTAATAAAACTTCCGCAAAGTTTAAGCCCTCGGTTAGTATATGAATATTACAAATTTTATTTTACAAAGTCTAATGCCAAAATACTTCTTTGTTCAATGAGTAAACCCAAACTTTAAAATTAACTAATTTTTTTTTAGTTTTGTTTGTTTAATGTTTAATCAGAGTTTCGCATTCAGGTTTTCACTTGGGCGAGGTTTTAATTTAAATTAAAAAGGTAATTTTAAATTTAATTTTATAGTTGTTTACTTAAATAAAATATGAGTTATTACAGTGAATATTTAGAACAGAAAATAATTACACCATGGCGTACATTATGTATGGAGCTTAATTAGAAAAAAGTCTCTGTGTGGATCTGATTAATTTCAGTAAAATAAATACATTTTCGGAAAATTATTTTCTGCTTGCTGGTTCAAATGTTTTATGGCATTAAACAAACTACCTAATTCACTTTGTTGTAATGTACAAAATCCTAATTAATTCGTAAGGTATAATAAACAAATTTAAATATAAAAATAAATCGGAATCTACAGGATTATTCAACATTTGTGTGTGATGAAATATTTTTGCTTTGCAATGATATCGTCATAATACGGAAAAGATACACAAAACAGGCTACATATGCTTCATGAAATCTGGGGGAATATGGGCTTAAATTTTAGTCTTATAAAAATTGAGTATAAAAAGAGTTCTTAATAGATTCGCACCATAAAACCAATAGCAAAAAGCACTAAACAATACCATTTAAACACTTTGATAAAAGTACTAACATTTTGAAGAACACGGTATTCTTTAAAAAACATTTATAAATATAATGCTCAATATTTAAAATAGAAATGGGAGATCGGTGACATCAGTATTTACAACATGGAGGATAAAACTTTATTATGTCACTAATATTAATTTAAATTTTTGTAATGCGCTTCATTACATCATTAACGGTGGAATGAGTTTTATTAAACAACTAGCCATTTACCGACTTTTTTATTTTGAAATCAAAATATTTTCGTAATGCAAACTAGTCTTGTACTGGCTCTTTTTCTACACTATTTCTTTTCACCTCGAAATAGAGTTCATGTAATTGCCACTTTTGGCAGGCATTGTAACCAATTTTAAAATGTTCAACAGTAAATGTGTTTTTTCTACGATTGGGAGGAAAAGAAACTAGTACCACTTTTCCGCACGATTTTTGAAATTATGACATATAATTTGACACCCCTGGTATATATTATAATAATTAGGTGCAGTACACATAACCTTATTCTGAAGCAGGTGGTAAATATTGTTGTATGCCTCAGCAACTATGAAACAATCAAAAATTGACAATCGACAAATGTATACCTTTTTCAGTTTCATCATTTTTGCAAGTTTTTGTGGTAAAAGGGACAGCGATGAAGAACAATTCGAAGGAGAAGGAAAGACACCATAGAGGCCATCAACGCAGCAAATAGTATTGTGTTTCCAGAAAAATCTAAAGAACAGTTCAGTTTGTTCGAGTTCTGGTGCAATAAAAAAAAATTATCCACAATAAAGGAAGAGGTATTGCTAGTATATTTTCATGTATTATCAAGTATATATGCCCCATCAACATTATGGTCGAAATATGCGATGTTAAAATTAATCATAAAACTTGAGAAGGACGTTGATATAAGTACATAATATAAACTCACATCCTATTTAAAGTGAGTCAACGATAACTACAAACCAAAAAAAAATAAAACAATTTGGAACAGTAAGATGTAGAAAATTTTATTTGTAATGCTCCAGACAACGCCTTTCTCATGATGAAAGCAGCAACAAGTTTGCACATAAAGAAGACATTCTGGTAATCACCATACCATCTAACAATAACCAATAAGCCGAGAAAGTTTGTAGTTTATGACCCAGATAAGGACAAACCTAGCTACATAAAGCTGTATAGAAAGTATTTGGCTACGCGACCTGTGAACACCACAAACAAACGATTTTTTCTATTTTATAGAAACGGAAAATGCAACAATCAAAGCGTTGGTATCAATACATGACGTCAAAAAGAAATAGACCCCGCATTTCATTCATAAAAATGAAATAAATAGAATCAAACATCAATATGTTGTTCTGTATGAGTGGAAAAAAGACGGACTGGTCGCATAAAGAATAGTTTGCGGTGAAAATTGAAACGCTGTCAAATATCTTCGCGAGGCGTACCAGTGGCGTAGCTATTTTTGAGATAATGTATTATTTGCTATATTTTTTTGAGCCCAAATATTAGTATGGTGGATACGACAGTTTTTTGTTCTAAGATGAACTGGAACGACTTCACATTGCAAACGTAAGAGTTTTAGTAATAACTTGAAAACAATTAATTTAGATGTGTCGTGAAAAAGTCTTCAACAAATAGGAAACTCTTTTATTTCTTGAAAAATTTTGTTCTTGATAAAACTTAGCGCTTGTCGAAAAAATAGTTTTCACAATATTCAACTTTAAGTCAGATAAACAGGGCATTCAAAAAATACGAAAAAGTGTATTTCAAAAATTAAAATTTTTGTGACTGCCGCGGCCGTTTTAAAGACCATAAAAAATCGTAAATAAAGATTTAGTATTAGTTAAGTCATATCAGTAATAGCTAAGGAAAGATTTAAATAGAAAAATGTTTTTTTGTTGTTTGACCTTAAATATCTCCATAACTATAATATAAAAAAATTTACCCAGTTTATATTTACGATTGGCCCTTAAAACTACAGTCACAAAAATTTTATTTTTTTTGAAATTGTTAGTGAAATCCACTTTTTTGAACATCCTGGTCTAAAGTTTATTACTATCAAAAATATTTTTTTGGACCACCAACTTTTATCAAGAAATCGATAATAAAAAAAAGTAAATAAATGCATTAAAATGCAAGGTTTTTTAATAAAAAAACGAAACGGACACGTGGTTTATAAAAATAAAACAAAGTGTAAAAGTTTGGTATACTTTATTTATAAACGGTTTGATATAATAACAAACAACTATTATTATCGACAAAACAAAAGTAACAGCATATTAATTATTTATATAATAATTAAACTCGTTGTCTATTACATATTTAATGATTCAGTGACAATTTTCAAAATCGGAAACTTTATATATATATATATATATATATATATATATATATATATATAAAACTTTAGGTTACCAAGAAGCTGATTTAATAATGTTTTACCAATAATTATATATATAATTTTAAATTTTCAAAGTTTCGCAAATAACTGTTTTCTGTCAATATCTGACAAAATATTTCAGAGGAGCAAATATGTAAACGTAAAAAGTTAAGAGAGGCTACCCTCAACAAAGACGCACCTAATGATTTTTTCGTAAGTGCGACAATTTCTAACATAAATCGATAGGAAAATTAATTTCATTTTTCCTCCACAAAAATCTACTGTCATAAGCAAAATTGCGAATGCGTCCCGAGGCCAAATTTATGACAATTCCAACAAAAATTATTATTATTAAACTTATATATGGTAGCTGCTGAAAATTTCTCTTCGTGATCCGTTTTCACACAATTTAGAATTTCTTATCTTTACGTATACAAAACACGATTTAAGGAATAAGAAAAAAATTTGGGATTGAAGATAATTACCTCCAAAAAATATTCGATTTTGACAATGAGGGATATTTAGAATTCTCAAAAAAAGAAAAACTTTTAAGTAAACGCTCATTAAAAGTAGACATTTGAAGATTTCTAGAGATACTACAAATCTAGCTAATATCATAATGTTTTAGAATTTCGAGAAAGTACTAAAAAGTAAGATGAATACATTTATGATTATTTACCCCGTAAAGAAATCCAGATTTTTAATGTAACATTTTATGGTTCTAGACCCTCTATGGAATATAACACTACATTAACCTCGATATTAACAAAGTGAGTAAGCACTTTCGCCAAGATCATATTTGCTCAGGATATACCTACAATTTATTACATTTTCATAATTGCTCTACCTGCAATGTTTTAATAGATATTGGCAACTTTTTTTCATATTTTGTTGCCCATGCAGGGAGACTAGCAATAAGTGATAAAAAGCATTCTTCTTCTTTGTCATTGAATTGGTTTTGACACGGTTGGATCCCCCCTAGAACTGAAATCCTGGCTACGTGCCTGCAAAAGACTTATTTATGTAATGGTTCATGTGGCAATATTTATTATTAGCAATAAGCTTAGTCATTAAAGAGCAAGCATTTCTATGACGAAATACAACCAATAACAGGTTGAGTTCTTATTACTTTTGTTACTAAAGATGAACATAAATCTAAATTTTGTTACATGGATCCACTTTGTCTTTTGATGTCTACACCAAGAGCATAATGCTTATTTAATACTTTTCTTCATCAGTTTATCGCCGTCTTCATAGGAAATATGTAATAAAATATAATTTGTCACTTTTTAACGCAACCTTTTTTTTGAAATCGGATTTGTTTTTTAAAACATTTTGATTTCACCCTTTTTCTAACACATTTTAGTTCTGTTTACGCGAAGTTAGGTAAAAATTTGGGTCCACTACTTTTAAAAGGCTCGAGGCAGGTAATATTATATAAAAATGCACTACCTTTATATGTATTGGATCTATTCATATTTACAGAAAATCAGCAATAAACAGGGCACAATATTAATATGAATACAAAATTGAACTTTGTATCCCTAAAAACCACAAAAACCATATTATGAAAAACAACATATTTACAGTATTTATCCCTCAATTTACCCCTTTTTTCCCCACCATCCACCTTCCCCGCTATACACTTCACTTATTGACAGTATAAATATTTTGTGCCAAGTTTTTTAATATTTTTAACATTCATTATAATATATTATATTATTATTTATATTACCGAAATCACCTGATAAAAACAGATTCCCCCTAGTTGGGATAATGTACCTCAGGATGGTTTTTATTTACTATTTTGATTACTTACTTTTAAAAACCAAATATTTAGGCGATAAATTAAAACATTTCAAATTTATTAAAGAAAATCTCTAGTAAATGAAAAATTGAAAAGTAAGGCCATTCCGCTATTTTCATTTTTTGTATATGCTTGCTATATGAGAACTCCGACGCTACCCTAAATATTTCTTGAAAATTTCATCCAAAATGCAAACCATCCTGGACTAATTAATGACATACATATAATAATGAGTCTTACAGCTTACTCAATTAAAATTTAGTACCTATGCTTTACCAAATAGTATATTTATGTTGTTTATTAACCCCTCAAAAATGGTGGTTTGAGAAATTTTAGAGGAATATTTGAGATTTTTCACAAATATATAAATTAGCAAAACGCTGTACTTCGTTTATCATCATTATCAAGTTATAAAAATTTAATTTAAGCCCAACGGAAATGTGCAATACACCTGCAATACATTACCTTTCAACTACAGCACTGGTATGACATAACCTTACTTACCTTCGAAAACAAACTTCTGGGTTTAAATCGTCCCTTTTTCTGCAAATAAAGCAAGTTCGCTTTCTTAAAGTTTTTTAAGCAGATTCTTGAAAATAGCCACAAAAAACACTTGGATTTCTGAAAAACACGTATCTCACCAACTCGAGCAATTACAATGCTGCAAATCAAATACGTCAAATTTATGAATGACTACGACCGTCTTCGGCGTATTCCGAATGATCCCGAAAGAAATTTGTAGTAAACTCGAAAAATGTAGAATTCCGACGTTGCCGATTATTCTGGGCTTTATTTCTTGAAATAACGAATAATAATTACAGAAGATTTAAATTACATTTAAAACAGATTCGGTTTGAGTTATTTATATTAAGCTATTTAATTATCAGTTTTAAAATATTCTATATGAAAATTTATACTGGGGATTTCTGGAATTCCTTGTTTATTTAGGTAATAGTACAAAGGATGATATCCGTTATATTCTGGCCGCAGTAACGGTTTGGCAAACCAGGGTTAATGTTGGATTCCTCCAAAATGTAAACAACTGGGTCTATGTTATTTCCATGTCATTGTAAAATACCATCTAACATTGCTGAGTACTTATGCTTTTTGTGGGTGGCATGAACACACGAACATTTGGTACTTCTTGCGTGATGACATATCGCAGTTTTATCTTTTTAAAAGATTTGTAAATGAACAAGAAAGTTCAATATGTCTGTATAAAACCTCTTTCAAAATTTACAATAAAAAGCTCTGGATTATCTTAAAACTTCCCATAAAAATCTAACGAAACTTCTGCAAAGTTTAAGCTCTCGGTAAATATATGAATATTACAAATTTTATTTAACAAAGTCTAATGCCAAAATACTTCTTTGTTAAAGAGGTAATTTTAAATTCAATTTTATAGCTGTTTACTTAAATAAAATATGAGTTATTGCAGAGATTATTTAGAACAGAAAATAATTACACCATAGCGTACATTATGTATGGAGCTTAATTAGAAAAAAGTCTGTGTCTGATTAATTTCAGTAAAATAAATATATTTTCGAAAAATTATTTTCTGTTTGCGAGTCCAAATGTTTTATGCCATTAAACAAACTACCTAACTAACTTTGTTATAATGTATAAAATCCTAATTAATTCATAGGGTATAATAAAATAAATTTAAATATAAAAATAAATCGAAATCTACAGGAGTCAACATTTGTGGGTGTTGAAATATTTTTGCTTTGCAATGATATCGTGATAATACATAAAAGGTACACAAAAACAGGCTACATGATATCTGGGGGAATATGGGCTTGAATTTTAGTCTTATAAAAGTTATAGTGTGGTACCTTAAAAATCAGTAGCAAAAAGCACTAAACAATACCATATATACGATTTTAAACAGTTCTTCGAAATACTAAAATATTTTATAAAAAACAGGGTTTTCTTTTATATAGTGTTCCAATTTTAAAATAGAAATGTGGGATAGGTGACATCAGTACTTACAACACGGAGGAAAAAATTTATTAAGTCACTAGTTTCAAGTTGAATTGGTTATGTAATGCGCCTCATTACATCACTAATGGTGCAATGAGGTTTATTAAACAACTAGTAATTTAATGACTTTTCTCTCTATTTTGCTATTTTGCAAACGTAAAGCCGTATTTTCAACATGCAAAGTAGTGTTGTACTGGCTCTTTTTTCGACACTATTTTTTTTTCTCTACAAAGTTGGCAATGCAAGTCATGGCCAACTTGAAATTGAAACCGGTCGCGTCTGAAAATTGAAAAACGCATGTAATTGCCACTTTGGATCATTGGGCAAAGTGTCGACACGTAGTTTTGGACACGACATATTTTTACGATACTTTGTCGACACCACGCCTACTTTAAGTGCAAAATGAAGCCGAAATGGTGATCAAAATGTATACCCGATAGTGCCCAAAATATACTCAAAGGCTAGTCCAAAATGTGCCTTTACTTTCACTAAAATGTATCCAAAGTCTGATTTTCGATTTCAGAATGTTTTTAAAGTGGAGCTTTAATATTACAAAGTATTACTGATATGTCTCCGCTAAGGTGCGTACTCACTTAGCATGGACAACACCGCACGCGTACGGTTTATACTTGCATTCGTCTTTAATTCCTGCGAAACGACTGACTGCCGTAAAGCGGGCGAACCACACCATACCCATACATTCGGTCAATGTAGACGTTAAAGCGAATATGAACCAATGAATTTCAATGCAAGTGCATCGTTTCTAATTCTTACTGAGGCAGTGCAAAAGAAAATACCGTTGATAGTAGCTATATTTAATAAGATGTAGGGGTATAGAACTAATGCAGGACCTCCGAAATAAATGCCTATGGGAGGTGCAAGTGACAACAGGTAACAAAAATAGGGAAAAACCCAAAGAAGGTGGTGTTACAATATTTGAAAAAACTTAAAATTTTGACATAATATCTACAACAAAAGGACGGTTTAGTGAAATAAATTTAACCAAGGTCAGCTATTTAATTCTAATTGATCATTTAGCAAAACGTCTGATGATTTTAATTTGTTTATTTCCAGAAATTCAAGCATTTTAATTTTATGCTCTTATTTTCGGTATGTAGAATTTCTAGAAGCATGTTGTTCGAGTAACAGATGATTTGCAAAGTATCAGTCAGATTTTTTATTAAAAAAAAAACTATTTTTATGCTCTGAAATGCGTTTGTTAAACGTTCTAGGGTGTCTTTAAAGAAAAAGGTATAAAAGCTGGAATAATTATAATCAGCAGGAAGATATTTATTTGATGGACATAAAATAGATAGTGTATTAAAAATTATAATAAATATAATATAATAAAAATATTAATCCTATTTTTACTGAAGAAAGCATCACACAATTCTTATAAATTTACTAAAAACAAATAAACAAAACTGCATTATTTATCAAACTTTAAACCACCCACTTACATAAAACCTTTAAGAAAAAATTGTAAAATAAATTCCATTGACAGCAGGAAACCAACTTGAAAAGAAAATATTGAAAAATAAAAAGTGGCCATCATCTTGGAAATCTTATTTCATGCAGTACACGCCCAAGCAAGACCTATATTAATTACTATAAAATATTATTTCTTACATTTCAATGTTTTCTATTGATGTTGGTTTTATTTGTATTTGATAAAAAAAATTATTTTCCTCTTTTTAGTTTTATTTATAAGAAGTACATCCCTCCTTCCACTTACTGACATAACAAATATGTTTTGATAAGATTTATTATTATCCACCAAATTAGCTTAATCAGAAAAAAGTTTGTACCCCTATAGGTCAGAGGATGCACCTCTTTACTTTTTTGGGTTAATTACAGTTTATGCATCAAATTTCAATATTTCAATTTATATTAAAGCATTCAACTTTCTCGCAGGCAGAAATCAAAATGGAGCCATTACCCAATTTTTATATTTTTAGAATCTACTCGCTATGAGATCAGCACTATCCTAAATACTTCTTGAAAAAAATCATGCAATTTGGCCAAATCTTCCCAGAGAAATCGATGTACTGGGTCTTTGCTCTTAATTCGCTGCACCTAATCTTAGCTTAATTTTAAAAATACAAAAATTGTTAATTGTACAAGTTACAGGATTTATAACATTGTTAATAAAAAATTATATTCTAATAACTTTCTATTAAATAAACGTTACATGCCAATAAAATTAACCTCTTCTTGCTTATTATAAATATACTGAGCTTGATATCTTTATCTTTAAAAACATCTTTTTGTCTTTAAAAACACCAGAGAAATTGGAGAAAGAGAGAATAGCTGCCGAAAGAAGCAATGAGTTTCCATTGACACCACTATCTAGAAACCCATTTCCGGTTTGTTATCTTTTATGGCAGGATTTTGGTCAAATTTGTATGGATTTTTTTCAAGATAAAGGTATCAAACACAGTAAATTTATAACCGAGATGCGACCCATTTAATGGGCATAATAATACACATGATGACGGACTACGCCTTTCGGACCAAGAGAAAAATTATTGAAATTATTTTTTACTTATAGTTCATAATGCTTTTGGAAGAAGATATCCATGGCTACATAACATAACATAACCTCAAATTTTTTTTTCAGATTCAAAAACTATGAGGATTGCAAAATAAAAAATGAACAAATTTTTGTTAGGTAATTATTTTTTGATTAAACAATTTTGCTCTATCTGCAATAATTTGGAAGATTGTGACGCAGATAATGGCTTTTTTTCGGCCATTTTGTTTTGTGAAGACGTGTGAGCACTCTGCCCATTCCTAAACAGCAACTCGAGAAGTACTATTAGTAAAAAAAGTCCACCATTTCTGTGAAAGCCTCCAAAACTGTCTCTGGTGACTGGACTATATCATAAATAGAATATTGTTGGTAAATTTAAAATTTGAAAAAAATGTATTTATTGGTTTGACCAAATGGGATGACTTTTCATAGAAACGAATGGGAGCTTTCTTATGCTAGTCGTGGTTTTTAGGGGCTCATGTGCTGATTTTCTATGCATATGCTTCTATATCTAGGGTCTCTCCTCATAAATGGCCACTTTCAATATTGGTTTAATTGAAAACACATTTATTGAGTATAAAAGTGGTAGAGTTTTATATGTAGTTTTGAATTAATTATTATTTATATATACAGGATATCTTAAAAATGTGCATCTAATACAACAAATATATTTTTGGATAGAACATCATGTGTATTATTGGACAAAAACTACATTTTTTTCTTTATGACCTATTATTTTTTTTAAACCAGATGCTACGTTTGAGCACAGTTGTACATCCTGAAACAGCCCCTCAAGAGGTTCCATTGGCAAAAATAGCCCTGTCATGTCAGAAGACCATGTTTTTCAACCTTTCGGTTAGTATATTTCGGAAACTATTAGAGATAGGGCGATGAATTTGACAAGTGTTTCTAGAGGAGACGTAGATCTACATGATTCGTTTGCAGATTTTTTGTACCACATTTGGTACCGGAGATGTGGTACCGCAAAGCCAACCAAAAAAGTCAACTTCGATGTAACACGGTTCAGATCGCAATATTTGACTTTTTTTTGTCGAAATTTTCTGGAACAATGGCTCTTAGGGCCCTGCAAAACCCTATTGTTCATGGTTGAGCTTCGAACCCTTTTCGTGATTTTACAATTTTTTTTTCGTTCGAAAAAAGTGTTTTTTGGGGCGCTTTTGGCTCGAACAGAGTCCCGGAAAAATGACCGGAAAGTAGAAATTTTTAAGAAAAACTGACATTTTTCGAATAAAATTTATTTTTTTATACATTTTGTTTTTATAAAAAGAAGCAGGTGTCATGTCGGAAAACTGATTACGGCATCGGAAAGTGGTCAAAAATATACACAAAATGAAATATCTGTGAAGTATTTTGAGTATGTACAGGGGGTGCAATTACTAGATAAAATTTGTAAAGTTTCCAAAAATGGGTACTTTTTACCGGGTGACTTCGTACAAACTGGAACCTCCATAACTTTTTTATTTTTTGTCGTTCAAAAAAAATAAGAATACTGACATACAGAGGAGCTTTTTTACGTTATAAATCTGCATTGTAATTCCCAGTAACTTTTCATATATACGAGGAACGACAAAAAGTACAATGTTCTTTAATGGAATGCCCTGTAAATTTTTGCCCAAAATGAAAGAACTTTTTTTTCTGATTCCAAATACATAATACAAGTTGACATTTGGTTTAGCCGTTTTCGAGTTATTTGAGTTTAAAAATAAATTTTCATTATAAACTGTAATATTACTGGCTATAAAATAACAGCCTTTTGAGCAGTGGGCTATGGAAATAAACAATATAAACAAATGTTCTGTTAAATTACTGCATCCTAGGCATTATAACAAAACAGCGAAGTAAAAATTGAATATAAACAACAATTTATTAACAATATATTTTACTGCAAAATACACAGATGAACCAAATAACACAAAACAAATTAATCAGAATGAATATTTCCCCCTGATTATCTACACATTCGTGATAAACGTTTCGCAAGTGCTCAACTGCGTTCTCTATAAAATGACCATTTCTTTCATTTAAATGTCTTATTTCCTGTGTTATAAAATATTTTATATCTTCAACGTTGTCCAGATCACGTTTATATGTTTTGTTTTTAATATACCCCTTAAAAAATTATCCATATAGATCTGAACTATTTGAAGGCCACGAAATAATTCCAATTCTTCCAATCCACTCGTTGTAACTCTCATCCAAAAGAGTCTTCACGTCACGTACCACATGTGGTGGGGCACCGTCATGTTGAAAAATTATGTTCATATACTGCCTTAACGGTAAGTTTTCTAGCATTTCCTGTAGATGAGTTTCCAGAAATTCTTGATATATTGGTCGAGTTAATGTTCCTTCGAAAAAGTACTCTATTCTTCAGCAGGTCGCACCACACATTAACTGTTCTCCTACCTTGAAATTGAACTTCCCTTGTGAATTGGGGATTTTCTTGTGCCCAGTGACGAAAATTTTGTTGATTTGGTAATCCACTAGTTGAAAAGCTTGACTCATCGGTCCATAATATATTTTTAAAAAAGTTTCTTTCGTTATTTATTCTATTTAACATAAAGTTGCAGAAATTGAGTCGTTGATTCTTATGCCTTTGAGTTAATTTTTGAACAGTATGATATTTATAGGGCCTAAATCCGTATTTCTTTAAAACCTTCCTAATATATTCACGTGAAGTTCTTTTTACTCCGTAACGGGCCCGCATTTCCTTGGAAGTAGTTCGCAGAGACTGACTCGGATTTTCTACGTGAAGCAAAGCGATTTTTTCTTTGCAAATCTGACGTTGTACTAAATTTGGTGAAAATATTCTGGATTGTCGATCTTGAGGGAATCGGACCATATCGGGATGATTTGCCATGTAAGCACGCCGCGTTGCAGAAGCATTATAATTATTTTCAGCATACAAACAAACAATTTCTCGTTTTCACGCCACAGAATAAACCATTTAAAAAATATATATCAAGAAGAATTGATTTAGTTCTATTAATAGTGGTTTAAATGTCAAAGTCATTTCAGAAACAAAATTGATATTTAAACTTAAATGACTCGAAAACGGCTAAACCAAATGTCAACTTGTATTATATATTTGGAATCAGAAAAAAAAGATCTTTCGTTTTAGGCCAAAATTTACAGGGCATTCCAATAAAGAAAATTGTACTTTTTGTCGTTCCTCGTATATATGAAAAGTTACTGGGAATTACAATGCAGATTTATAACGTCAGAAAAAATCCTCTGTATGTCAGTATTTTTACCAGGTACATCCTGAAACAGCCAGTTTATACGAAGTCACCCGGTACATCCTGAAACAGCCCTCAAGAGGTACCATTCAATAATTATTTATTGTTGATTATAACGTTTATATTGAATGTACAGTTTATCGGATTTTTTACATTTAGAGGAGATGTCAATTCTAAACATTGTTTATTATAAGTTGTACTACTTGTTAATGGAAATGAAACAGCTTCACCTTCAACTTTCTTTTCGGTAAAAATATTATTTACAATTTGTTTTTATTCTCTAGTGAGCGTTAAAAAATGCCTCTTGATATTAGTTATATTTTCTCCTAAATCAGGTAACATTGTGGTGGAAGATCGGCGAAAACTGTGACCCGTCTACATTTCTGGATCTGTCAATCCTAGCTATCCGGCAATATTGGCTGGAATCTTTCCAAATGTGTTAATTCCCACACATTGTATTGTGCATTTTCCCTGTTTGTAGTTAACAAAAAAAAAAAAAACGACGATGAGGTGTATTCGAAGGACATAGAGCTACAGATTTCCTATAAAGCTGAAGTTGAACTGCATCTCCACCAATTGCAAATGTTCTGGAAATATGAGGTTTTGTATCAGGAATTTAGATGATTAGTAAGATCTCTTTGTCTTCAATGTTATCGATGGTTAATTTAGTAAGATCTTCGCGGCGACATGCACTTGCCAATCCAATGATGGTCGCAACTTTAATCAACAAATAGACAGATCATCAGGTGCTTCGTAAAAAAAAATTACATTATTTCCGCTTTTGAAAAAACTTTGGATTTTTTGGACGGTGTCTTGCGTTTTTCCGTTTCAAAAATGCTGTTAATTTGGAATATTTACCTATAACCACATCTTTATTTGTTTTGATGATCAATTTGAGCATTGAAAAAATTGATTATAGCGTAGAGGATATGTAGGTTTCAGATTTTTCGCTAAAATACGCTAGAAATACTTCGTCTTTAAGAGATTTTACTTGTTTCTTCCCGCACCATTGTGTAAAAACTTTGTATTCTTTTTCATACCTGTGGCGGGATTTTTCGGGCAATACTGACTGCTGCAGCTTCTTCCAAAATATTTTCAGGAATAACAACTTTGTCTATGTCTTGCA
The DNA here is from genome assembly GCA_030620095.1 of Kuschelorhynchus macadamiae. Taxonomy (NCBI): domain Eukaryota; kingdom Metazoa; phylum Arthropoda; class Insecta; order Coleoptera; family Curculionidae; genus Kuschelorhynchus; species Kuschelorhynchus macadamiae. The sequence goes on along the minus strand of JAUTXW010005297.1, from coordinate 1,223,273 downwards.
TGTTGAGTTGCGAAACCGTCTTTTAAGCACAAAATTACAAATAACTACGCAAACTAAACCACGCACATAGGCGTATAAGTTGTTGTTATTGCTTTTTAGTGTCAACGCAACTGAGACTTGTCTATTAACACTATTGTAATTAAGGTTACTTGTCATTTAGCTAACTGGAATAATATGAGAGAAGTAAAAATTATAATATAAATAATGGGATGAATTTTTGAATTTATTAGGATATTGAAAAATTACAAATCTAGATGGGAAATTGCTTGTTTCTGTTAAATGGGTTTTTTAGTAATTTTTGAAAAAAAATATATATATAACACTTTTGATACAGCTGAAAAGATAATTTGAGTTTTTCAAGCACTGTGCGGCAAAAAACTAATTTTCCGAACTAACATGCGTGCGGAAAGTGTTTACTTTCCACATGCTCCTAGGAAAATAATTTTGCACTTTTATAATATTAATAATAATAAATCGGCTTTTATTAACAAATATAAAGAGAAAAATTACAGATTTGCGATAATTAAGGGCGAAGTTAGTATTGGGCTAGTTTTACACTTAACCCTTAAGAACAAACAAAAATATATATCAAAAAAATAATTACAAGTAGACCTAAACATACACCTAATATAATATATAAATAAAACATTGAGATAAACGTACATACATATGAAATATAAAAATAATAATAAAAAACATGCGAGTAATAAATTAATTAACGAAGAAAAACGGAAAAAGCATTTAATTAACACTTATTGACTAGAAAGCAAAGACTGTTTCAACTTGTTCTTGAAAGAAATAACTTTTATGTTGACCGATGAAGAAATTGATTATAGAGCCTTCCCCAGCAGTATGAAAAGCATTTCTGAAACATGACCGTCCGATGTCGAGGTATGTGAAATGTGGAGCGGCTCCTAACATTAACAGAGTGGTAGTCAAATCTTCGAGAAAATCTACAGAAGAGTTAAGATGGACATTCTGTGGTAAGTATGCGATGAACAAATGTTAAAAAGAAGTAGTTTCCTGCGGTTCTCCATGTTAAGCCATTCAAATTGTTCTATGAAAGACGATACTTGTTCAGATTTCCTAAGACCAAAAATGAACCTGCAACATGCGTTTTGAACTCGTTGTTGTACTAATATATTTAGTATATACTACTGCGCCGTAATTAAAAAGAGACAGCACAAGAGAATCGCAAAACATTCTTCTACGTTTCATATTAAATCAGTATCTGTTACCATATAATAGCTTTAATGCATTATTAAACTGTAGTTTTTCATCCAAGATCAGTCCCAAGCTCTTAGCACTATTTTGAGGATTCAAAATACAATCACCAATTCGGATAGACAGGAGGTCAAGAAGATTATATGCGATTTTATTGGGAAAATTAACAAGTTTAAATTTAGAAGCGTTAAGGATTACATTGTGACGTAGCGAGATACTTCTGATAGCTTCTAGGTCAATGCTTAACTGAGTGGATGCGGTTAAAGTGTCTTTTGGTTCGAAACTAAGGTGAACCTGGGCATCGTTAGCATAAATAAGCATGGACTGAAGAATGCTAAAAATTGTTTAAAATGTAGGCTGTATAAATAGAGAATAATAAAGGTCCTAAGACCGACCCTTGGGGCACTCCAGAAAGAACCAAGGTCAAAGAAGAATATGTATTTTTTAAAGATACTCTCTGAAAACTGAGATAAGATTTCATAAGAGAAACAGCAGCATCAGAGAAACCATAAAATTTTAATTTAGAAATTAATATCCTGTGACTAATAGTGTCAAAGGCCTTCGAAAAATCCAATGGCACTAACGCTGTGACCTTTTTGCCGCTCAAATTGCCGGTTATATCATCGGCTATTCTAGTCAAAGCAGTAGAAGTGCTGTGTCCTATTCTAAATCCCGATTGACAAGAAGGCAATATTTTGCTGACAAAATCGTTTAATTGTTTAAAAAGTACTTTTTCAAACACTTTAGAAAATGCTGGAAGAATGCTAATGGGTCTGAGATCCGAAAGAGACTTCACTGTGTTCTTCTTAGGTAAAGGTATGATAATACTGGTTTTCCAATGATTCGGGAAGGGACCAACTTCAATGCAAGAATTTATTACGTGATAATGTAAGAATCAAGAAATGAGCTGCAATTCTAAAGCATTATTGGAGATATATCATCAATACCGCATGAATTAGTTTGAAAACTTGCTAAGAGTTCAGACATTTCTTCAACAGTTTACAAGCTGAAAGAAAAAGTAGAGTTATTAAACAAATTATTATTATAGAATGATTCTAAGTCAGAATCATGCCCTCTTTTGAAGGATGATACAAAAAAAAATTAATTTCAGAGATATTGCCCACACTAGAAGGTATATCTGTATTAGACTTTTTCTTTACATTAAACTCTTCGAAAGTCTTCCAAATGGCTTTGGAGTAATTTGAATCGCACTCATTCTGCATATAGTTCTGTTTATCTCTTCGTATCAAAGTTAGAGTACGGTTGCGTAAAGTTTTATATACATTGAAATTTTCAATGTTTTTGTCCTTTTAGTAGAGCCTTATTGCTGCTCACACGTACAGTTACAAGAGGAGCATGCCTATTAAAGGCATGCAGAAGTAAGTTATGAAAATATCTTAATTTTATCATGAATATTATAAACTCTTAAAATTTGTTGAAACGGAGAATGATCCCAACGCATATTTTTTTGAACTAAGATTGAAAGATATTCAAATATGTTCAGGTAGGCCACCAGGAAAGTCAACATCAATTATTTTGGCCTTCAGGTGAGAGATGACATAGATTCCCACTCCACCACCTCTTGTTTCCCTATCTGATCTGAAGAAATTATATCATGGTATAGAAACAATGTTACTGTTAATATCAGATCTAAGCCATATCTCAGTTAGGTCCATAATGTGAAAATCTTCCCTCAAACCAAGATCTCTCAAATCATTGAACTTATTTAGAATAGAACTTACATTCAACTGACCAAGTTTAAGTTTACGCATTATGGACTAAAATATAAAATCACAAATCAGATATATAAAGATGTGTATGAAAATAACTAATAATATAGAGAACGGGTAAATAAATATAGTCAAAAAACCTATGTTTTTTGACTATATTTATACATTACTCGAAAAAAATAAGAAATAAATAAAATTTAAAAATGTCTTTTGCTTTTTGGCGGCAGATCTGAGATGAAAAGGAAATTGGATGTTAGTATATAGTATTTTAATTTCTAATCAAATCTCGGTGCACATGTGCATAAGTAAAAAATATAACAAATAAACTCCCTTTCTGTGATTTTTATAAAAAAATGTCAGTTTTGACAGGTAACATAGGCAGTGGCGGCTTGTCATAAGAAGCCGAAGGGCCGTGGCACTACCACCAAATATGCCGACCACTGAAAATATTATTTTTTTTTTAAATAGTTTTAATTTCAATAATTTTTAGATTAAATGACTAAACAATATTGCATAAATTGTTTCTTATTATGTAGTTTGGTCCCGACGAAAAAAAAAACGCTATTATTCCTAGAACAACAAAAAAACTCTCCGTCTGCTGCTGTGGTCGGCTGTCCGACTGTTCGAGCACATCGCTAAAGGGCCCTGCTGGAATATATTAGAAAAGATTACGTGAGGTCACGCTGTGCATGCAGAAATCACTGTGAAAATTCGTATAAACGGGGCCGCCTAATTGAGCGGCTCGGTAAGGTTTTGCATATTTTATACTAGGGAGATGTTGGCGTTTCGCGTAATTGCATCTCGGCGGGTCGGTACACATAAGTTGAACATTTTGCGTTTTTTAAAGTTAATTAATTTAATTAAATACCTAGGTACATATTGTTTTCAATTCGTTCGAGGCAAAATAAATAAAATAAATAGTCCATTAGTGAAATTTCTACGCGATCGCTCAAGGAAAAAATTTAAATCAAGGAGCTTGGAGGACCTCTCCCGGATTTAGATCTAACCAAAATGCAGAAGGCTTCCACCTCTAGTTCATCTAGCTTCAAAGGCCGTGTAAGGAAGTTTAATCGAAATATGTAGTCGAAAAATAACTGGATTTTTGGATGCGATCAAAAAAATGCATTTTTTTTGTTATGTTTGTATTTTGTTTGGTGGTGATTCTACATGGACAAGGCATGGGGTTACTGATTTAGTGCATATTTATGAGAAAATTAAAACGCGTGAAAACAGCAAGGTACATATAAATAATATTTTTACTTTTTCTTTGCTCGGAAAATCAAATATAATGACTCAATTAAGTTCGGCTTATAGACAAAATATTATTACGCACAACAACCAAGTTGATAAAAATAGATATATTTTAAACATCATTATCAACTGTATTAGATTTTGTGGTGCATTAGAATTGGCATTGAGAGGTCATGATGAAACCGAAGAATCCGGAAATAAAAGAGTGTTCCGAGAATTGATAGATTTTAGTTCTCAACTGCATAGATATTTAAAGGAACATTTCTACAAAACAACAGAATTTATAGGGACCTCTAAGACGATAGAAGGTGCGGTGCACTTTTCAAGAAACTATTAAGTTTTAGTGACAACACCTGTGTCAACCTCTGAAGCTGAAAGATGCTTCTTTATGTTAAAAAGACTAAAAACTTTTTTGCGCAACTCTATGAAAGAAGAAAGACTAAGTGTCTTGGGAATGCTATCAACTGAAAAAGTGTTTCTTAATAATATTGAAGACTTTAATAAACCAGTCATTGACCTTTTGGCCTGTAAGGCAAAACGAAGACTAGATTTCAAATACCGCAGTTCAGTGTAAAATATTCTTCCTTTTACTGTATATAGTTTTGGAGTGTATTACTTATTCATTACGACTAATTATTCTGGTAAGTTTCTATCGAGGTTTTTATATTGTTTATTACTTTGTAAAAATGGTATATATGCAAACGTTATCGCATAAATAGAAATACCTAAAAAAATTCAACACAAGAATAGAAGAATCGATTTGATTTACTAACACATATGTAACTAGATATAAAAGGCGAATAAATTATCTCAAGGAATTCAAGATTATTATTAAATTTTTTATAATGTTTAATTTTCTACTAATTTACCAAGTAGTATAAATGGTATATAATGGATGTAACTAGTAATTTTTTCACTAAAACAAAAAAACAAAAAGGTAAAAAATTAGTCATTTTGGGCGTGGCACCATACGCCTGCGGCGCTGTTTACCTTCTGGTGCACCGCCAAACATAAATCCCACGAACCGCCACTGAACATAGGTCGGATAACTATTTCCGAATAAGACACTTTTCCATAGATATAATATATTCTTCATACCTAATTAAGCAAAAAAAAATACCGGTGCTAAATTTTAAAAATGTTCCCTAATAAAATTTCATATGAAGACACTGTATATTAAAAGCTTTTGGTTTTAAATACCTCTCTAGTTTTCATCGTATGTGACCGAAATCAGCAACGCTTCAGCTCCCCAATACGACTATATCGCGCCGATTTTCTACACTATCCTACCCCTACACGCCATGCATTTTTATGTTTAATAAACCGCATAATATCATTTCATCTTGCCCATATCGTTCCCGACATACTCAAAAACGTTAAAATTCCCGCCTCGTTCCTAAAAATAAAACAAATTGAATGCCGTAATGAGATGACTGCGATATGAATTTCAACACCCCTCAGAAAATCCGGGAAAATCATTTTCCGTGTAACATGGAAAGGTTCGGGGGTGAAAAATCGACGCTATAGAAAAATGATTGGGGAATTCGTTTTGCATAGGTGCTAGAGACGCAGGGAGTTTCTTTTTGCTTGTTTTCGCAACGCAAAAGGATTTGTTATGGAAAATATAATTCGTTTTATTTTTGTTTTCCTGGTATATTTTTGGTAAAACTTGAGCTATTTTATTTCTTTTTATTATTAGGTGACTACTTCACTCGCTAAAGGCAATAAAAAATAAAGTTTTTATTATTTCTACCATAGAAATTGTGATTAATCGATAAAGCACCTACAAGTTTATGTCGATTCCGTCTCACCGTTGTAAATCTTTTACTATGTTAAAATTATTTAACTAACTGATCCAACCTTGCCATGACCAGTAAAATTCAAACAAAATACCTTTTCGTTTTAGGGTCCCTAGACGCCAAAATAACATGTTTCTCAATTCCGTCAGTCTTTCAGTTTGTTCGCGTGATAGCTAAAACTCTTCACCCAATTGACCAATTGAAAATTGGCCTATAAAAACTATTGATTATAGAAGAAACAATTTTAACGCACAATGATTTCAAGGAAGCTTTAAGACAAACCAAATACTCCATAAGGTAAAATGATCTTAATATAAGGTTTTAACATTAACCATAAAACCTACTCATAAAATCAATAAGCAATTGGCCTTAAGCAAGCCCAATGGGAGTCTTTAAATTGCCTTGCTATGGCAGTTTGCGCCTAAAATCTTCTTAAAATACTTAGGTTGTAACGTTAACTCTAAATATTCAAAATATTTTTAAGGAATCGGGTATATATACTCGACAAAAAAGTTATATTTCTTCGGTGATATATTCTGATTTATTTAAGTCAATGAAAATGCATTTTTGTTTGAATCATTGAAAGGTCATCGTAGAAGTCAGGCATATCAATAATTTTCTTTTCGGGTTTCTTTAATTTTGTACCTAATATTAGTTCCCTTCGTAAAGAGGTATCTGCTGGTTCGCCTCAGTGTTCGAATTTTCCTCCATTAACTGTAACTCTTTTTCTGCTTCTTTAAATTTTGTAAATTTTCTTTTCATTACGCAAAGAATTTTTTTCCATTTATTTTTATCCGGTAGCGAGTTTAGATTTTTCAGAAAACTGTCCTTTTCGGTTAAGCCTTCACAAAACAGGCTTATCCCCCCATGCCCCCGGGATAATAACTAAGCATAGTTTTCCGTTCTCTATCATTTGAACAACTTTAGAAGTCATGACGTGGATTCTTTAGTTTTCTATAAATAAACGATAATATTTTCAACATTGAATTACGTGCATTAAAACTTACTTGTAACCAGAGTCGACCATTGCAGCTAAATTTACGCAGGGATAAACTATTTAATTGTAAAAAAGACCGACAACAAAAATGAAAATATTGATCGCCGCTCTGTCGGATGTCATCTGTTACAAACATCGTCTTGCGTCTTCTTCTTTGCTTTTACGCCCAACTGGCCACATCATATCACTTATAAAGCAAAAAGGGTTTATGATGAAACATTTTTAGGCCAACTTTAAAACCACACTGCTGTATGAACCCTAATGGAATTAGTTGTTGACTAGAAGCGATAAGATTTGTCCATAAAAATGCATCTTAAAGCTTACCTATTTTGGCGAGATCTTAGAAAAGAACAATTGGTTTTAAAAGTATGACGGCCATATTTTTTAGGCTACCAGAAATTCGCCATTAATTAATATATCCTAAAATAATGTTTGAATTGACTTTAATTTTCATAGGCTTTCGAGTATTTTATAATATAGTAACCTATCATTTTAATTCCATCTTGCACAACTTATACTCATTTAGTTTTCTTTTATTTTCACTTTTTGTTTTTAAAAAAGAAAAAAAGTAGTCAAACGCAATATTTTTGTGGCGCTTGTTTTTTGTGTGTCTATTTCATAAACATTTATCAGAAAAATTGCATTCGTTTGTAACGAAAGTTTGTAAATAATAGCAAATTATTGTAATTTAGTTGGCATGAGAAATCATATATTTACTAAACAAACATGCAGACCTCTGTTCTTATGACTATTAATTTTAATATCAACTGTCAAAATACAACGATAGAGCACCCAAATTTTCAAAAAGTGTTTTATAAATGTATTTAAAAAAGTCAGTGTTAAGACACAAAGGTTTTAAAACAAATCATTTAGTTTTAAGACGTGTGTTTTATGTAGGCTTTATGACTGCTTTATGGTTTAATAAAAACGGCATACTAAGTTTTATGCCAAGCTTTAAAATAAGCCATTACAACGTTTTTAGGAGTGGGCCTTCAGGGTTTTAAGGAAGTTATAAGATTGTTTTAACATTATAGCAAACTGTTTAACGAGGTATTATAAAATAGGCTGTATAGGCGATAATAAAACTTAAAAATTTTTTCAATTCCATTGGTTTTTAATTCTATCTATTTGTCTCTCAGCTCGCGGCATGGCTAAAAAACTACTTACCCGATTGACAAATTTTAGTAAAAAAATAAGAGTCTTATTGGGATATAATAACATTTTGGTAAATATCCAGACCAAACAAAATGGCAGACTGGTGAAATGTTAAAAAATGTATTAGTATATAATACTAAAAAACAAAACAATTTACCTTCAATTTTGTACAAAAATCAAATATTGCTTACAGATGAACTGCTGTTGGTACGAATCTCTAAGAGGACAGTCTAACAAAATACTTAAAAAGTCAGCCTAAAAAACTTCTTATTAGAATAATTTCAAATTTTGGGCAAGTATTAAGTGTGATATAGGAATAAATTAGAAAATTCAAAATGGCGGAAGTAAATTCCGGTCAAATGAAATGTTTAATAAAAAATCAACATAAAAAAAAATCTTATTCAATTACTTTCAAATTTTGCTCAAAAATTAAGTGTGATATGCGAATAAATTGGTACGAAATTAAAAATGACCGAACAAAATGGCGATATTAAAAAAATCACTATAACAGCTACGTATTCAATTTATTTTAAACTATGCCCAAAAATAATTTCTAATAAAGCGAAATATGCGTAACAAGTATCTACTTATTTAACTTCTTTTATTCCACTAGGAAAACAAGTGTCCCATCTTCTACAAAACGCGACTTTTCGAGGCTTTAGAATAGAAAGTGCAAAGTAGGTGCAAAGAGGCGTTCGTGGAAGTACTGATGAGATTAATCGTAGCCCTCTAGAAGGTCGCCAAGTGTCCATTTTAAAACTTTTAAATTTGCAAAAAGTAAGGAGTATCCAATATAATAAGGTGACTTATTTGGTTGCCACGCAACGAACAAAAGAATAGAAAGTGCAAAGTAGGTACAAAGAGGCGCTTGTGGTAGTACTGATGAGATTAAGGTCGTCAGGTGTCCATTTCACAACTTTTAAATTTGCGAAAATTAAGGAGTATCCAATATAATAAGGTGACTTATTTGGTTGCCACGCAACGAACAAAAGAATAGAAAATACAAAGTAGGTGCAAAGAGGCGCTTGTGGTAGTACTGATGAGATTAATCGTGGCCTTCTAGAAGGTCGTCAGGTGTCCATTTCAAAACTTTTAAATTTGTGAAAAGTAAAGAGTATCCAATTTAATAAGGTCACTTATTTGGTTGCCATGCAACGAACTGATGTCAACGTGACATTTCGCGTCATTTTGTATGTTTCGCTACATAATAGAGCTATACAGGTTTAAATAGTATCTGATCTGTGTTTTAATTTAATTTAATTGCTCTGAAAGGTCTTATTTAAGGTTTTGAGAAAAAAATAGTGTGTTTTATTCGTAAGCTCGTTTCTGAAAATTTAAAAGATTTATAAGGCAACATTGGCGTATGATATTTATTATGACTTTAATGATGGCTTTAATAACAATCCTGTTTTAATCCGGGGCGGATTCGTCTAACGGAATCAAATATTAAATATGAAGAGAGGAGGGGGATTTTAGCCTGTTATCAAAATCTCATCTTATCGCAATTAGAACTCTCACTCTGACACATTTTTTAAAAAAGCTAATTTGTATTCTAAAAAAAAATTGCGCTTTAGTTTTTACACTATTTGTACAATATATATGAATATTAAAAATAAATTCGTTGGTTTTAACTCGAACATTAAATCTTCTCAAATTGCGAATAAATACAATATTTTAAGTTGTGCCATGTATATGGTTTAATCACATTTTTGCATTAATTTTTATACACCCTTTACAATATATCTAAATATTAAAAATGAATATTTTGGTTTTACCTCAAAAGTAAAATATTGTCAATATATGAATAAAAACCTCGATAAACACTATATCTTTAGTTGTTCCATCTATCAATTTGCAATGTTTTATTCACCTTTTTTCATTAGTTAATTATTATATTTTTTACGCGCCCTATAAAAATATCTATATAAAATTTAACATTTTACCTTAATACATAGATCTTACCCATACGTGAATAAAAAATATATCATAAATAACTCCGGGCGGCCCCTACATAGTATAGATCTGTGATGTTTATTGATTTTTTGCAACGTTTTTAATAAACCCTGTACAATACATCCAATTATTAAAAAATGAAACTACATTTTACCTCAAAACGTAAGTCTTATCCATTCAGCACACTCCATAGAGAATCTGTACCAATTTCTAGCTCAACGTTATTTTTCGCTGGGTAGGCTAATCCACTTGAGTCTAATGCCATGGCCATAAGAACAACGCCAACAGATGCGTTGAACGCTTTGCTGGGCTTGCCATCTGTGGACAATTTGGTCAAAAATGAGGCAATTGGGACCCATCTTCGAATGAGAGACGCATGCATTTGGTGAGAGAGAAGTGAGATCCTCAATAATAACAAGCAGAGAGGTACCCATATCAACATTCAAAGTTGCTCTCACTAGGTATCAGCTAAGGGCAGAGAGGCCGTATGTTCTCAGAATCTCTGACAAGGGTGAGGGGGAGAACGGGGCAGTAAGTTTCACAAACAAAACGTTAGTGTGCTACACTGACTGATCATGGATGACCGAGGCGCAGACGTCAGGAATAGGAGTATTTATAGAGAGATTAAACCATAAAAAACACTTGGGTGTACGGGGTGTTCCGTTATATTTTGAACGGGGTCTATGCGCTTTGTTTCTTAAGATATCAAAAAATTTTACACACAAAAGTTTTAGGATTTAGTCTGAATCGTCAGAATTTGTTACCAAAAACAACATATAAACATCGAAAATTGGGAAAATGAGCATCAGCTTTGTTATTTTAAATGGGACACCCTGTATATTTTTAGTTTATTGAGAAGAGCTTTTTCTCCTGATTTCAAAATATATGATTTGTCTATGCTCACGGTAACCATTATCCCATAATTTTAAAAAAAACGTGGAAAAATTATCCGCTCTGGCTTAAGTATAGTAGAATAATAGAAATAATAGAAATGGTCGTTCTGTCGTTCACTTATCAACTTGTTTTGAAATATTATGCGCTGTGCCTTGGAAAAGTAATGGGCGGCTTTTAATTCAACTGTTTTGCTTTTCATATATGGTCGTTCTGTCATTAACTCATATACCTACTTACTTGTCGAAAATAATAATACCTAATAATTACTGTAATTATTACTTGAAATGATAGGAGAGATGTTAGCATAAGAAAATGAAGTAACAAGCTTTTGGGTATTATTTTTATATTAAACAAGCTCCTTGATTCAATATACATTTCGGAATTATTTTGATTTAAATTGTTAATTTCAGTTTGTATTTTTTCGGCTAATTCGCGAATAGTGGTTGGTCTATTGTAATATACTTTATTCTTAAGGTATCCCCATAAAAAAATTGAGAGGCGAAAGATCGGGGTTATTTGCTGGCCAATTTATGGGTCCCTGTCTTCCTATCCACAGATCATATTTGTTTATATATTCGGTAACTTCGATGCAATTGTGTGGAGGGGCACCATCCTGGTGCCAAATAAGGTTGTTCAAAACTTGGAGAGGTAGCTCTCGTAGAAGATCTATATATCTTTGGCCATTCAAAGTATTCTCTATTAGTATCGGCCCCCAAACTCTATTATCTCTCATACCGCACCAAATGTTAATAGACTTACGATCCTGAATTTGCACAATTTGTTTTTTATAAGGATTTGTGGTTGTCCAAAAATGTTTGTTTTTTTCTATTAAATATACCTGCGGTGGTAAACGCAGCCGCGTCGGTGAATAAAATTCTCCTACAGATATTAGGATCATTCGGTATTCTTGTCAACATTTCTTGAGAAAATGCGACTTTTTGTATTTTATTCAATGGAGTTAAATTTTATACCGGTCTAAACCTATAAGGTTTATACTTGTAGTCCTTCAAGGTTTCGTAAATTTTCCACGTTTTTGTACCAAGTTTATCACTGCGTCTTCGTCTTAGATCGGTCTGGATCTTACATGAATTATATTTTATTGAAAACAACAATAATAGGTTTAATTTCCTTACCTTCAAAATATAACAATAATTCCAAATTGTTATCTTCATTTCTAGTGGTTGTCCTCTTTTTTCTAATCAAAGTTTTTCTGTTCACGATAATTCTTTACACGAAAGTATATTTTTAAAATATTGGGTTTCTCTTGATCTGTAAATCCCACAGTTTTGAAAATAAAGGCAAAAAGTGGCTAAGTAAGTGATTACTATTATTTTTCTAATACGCCAAAGCGGCTCATACTTTAAAACAAGTTGATAAGTGAGTGACAAAACGGCCATTTTGAAGCACAAACAATTGAAACCAAAACTTTTTATTATTTTCACTATACTTAAGCCAGAGCGGATAATTTTTCCACGTTTTTTCAAACCATATACTTTTGGAATCAGGAGAAAAAGCTCTTCTCAATAAACTAAAAATATACAGGGTGTTCCATTTAAAATAACAAAGCTGATGCTCATTTTCCCAATTTCCGATGTTCATATGTTTTTTTGATAACAAATTCTGACGTTTCAGACTAAATCCTAAAACTTTTGTTTGTAAAATTTTTTGATATCTTGAGAAATAAAGCGTATATACCCCGTTCAAAATATAACCGAACACCCTGTACAGCTCGGTTTTTCAGGCAGAGATATATGCCATCATGATGGCGGCACCGATAGAGGAAGTTAAAGAAGGCTTAGAAGATGAAGTGGTCATTTGCACAGACAGCCAAGCAGCGTTAAAAGCTTTCAACTCACTCAAGGCCAGTACGGTCTTTGCCCAGTGATGCCCTGGAAAGACTGGCAATGACAAAAATAGTAGAACGCATTTGGGTTCTTAGTCACTATGGATTAGAAGGCCACCATAAGGCGAATGAGCTAGCTAAGCTTGAAACCAATTTGCCGCCCATAGGAGCGGAACCCATCTTAGCCTGACAGCAAGTCCAAGTTGCCTTAAATGGCTAGGCCATTCTAGGGGGTGGCTCCTCTACAAGAAAGGAAGGTAGACCAAAGATTTCGTTGTGGGACCTGTTAAGGCCAAAACGGCCTGGATGCTTACTAGAAGTAAGCGAACAATTAGATCCCTCATAGGGGTGCTAACAGGCCACTGCCGCTTGAGGAGATACCTAGCACTGCTAGGAATAGAGGGAGACTTGACCTGCATCCCATGCAGTGAGGAGAAAACCTACTTGTGTAGGTGCAGCCTGCGACAAGACATTTTCGGAGTCGCGGTGCTGCAAAGAGAAATTATTAAGGAAGGACATCCTGGCCTATATTAAGAGGTCTGGAAGGTTCAAGGACGCTAGAGAGGTAGTAGAAACGGTTGGGGTGAGATATTGGGGTAAACCGCAAAGGCCTGATTTGGCCTACCGGCATGGCTACGGCTTCCCCTCAACTTCTACTACTACTGGGTCTAATGCACTAATGCATACAGTCGCTGTGTGGGACACTCTGGTATGCAATAGAGGCTGTGTAGAAAGTGTTATAACGTCGAATTTAAAAAAAAACTGGACCTTGAAGTTTTCCTTTTCGAAGTGTTTGAGAAATATGTACGTCTATTTCATTTTCTAAATTAGATACTTTCTGCTAGTCTCCCCATGCTACCTTATATGAAATTATATAGTGCTCCATTACAAATACCAAGGTTCTGGTCTGGTTCTGGTTTTTTCTCTCTTGAAAATATTTTCCCGATATTACATTCTATAGTGTTATATGTGCACACAAAATATAAAATAAGTACTTTTTGTACTTCTAATGAACCATCTACGTAAATTACCCTGTATTTGTTTCCATCTTTTCACTTACAATAAATTGCTTTTACTTAGCCGGTCGTACCAAGAAACATTCATTTATATAATGAAAGCAAAATTGTTTATATACGCTAAACCTTTTACCCTGATTAAAGTATATTTTTTCATTCGGGTGATAAAAGACATTATTTCGAAACGTCGTAAAATTTAAAAACTAATTTAGTTTTAACGATGTTTTCGATCATAAACAAGATATTGCAATTAAATATTCCATTGTGTTTATTAAAAAAAAAAACCATGAGATGGGTTAGGAATGTTCTGAAATATTCACCCGTTTATTATTTAAGTATTGTAGTAGATTAAAACACTAGTGTCATAAGATATGATTTTATAGCACAATGTGATCTAAAGTGTGAGTAAAATTTAATTTCTTATAAAACGAATATTTTATATTATTTTTTATTTTGTGTATTATATTTTAAAACAGCATTTTCTTAAAAAAAAAATACGTTTGAACATTTTTAATTGGGTAACGATACATGCCAGATAGTAGATTTCAAATTTGAGGTGGCTATGACTCAACATTGCCAACTTTGTAGAAAAAAAGAAATAGTGTACTTTGTGTAAAAGAGTAAAACTATTTTATATTATCTTTATTATTTACCTAATATTTAAAACGCAACCAATATAAGTACAGTTAAAAACGAAATGTAATGATCAAAGCGACAGAGCGTTTTACAGGATACTAAACATTTTATTCTTAAGCAAGTATTTTTTGAGTTTACATCATTCACAAGTAATATAGGTGCCAGGAAATATTGGAATACACGATGATTACTTATTAATACTTATGCACGAATACATTTTTAACTAGGCCGCCATTTTGTTTCGCCATATTGGATTTTTACCAAAATATTACCAGGTCATTTCCATATGGCCCTTAATTTTCGACCAAAATTTGAAGGTAGTAGGGTAAGTAGTCTTTAAGTCATGCCGCGAACTGACTAACGAACCGACGGAATAGATTAAACATATTTTTTTTGCATCTAGCGACGCTAAAATGTAAATATGTGTAAAACCTGAGAAAGTGATTTTTTTCACGATTACATACATTTTATTTAGCCGCCATTTTGTTCGGCTATCTTGAATTAGTACCGCTATTTCACTATTTGATTCCTATACCAAAATTAGTTAGGGCAAACTATTTGAAATCATTATTAAGCAGTTTTTTCAGGCTAAAACATAATACTTTTTGCAAAATTTAAGATAAATTTGATCGTAGTTTTTTAATAATAATTTTTTTAACATTTCACTAGGCCGCCATTTTGTTTCGCCATATTGGATTTTTATCAAAATGTTAACAGGTCATCCCCATCATAAATAACCATTAACGTTTAACCAAAATTTGAAGTCAATCGGATGAGGAGTTTTTTAGCTACACCCGAACAGGTAGACAGACAGACAGATAGACAGACAGGAAGACCCACGGAATTGAGAAAACATGTTTTTCGTCATCTAGGAACCCTGTATGTATACGTGAAGATCTGAAAAAACCTCGGAGAGTTATTTTTTCACGATTATAAAACTTCATTTTTACGAAGGAAGTAAAAACCAGTAAATACGCCTTTAATCCGAACTTGCATTTTCTATATGCATGCAATTATTTGTTAATATCATTACGCAGAATATTATATAGATTATAATTTGTTTCGCATTTTTTCTTAAAAAGAATGTTTCATTAGCTAAGAGCTCTGTTAAAAAGGGTTTTCCAATTTTTTGCCAAATTACCAAGAACTTATTTCATAACAAAAATTTTGTTTTATTAAGGAAAGTGACATATGTTATATGTTATATTTTTTAGAATATGTTTATTACCAAATAATTATACGCACACATAAAATAATCAGTGTGTGGTGGAATCCGTTTCGAAGGAAGTTACGGGTAAAAGCCAGTTTACAGATTTTTTAAAAATAATTATTTTGTACATATTTTTACCGTTTTTCCTATATTTTTATGCTGTGTTTGATAAGCCAAAAGTTGCCCTTCTCTTTTACTCATATTAACCAATGATTTACATTCGAACAAATATACATTTTTTATCTTCAAAAATGTTATTTGTCAAGATCCTTAAGTTCAGATTTAACATACATACATACATACACACATTGATTTAAGTAACATAACTCCATTAAACTAATTTTTAATTTCTAAAATGTTTTATTTCATAAAATAGAATTTTACCGAATTTTTGAACTTTTCCACTTTACCTGTATTTCTCACTAGATTTCTGTGCAAACTTCCAAGTCAACTTTATACATAAGTTTTTTATTAATGAATTCTGAATGACATTGGATTTTTTAGTAAAAGTTGAAGAAAATGGGATGAGTAGACGATACACCAACACCCTAACCGAAATGTATTTCCAGATCCAGATAGAGACGGAAAAACGTAAAAATTGTCGAAAAGAGGGATATTGCAGTTCTTTTTCATAAATATGATACTCCCTCTTACTAGAGAAGTGAAAAGAAAGTAAAAATGAAAGAGTGTTTACCGAAACGAAATATTGTTCGCTCGCGTTATATTTTGTTGCATTTCCCTAGTGAACGCTCGATACAATTGATGGTGGACTAAATTTTATCAAATGAATAACATACAAATTTCACCACAGCTGTACCTACTATAAAACATTAATATTTCACCAATTATGTTTTAAGGTCTTATTTTGACATTGACAGAAATGAAAAAAACACAAAAGTAATTTCAACGGAAAAAAATTATTTAACTTCATTCGCGGTTGAAAAGAAAGGGCTGTCATGGAAAGTTTAAAATTAAATAAAATGCACAAGGGAAATCTAATCTAATCTCCCTAGAGCTTAAATTATTACCACAATATTATGAAAATTTGATTTAATAATTTTCTCAAAAATGGAGGTCATCCCTGAAAGAAGGACCCGTATGCCAAATGGCGATTTTGATAAAAACAGAAAAAATTTACACTACATTTAATAACAGAGGATTAAATTTGGATCTTTATTGAAAGTTGAATAAAAATATTGTACTTTAGCCGGAAGAAACGGAGGTAGGAATTAAGTTTACAAAACATTTTATTTCGCAAATGTAAGATTAAGCATTGTAAATTATATAAAGAGAGCCAAAGAAAGTTATACAGAAATTTCATCTAGTAGCCGGAGTATCCATTGTTGATTTTCTTGGGACATAAACGAATAAAGACCTCACATTTTTTTCCTTGGCACAATTTGAAGAGCAATATTTGTGTTTAGGTTTTTTCCGTTGCAAATTGTGAATGGTGTGTAATTTCCATGTATGTTTTAGAGCAATACTTCTTTGTATTTAATTTGTATATACAGGTAAATGTTGAAAATGAGCCTTTCAAACTTTCATTCCAATTTTTTAATAGAGTTCTGTCCATGACAACATTAAAAAAAGATGAATTTTGCCGACAAAGTACCATTGATTCCAAATATGGCTTTGCTGTTCCTATGTATTCCACCTTTTTTAAACATGATTTTACCAACCGAAAATCGCGGTCACAGGTTAAAAGGAATGGCCACGAACCATAAATATATGGCGAATATTATCGTTGTACTTTTTTGATAGCCACATTTCAAAATTAACCAATACAATATTCTTATTTTGTCCTCCACACAAATCCGATAGAAATACGAATTCAGTGACATTGCCATTTATTTTCTTACAAAAGAAATCATAGACAAATGAAATACCAGATCAGTGCCTTTTTTGCTTCGTCCTTCTATAAACCCATACATAAAAGACTATCCGTCATTGTGAATATGTACATTAAAGAGATAACACCAAAGAAGACGTTTATAAAACTGCACTAGTCAAATTCAATAACAAGACAACTTTGTCAGTTTTACTTTATTGTATCAGATCTTTTCTTAAGGTTAAATGTCGCTTTATTTTGACATTATGTAGGTTATAGGAAGGGAAGGTGCACTAGGGGGTCTATAACGCTATACGTAACCACGAATTTTGAAAATTTTCGAAAACCATTAAAAAGTGTTCTTTTTTAGTAGTAGTTTCCAGATTTGAAAAGTGCGAAGGATCAAGTAGTTTTTGAGAAAATGCATTTTGAAAATGGTAAACATTCAAAAAATACACTGCGAAATCTCTCTATTTTTTTTTGATAATACAATTTCCCTACACTGTTGCCAATGCCTTCCAATTTTCTTAAAAATTTAGATTAAAAAAACCACAGCATACATGGACAGTTGATTACATAACCTTGAATTTATCTTTGTTTTATTATAGATCTGTTTTTTAAAACAAGACTTTAAACCTAACCATTCCTAACCTAACCTAAACAGCGTTTTTATTAATTTTAAGTTTTGTTAAAAAAGTCATCTACCTGAACGAGGATTAATAAAACGTTGAACAAATGTGTTAATTATCAAAAAGTCAGTAATTATACAAAACAAAAACTAACTTAACAAAAGAGAACATATTAGGGTACATAATACAATACAAAAACTAACACTGAACACAGAATATGTAAGACTTACATCATATCTCCTCTTGAAATCTGGCACCATTGCTTTCACTTAACATATGAAATGCAATCTTCTCACAGAAACAAATCGTAAGTTTTTTATGTTATTATGCATATTTTTTGGATCATTTTCACGTTTTCTTGAATTTAGAATAAAAATATGGTTCTTTTTCGGTAAACTATGGTGTAATCACAAGATAAATTAATTTTTAAAGTGCTATTTGTATCTCAAGATTATTGGTAAAAATGTAAATATTATGGCTACGTATAGTGCTATGAAACCGCAAAAAAATCATTAGGATTAATGGGTAGTACTCGTACTTGTTTATATTCTGTGCAGAAATTACATAATCTGTTTTTTAGACGGAATAGATTCCAAATGTTCCTTACGCAAGTCATGAATAATGGCATCCAATTTGTGACGTCTGGTAGTATGTGTCCCTGGCTTTTCTATAAATGAACTTGGCCGAAAAATAAAAAATAAATCATTGCGCATCAATCTAAATGGTCTGTGGAAAAGGGGTCCATAAGCGTATGAGCCCTTCTTCCGGGAAAGTCCTCAACTCGTAATTGAGAAATAATTTATGATTATTAGTATAAGCACGTGAGAGATTCAGTAAAAAAATCACTTCAAAAGAAAAGTATAAACACAAAATTTAACATCAAGAAAATAAAATTATGTTAAATGTAGAAACAAAACAATTTTTCACAGCCATATTCTTAAACTATCTAAAATTATTGAAATATAAAACAGGGTAACAAAAATTTGGTGCCGGAAATCTAACATCGGATTTTAGATGTTTTTAATGTGCTGATTCCAAAAATGCCACCAGATTTTTTCTATCAGCTCTAGTTTTTTAGATACAGGTTACAGGTTAATTGATATTTTTTTCTGATAAAGGACAACAAATAAAGAGATAAATATGTACTTAATCGTCAAAATAGAAATTTCCCAGAATCTAATTAACCAAATGGATACCTGGAATTGTCCCTGACCCAATGTTCCTATACCAGGAACTACTCAATACACTGCTCTTAATTACTTTTATACCTGTAATTGCCTATGACCCGATCCTTCTAGACCAGCTTAGCTGTACTCGATTTAGTATATTACTGAGTTTTCCCAAGTAAAGTTGTGCTATCATTTTGTGTACATTTTGGTCGTTTTGTAGACACTAAACTGAAACAATGGCGTCTACACGCAGACGTACCTGTGTAAATCATTCGCATGTTTTTTGTTATGTGTGTGGTGAAAACACTTTGAAAGAGAGCAGAAAAACGATTTCTGACTTTGTGAAAAGAGCTTATCTTGCCTATCTTGGCGTTCATTTAGGAGATCAAGATACATCTTGGGCCCCACATTTCATATGTAAAACATGTGATGAAGATTTGCGACAGTGGACAACTGGAAAGAGGAAGTGCCTAAAGTTTGGTGTACCAATGGTTTGGACGACTGCTATTTTTGTCTCGTTAATACTAAAGGCATAAATAGAAACAAGAGACACAAATGGACATATCCTGATCTAGAATCTGCAAGAAGGCCTGTAGCGCGTTCGGAAGAAATACCCGTTCCATCATTCAGCAGTCTACCCGAACTGACAGAAGATGATACAGAAACATCAACGTCTGACGAAGTTCAAAGAATTCAATCAGAAAACGACAGCGAATTTGAAACAGATTTAGCAACTCCGCAGTGTTTCAATCAAAAAGAAAAGAAAATAAGAGACCTGAATGTCTCAAAGGAATCCGCTGAATTACTTGCATCCAGATTAAAAGAAAAAATCTACTTTGTCCAGGTACTAATATTACGTTTTATCGTAAAAGAGATAAGGATCTGCTGCCTTTTTTCGCTCAGGAAAATGACTTGGTATTCTGTATCAATATAAAAGGGCTCTTAGAAAAAATGGGTTTGCCTGAATACACTCCAGATGATTGGCACCTTTTTATTGACAGTTCAAAACGTAGTTTAAATTGTGTTCTTTTACATAACGGTAACAAATATGGCTCAATTCCTATCCGTCATTCTACTACCATGAAGGGAGAATATGAAACAATTGCATTAGTTTTGAGAAAAATTAAATATGAAGAACATCAGTGGGCAATTTGTGTTGATTAAAAAATGGTTAACTTCCTCCTTGGACAGCAGAGTGGTTATACAAAATATCCTTGTTTTTTGTTCCTCTGGGACAGCAGAGCTAAAAATGAGCACTGGGTTAACCAAAATTGGCCTTCAAGAGATGTCATGATTCAAGGAAAACAAAACGTGATCAACGAACCTTTGGTTTCGAGAGAAAAAAATCTTACTTCCGCTCTTGCATATTAAGCTAGGCCTAATGAAGCAATTTGTGAAGGCTTTAAATCGAGATGGAAATTATTTTGGGTATTTGTCACGTAAATTTCTTGGCATTAGCACGGAAAAACTAAAAGCTGGTATATTTGATGGTCCTCAAATAAGGCAACTTGTTAAAGATCCACAATTCACCACATCAATAAACGAGACTGAATCTAACGCTTGGTGATCATTTGTTCAAGTAGTACAAAATTTTCTTGGCAATCATAAAGCAGAAAATTACGTAGAATTAGTGTAAACTATGCTTTCAAATTTTAATATTCTCGGCTGTAACATGAGTATAAAAGTTCACTACCTCCACAGTAACCTAGATCGTTTTCCAGAAAACTTATGTGATTGTAGTGAAGAACAGGGGAAAGATTCCATCAGGATATTAAAACTATGGAAGATTGTTATCAAGGACGATGGGGTAGCCACATGATAGCGGACTACTGCTGGAGCCTTCAGCGAGACTGCCCCAGTAAACTCCATTCTAGAAAGTCGTATAAAAGAAAATTTTTGTGTGATTAGTGACTAATGTAATTATGTAAGTTAAGTTTTTGCAATAAATACTTAAATACATGTGTCTTTGTTTTTTTAACTGGCAATAGTAATATTATATATTATAACAGTTATAACGTAAAATATATACACAATTTTATTTAACTAGATCTGATAGACAAAATCTGAGAACTTTTTTACATTCTGCATCCAAAAATTACCCAGGAACATTTAAAAAATCGCAGGCACCAAAATGTGTGTTGGCCTGTGTAATTAATATAGGTGAATTATTGAGTTCCAACTGATCGTTTCACAAACAATTTGGACGTTTGAGCTTCTTTATTTTTAAAATCTCCAGTATATTCAATTTACGATTCTTATTTTCTTTGTGTAAAATTTTAAATTTTTTATCAAAGGTATGATCGGTCTCAATTAAGTGGTTTGCATAATTGGATCGGTTTTTTCTTGATAACACATGTATAGTGCTCATCTATTCTTTTACCAAAATATCTGCCTGTTTGACCTACATACGTGTTGTCGCAATCTCCACATATTAGTTGGTGTACACCTGATTGTTCACGTTTATCAGGTTTTGTTTTATTATTTTTTTATGTACCTAGTTACTTAAAGAATTATTGGTTTTATATGCTTATTCTAATATCTAAACCGTTTAGAAAATTACTTATTTTAGAGCTAGAGATTAGGGGGATATTTATTGAATATCCATTGTTTATTGCAATCTTGTTGATTATGTTTAACTCGGTCTGAAAATCAGTTTTACTTAGAGGTAGAGGAAAAGCGGCTATGCTGTTTATGTCGAATTGAATGATATGCGGCGTTGTGCAGGGTAGTATCCGTATCCCCAAGTAAAATTAATTTTTAAACCGAGTTAAACATAATCAAACAGACTGCAATAAACAATGGATATTTAATTGATATAAATGATAGAATTCTACAAAAAAACTTATATAAAAAACTAATACTAGACTTACCCTAATATTAACCCATTCCCACCCAACGTTGCGTTTTCGTAACAGTTGTTTTCGATTTTTTTTTTAATATACTTAAAACCCCCTTTAGTTGACATAAATCTGCTGAATATTAGGACAAAGGTCTATAAAATGAGTTTACGTGACAAAATTTAAGACTTACATATATTTTTTTTGTTTTAGCCAAGCTCGATTTTGACATTTTTTGGTCCGCTAAATATCTAATTTTTTAAAAATATATTATAACGTTGCTAATATTTTATATAATATTATAAGCAGAAATTTAAGTATAATAATAATGCCAAATATTATTTACACCAAAAACAAAAGAAAAAATATTCACGGGTTCATAAAAACCACCTTAGAATTGTACTGTTGCGAAAACGCAACATTGGTCGAAAGCGCGATCCGGCAACGCGGCACTGCCGAATTGGCGCGACCGAGTGGCCACGTGATTGCTTTACAGCGCATTGTTACCTACGGAATTGTCCTAATTTTAGTAGCCTTGGTCACTATTGATGTGAGTACGTGCTTGTGTATTTTAGTCTAAGATTTAGTGCAATATTCCGTGCAAGTTACGTTATGGTCGAGCGGAAAGCACTTTTTAAAAATTACGTAACTTTATTTAAAAAAAAATGAAACAAACGTTCAGAATCGAGGACAGACTAACAGTAACGCAATTTTACATTTTACCTCTATTTATATGTTTCTCTTATCTAAATTATATAAATGCAACCTAAACAGTATAGGGGACGTAACTCCTCTACCCCTTGATGGGCATATAAACTGAAAGTTTTTATGACCTAATTTTATTTGGAACAAATCAAATTTAAATTATTATATTATTTACCTCATTTTCTTTAATTTTAAGAATCTTTACTTTAGGCCATAAATACTTGTAGAAAATATAAAATATTACAATGGTTAAAATTGCATACAATAAAATAGTCCACAAACTTGTCTTATGGTAATATACAGTGTTAGTCAAAAGTTTAGTATTTTCAATTTTCTGCTTATTTATTTCATTTTGTAAATCATCAAGTTTTTCCAGGTTTATGGAATTCGTTTTCAAAAATCTTATATTACTATAGACAGTTTTGCTTGTAATATTTAAATTAATATTAGGTAAAGGTATATTTAAATATTCATTCTTAGAGTTCTTATAACTCCTAAGTATTATATCATTTATCTTAAGACTTAACTCAATTAAATAAGTCCCGTTTAATAAAATGGTATTTTGATTATTTTTACAATTTTCGGTAATTTGCCTTCATCAATATTTTGAATTTCGAGATTTTCTAATTTTACGGAAATTTGCTTGCAGTTCGTGATATTATGTGAATATCTTAATAATTGCATTTCGCATGGTAGTGTTTTAAATACATTCTCAGAGTGAATGTGATTACATAAATATTCATTGTCCGTAACTTTCTTACAAGGATCATTAGAATATCCGAAATTCTTTTCATTTATTATGAGATAATTAAAATTTGGTATTATCATTTTATAATATTCGCCATTAGGTATTGGTATTGGAAATAGATGAAATAAAGTATAATCTTGTTTTTCGACTAAAGGAATTTCTAGCATAAAAGTAACTTCGCTGTTTATTACATAGCCTTTTATCTCTAGAACATTTTCGTATTTAATGATATTTTCTAAAATTGGTTCAAATGGCAATTTCTCTGAATTTAAATGCCTTTTAATCAGATTTATTTCTGTTAATAATTCTTTAGGTTGAATTATAGTATTATGGAAGTTATTTAGGTTAGCAAAAGACATAGCAACTTCTATATTTGCTAATATATCATATATATTTTGAAATAACATATACATTTGTGTTAGAACCATTTGAGTCCGATAATAATCAAAATCGGAGATTTCTTGGATTTCTATTTGGTTTAAAACTTGTATTGTTTGATTTACCCTGTATTCTAGGATATTTTGATTATGAGATATATTCTTAGATATTTCTTGAAACCTTTTAATTGAGTTACTAAGTAGAGTGATTTGTTTATCCATAGATAATTTAATATTATTTTGATTTTGTTTTAATATATTTATTTCGTTATTTGTTGCCACTGCATCTTCTTCATCTAAATTCCCTGTTATACTTTTTATTATGCTACCTAGTCCTTTAATTAAACCTCTTTTATGCCTAGTTTGTTTAGGAGGTAATATTTCATTAATTTGGCGTAACATTTTCTGTTTTTGATTATCAATAATTATATAAGAATTATAATATTCCGTATTATAGTCGGTTTTATTCCGCAAATGTGCTTTTAACATATTATATTTTAGACTTAAAGATTTATATTCCTCTATTATACCTTCTATGTCAAATATTTGTATAAATGTCCAATGATTAGTTGTTTTCTGTGCATGTCCTAATTTGTAGGGTAATATGCCAGGGTTTTGATTTAAGTCGTAATATTTTGGTTTGTCTCCACGGGGGTAGGACCATCTGTAACAAGAGGTGGTTTTAATTCTTTTACATGTATAATTTCAGTCTTTTTGGGATTTTTAACATTTTGTATTTTTACCCGATTATGTTCAAGTAGTTCTTTTATTATATAAGGTCCGCTGAACTTTGCTTGATTTTTAGTTCTAGGGGATAAGTTTTTATATACCTTTTGATTAAGTTTAAATTCGTAGGATTTGTCACCTTTTGGGTTAGTTTTTACTAACATGACTTCTTTTTGAGTTTCAGTTTTTTCTGTGACTTTATTATAGATTGCATCTACTTTTTGTTTATGAGATACTACATAGTCTGAATAAAATGTAGTGGATATTAGGTCAAAAGGATCACGAGAGTTTGTGTGTCCTAAAATTAATTCATGTGGTGTATATTTTGTTATACTATGCTTTGAGCTGTTATATGCTATAACTGCATAGGGTAATAATTCTGAGATTGGTTTAGTTTTATCATTTTCTTTTAATATTCTTAAATGTTCGATTAGAGTAGAATGATATCTTTCAATTGGGACACTAGACTCGTGATGGAGGGGAGTTGTAAAGTGAATATTTATTTTTAGAGCTTTTAGTAATTCTTTTACTAATTCATTATTGAACTCAGAGCCATTATCACTAACAATTGTTTCTGGACATCCGAAATATGAAAAATAGTTTATAAGTTTATCGAAAACTGATTTAGCGTTTTTATCATATACATAGGCTTGTCCATATTTTGAGAATTTATCAAATATTGTAAGACAATTATTTTTTTCAAAAGTAAATGTATCTATATGAATTATTTGAAAAGGTTTGGACGGTGTTTCAGTTTTTACTAAGGGCACATATGATTTCTGTCTACTATATTTTAGAGTTGGACAGGTTATACAGTCATTTATTAATTGAGTAACATCTTGTTTCATTTTATTCCAGTAATAATTCATTTTAAGTCGATCATACGTTTCAGTTATTCCTCTATGATTAGTTTTACTTTGGTGTTGATGGGTTATTAATAAATTTTTTTCATCTTGGTCAGAAATATTATTGACTAGTTTAGTACATCTTATTATTTTAGGTTTCCTAAAATTTTGTATATACACGTTTGTAAATACAGGTATAAGTTCTTCGTTATAAAAATATATATAACACGTTTTTTCGCTGTTCATATAATCACGAATAAATTGTTTAATTATTTCAGGATCCGTTGGTAATTCTACCTTATTAATATAACTTTTTTCAAATGTTTCGAAGTCAACTTTTATCTTTGGGTGAGGTGACCTTTTAATTAAATATTGCAACGATTTATTATTTATTATCTCATCTAGGATATTTAATCCCGGGTTCTCATTATCATTTTGATTACTATGCACCGTATTATCTGAGGTACTTACTGCAGGTCGAACTTGAATGTCAGATAGAATAGTTATCTTTTGTTCATTGTTTTCCGAATTGCTGATGTCGAGGGCAAGTTATTATCTAAGTTTTGCACTTGATCTAAGTCAGGGTTATCTCTATTAGTCGCAATAACGTTTTCCGAAAGATTACGCAAGTATTCAACTATGTCATGATCCGCGTCTCCTGGATTGTTTATTACCGAATCATTTTCGTATAAATTTAATTGTATTCTTGATAGGGCGTCGGCATTGCTATTTTGAATGCCTTTTTTATATATTATTTTATAATCAAATTCTTCTAAACGTAATCTCCATCGAGTTAGTTTTGAATTTACATCTTTTTGATTAAATAGCCATACTAATGGTCTATGATCAACATATATAAAAAATTGCCTTCCGAATAAATAAGGTCGGAAATATTTACATGCCCAAACTACGGCTAAAAGTTCTTTTTCTGTAGTCGAATATCTAGTTTCAGTTTCATTTAAAGTACGCGATGCGTAAGCGATTGGTTTGTCATTGGGTATTGTCCCTTGAGAGAGAATTGCTCCTAAAGCATAATTACTAGCATCTGTAGTTAATATAAATGGTTTTGTAAAATCAGGATATTGTAATATCGGTGAATTGATTAATAAGTTTTTACAATGTTCGAACGCATTTACAAAATCTGATGTATGCTCTATTTTAGAGTTCCTTTTAAGACATTTTGTCATTGGTTTTGTTATTTTAGCAAAATCTTGTATAAAGCGGCGATAATATCCTATTAAGCCTAAAAATGATTTAATTTCTTTTTGAGTCTTCGGTATAGGAAAATTTTTTACTGCTGAAATTTTTTCAGGATTTGGTTTAATTCCGTTTTGTGTTACAACATGTCCTAAATACTGGACTTCTTTTTTCAAAAATTCAGATTTATCTAACTGTATTTTAAAATTGGCTTCTCTTAATCGATTAAATATTTTTCTTAGTTTTAAAATATGTTCATCTAGACTTGTTAGACTCTTAATATATTGTTCATGACGCGTTGGAATGTCGCGGGTGCATTTTTTAAACCGAAGGGCATTCTTAAAAATTCATAATGTCCGAAATCTGTACTAAATGCTGTTTTGGGAATATCTTCCTTACACATTTCGATTTGATGAAAACCGTTAGCAAGGTCTATTGTAGAAAATATTGTGCTTTACCTAGTTTATCTAAAATTTCGTTAATATTTGGTAGTGGCATTTTGTCTGCTACACTTACGTCATTAATACGTCTTAGATCACAAAATAAACGATATTTTGGTTTTCCTGAAGCGTCAAGCTTTTTAGAAACTATCCAAATTGGAGATGAATGTGGAGAGTTTGATTCTCTTATTATATTTTGGGCTAAAAGTTTTGAAATTTGATCTTTAACTTCTTTTTTATAAATTTCAGGATATCTATAACTTTTAGTGTAAATAGAAGTATCTGTAGTTAGTTTTATTTGATGTTTAATAGCATTTGTAAAAGTTAAGGGTATTCCTTCACAATGGAAAATATCTCTATATTCGAAACATAGTTTACGAATTTTTTGTTTTTCCTCGTAATTGCAATGATCTAGTCTTAAGTTTTTTAAATTAGTTTTTAATTGATTATCTAGATTTTTATCATATGGTTGTTCATTAGGGTTGTAATCTACGAAATTGAGTTCCTTTACATTTATTTTTTCAACATCTAGGGGTTCAAGAAATTGTAATTTATTGGGATGTTCTGAGGAATTTAAAACGGTTACATAAGTAAGGTTATTTTTTATCTCAACTAAACATTCGGGAATTTCTAAATATCCGAATTTTTGGTAATCAAGTATACCTATTCCTTCTGTGATGTTCACAGGTACTTTTATTTTTTGAATACATCTTGGTGGTATAATATAAGTAAATTTTTCTTTAAATATTTTGGGTGAAAATTTATTTTCAATTTTTCCTAAATAACGTATAGGGATTTCAACATAGGGTAATTGCAAAAGTTGTGTATTAAAATCTAAATTAGCATTAAGTTGCATAATAAGGTCTAAACCTATTAGTCCGTCAAATTTGTCTGAAAAATCGAATAAATAAAATGTATGTTCTCCGTGAGTTTTAAATGTCGGAAATATTGGAATGGCCGCAATTTCATTATGAAAGGACGTTGCATGTGCGGTTTGCACTTGAAAAATTTCGTTTACAATATAATTAGAAAAATATCTGTAAGCAATTTCTGGTTTTATAAAACTTCGAGTACTTCCTGTATCTAATAGAAAATTTGCATTTAATTCGGGAATATAAATATACGGTAATTCAGCTGTATAGTTATTTAGAATAACTATCTCATATTGTTGTTCAGGCTCGGTTTCGAAAAATTTACATTTTCGGTATTTTCTTGGTCATATTCTTGTTCTTGGCACATATCGATATAGTTTGGTATATATATATCATTTTGTTCATAATAGGGATTTTTGATTGATTATCAGCATAATCAATATTTTCAAAATTTAATATTCCTTGATTATCGGCATAATCATTATTTTGAATATCATTTGTGGTATTTTGCTGTAAAACTTCCTGGTTATAAAGTTCACTATTTACTTTTTTATTTTGTAAATTATTGTTTAAAATAGTATTACCAGAGCTTGTGTCCATTGGTTCTACTTGTCTAGTTCTCATAGAGTTTTGAGCAAAATTAGAATTTGTTCTCATAAAAGGTCTAAGTTGATTAAAAATAGGTCTTTGTAAGTTTTGTGTAAAATTTAATCTTTGAAAGTTTTGTGAGAAATTATTTGGATTTCTTCCAAAATAACTTGGAGCATTATTTCCGTTTATATTATTTGGCAATCTTGGAAAATTAGGATTATTTTGTAAATAGTTTGGATTAAAATTGTTCGAATAGTTAGGACTAAAATTATGTGAATAATTTGGTTTATATGTTGGTTGTCCTTTTTGATTTTTATTTTGTAAATTTGGTGTACTTATTGGTACAGATTTATTTTGTGGTAATTGCATTTGAGCATTTTTAAAATAAATAAAATTTTCTTCTTCACGCACAAAGGCCATAGCTTCTTCAAGCACAGTTGGATTTTTTAAACGTATGACTAATTGCATATTGTACGGTAAACCTCGTATAAATGATTTAAAGCGAATTCATCATAATGAGTAATCTTAATTAATTTAGTTGCGGCGTCTTCATTTGTAGCATTTAATTTTGCCGAAAGTAAACTTCTAGAATCCTGAATTCTCATACCAAAATTTAAAGGATGTTCATTTTTATAAGGTTTTAAATTAATTAAATCTTGAATAAGGCAATCGATAGATCTTTGATCTGCAAAAGTATGGCTTGTTTAACTAAATTCCAATTATTTAATTCAGCTCTTGAAATAATAAGTTCTGCGGCTCTACCTATTAATTTACTTAATATGGTATCAAATAGACAAATGTTTATAGGATCATTTACGTTATTTGCATTTTGAAAAGCTTTTAATAAATTTTCAGAGGCTGTTATAAATCTTTGTAACAATTTTGGATTTCCATCAAAATTTGGAACATTATCTGCTTGATAACGCAAAAGAGTATAGTTTGTTGACATTTTCTTATTTTTTGTTTTATTGTCAGTTGAACCAGAATTAATTGATAGATCGTTTATAGAGTCGATTAGATCGTCTGAATTAAATTCTCGAAATAGCTCAATTTTGGCGATATATATATATATATATATATATATATATATATATATATATATATATACATACACTAAATATAAAATATATACTTTTAAGCCAAAATATGGATATACGAAAAATATGGTTATACGCAAATATATATATATACACAAAAATAAAATGTTGCAAATAAAAATGGTTTCAAAATAAAATGGGTATTTCCAAAAATAAATTTCAAATTTACGTTGTTTGTTACTAAAATGAAAAAATTACTTATTTTTGCAAATATGAAAAATTGGTAAAAAAAATGTTTTCGACTTACAATACTAGAAGAAAAAAGAGTTTCATCGTTTTTCTTGTTGGTTTCTTGTTGTTTCTTCCTTATCCTAGGTCCTTAAATCTACGCTGGTTTGGCGATGTTTGTCCTCCCCAGATGAACTGCTGGATTGGCGATTTTTGTCCTCCCCAGTGGTTCTTGGTGATGTGCTAGCTGTCTCGTCTCTTTCCGTCGGGTTCCCCGTTGAAGATGGTCCTTGTGGAAGTCGCCTTAGATCGGCACTATCTGCTCCCAGTAGGCTCCCAATTCTCTTCAGATTTTTCCTCTTGAAAGCCGCCTTAGATAGGCACTATTTCTCTTCCAATTGGTTTCTGAATTTTGGGTTCATCGATTCGTCTTGTTTTGTGAAGTCGCCTTAGATCGGCACTATCTACTTCCAAAACTTGAACCGTCGAATTTGTTTTGTAGGTTTAGGGAATAAATTTTTGGAAAAAACCGTGTTTTTTGTCACGTTTCACTATCCTACCGACTGCGCCAGTTACGTTGTGGTCGAGCGGAAAGCACTTTTTAAAAATTACGTAACTTTATTTAAAAAAAATGAAACAAACGTTCAAAATCGAGGACAGACTAACAGTAACGCAATTTTACATTTTACCTCTATTTATATGTTTCTCTTATCTAAATTATATAAATGCAACCTAAACAGTATAGGAGACGTAACTTGCATTATGGCTAATCTCTTTCTTACACAGAGAGAACTAGAATCTGCTTTACAAGAGGCAGTTGCAGAAGTAGCAGCAGCAAGAGGTAAATTGATTCTTATAATTACATTTATGTGTGCCCATGTAACTAAATATTCGTTTTATATCTTTTTAGATCGAATTGACGCTGTCTACATTCCACCAGATCCTGACGAACTCACGGATGAAGAGGATATTGACGACAATTTGATGCAAACTTTTGGAGAGAAATAACACTCAACCAACAGACACTGCCGGAGCCTTTGAATTACATATAGATGACATGGAGCCTGACTTTGATTCGTCTGATGATGAGAGTTTGGCTGAGCAAAGGAAACTACCAGGCAGTAGTTTCGAAGATCCACAGTGGAAAAAAGGTTTAACCTCTATGAATCTACAGCCGGTATTCAACGAGAGAAAGAATTTAGAGCAACTAAAAAATCTTCTGGAAGGCGAATCACCATTTGTTAAGCATATTAGGCATATTTCTAAGGTATTTTGATGATGAAGTACTAAATCTAATTATTGAATTTTCACACAAATTTGCACGTGACAATAATCGGCATGAATTTGAAATAGATCGTGTAGAACTGCTAAATTTTATAAGCATAATGATATGGACCGGATACCATACATTACCTCAACAGCATTTATATTTGTCGCAATATGACGATAAGGGTTTGAATATAATAAAAAACTGCATGGGTAGAAATACATTTTGTAATATAAAACGCAATATTCACTTATCTGACAATGGTAAACTAAATAAAAACGACAAATTTGCTAAGGTGCGTCCGTTTCTTGACGTTATAAACAAGAAAAATACTCAGTTTGGTATATTTTCATTTAGTTTATCAACCGATGAACAAATGGTGCCTTATTATGGCAGGCACTCCTACAAGATGTTCATAAAAGGCAAACCCGTCAGATTTGGCTTCAAACTATGGTGCATATGTTCATCAAGTGGCTACATATACAAATTTATCCGATATGCAGGAGCTAGTGAGAACAAGGAAAAGAGCAATGTTGGGATGGGAGGTCAAGTGGTACTAGATTTACTTTCTATTGTTAAAAACCCACAAAACCATAAGATATTTTTCTATAACTTTTTCTCTTCTTATAAACTTTTAACTGTGTTGATAAAAAAGGGGTATTTTGCTACCGGTACCACAGAGAAAAAAGGACAAGTAACTGTCCCCTGGTTGCCGTAAAGGATATTTCTAAGAAGGAAAGGGGTACTGTACTTCATACCAGACAAGAACAGGAATATCTTTGATCAGATGGAATGACAATTCAGTCGTTACTGCAATAAGTAACCACTACAAGGCTGAAACAATTTCCGCAACGAAAAGGTACAGTCGAAAGGAAAAGGAGGAAGTTTTTATATCTCAACCAAACCTTATAAAATCCTATAACAAAAGCATGGGAGGGGTTGACCTCCATGATAATGGAATAGCAAACTACAGGATAGGTATTGCTGGGAAAAAATGGTGGTGGCCAATATTTAAAAATGCTATAGATAGTGTGATCGTAAATTGTTGGAAAATCTACAATGCCGTAAATGACAAACAAATGTCTCAACTAGATTTCAAGTCATATATAGCCGTTCGCCTCATCAAGATCATGAAACCTACTAGTTCAAACAAAAACAAACCATCAAATATAAACGTACCTGACGTACTTCAATTTGATAATATTGGACACATCGTAACCAAATCATTTAATAATTCAAGGCGTAGGTGTAAAATTTGCCACAGTACCACAGTTTTTATGTGTAAAAAATGTTCATCTCCATACTGAGTGTTTTGAAAATTATCATAAATCATAAAAATTCCTTATTCTCATTTCTAGTTCATGCTTTCGACCAATCTTGCAAAAACTTTCGTTGTTTTGAAAAAAAAAATTGTTTATGCATTTTATATTATTTTTAAGGGTAACAATAATAAACAATATATATGTTTGAAATGCAATTTTACTTCTTTTATATACCCTTGGTCGAATATGGGTTAATGTAAATACAACTGCATACAAAGTTATATCATTTATAGGTAATTCTATCTCTAAAATAGGTACATTTCTAAACGGTTTTGTATATTAGTTTATTATGGATTTCCACCGAGTATCGGCTGACACAATCATATTATGAATATATAAGTATATTTTCATACTATAGTGTAAATGCTTTTCTAAATATAAGATTCATGAATTCTAATTTATTTAGTTTCCCTTACGAGAGCCTCCAGTTAACACAAATAACATGCGGTTTTTTGTTTATTAAGATACAATCTATATTTTCAGTTCTAGCAAGAATAGAAGCGCATACCGCATCTTATTACATTCTTTTTCATTTCCAAACGAATCCATTTAACTGAACTTTGCATCTGACAGTTGAATCTCTACTTGCAAAACCTTTGTCCTTTGATTCTGTAATGAGGTTTGTTTTAGAGAAATGCAAATGTTTGCGATCCTTTAATTTCTTTAGGAAATAATAAATTTCAGTGAAGTTTTCAAGGATTTTTTAACGATTTTTTGCGTTTTATTTTAAATGGGATATATTCGTGCTGGCCTAGAAAGTAAAATCTCATGGGCAAGTTGTGCAAATATTGAAGGTTCCGATGAGTCGAATAAACCGGCAAATACTTCGAGTGCTACAACACACATAGCGATGTTTTTCTGTTTTTATGCATTTCATTGCCCGGTTCCTTCAGACGTTTCAGCCCAAGATCGGTGCGTCAGACTTATAGATATGGAGGTAAAGAAGTATGTAGAACTTAAGAGGAGATCGAAGCCTTCTACACGTTATATCCCCATTGTTTTTATATTAGAAAAAATGTTTAATTTGTAAATTTACGAGAAACCTCTTGCTTCCAAAATATCTTTGCTTTTCTTCAAACTTCAAAAATTGCTTTTTACTTCCCTCATAAAAGGTAAGTATTGTAATCGTGAAACAATCGCCATCCTAGATTTTTTTAGTTCTTTAAGTTTCAGGGTCCATAGATGACGAAAAACATGTTTTCTCGATTCCTTCGGTTTGCAGCATAGCTGAAAAACTAATTACCCGATTGACTTCAAATGTTGGTCAAAAATTAAGGGTCATTTGGGAATGATCTGGTCACATTTTGATAAAAGTGCAATATGGCAAGACAAAATAGCGGCCTAGTGAAATGTTAAAAAAATTATTACTACGAAAGTGCTTATCCAAAAATCAAGTACTATGTCGGTAAATGGCGGCTTAATAAAATATTTAAAAATTCAGCCTGAAAAACTCCTTAATGAACTGATTTCAAATTGTGTGCCATAACTAATTGTGGTATAGAGATGAATTAGTAAAAATCTGGTACTAATTCAAGATGGCGAAACAAAATGGCGGCCAAATAAAATTTTTGTAATCTGGAAAAATCACCCCCTAAGTTTTACATATATTCGCGTTTTGGCGTCACAAGATACCAAAAATATGTTTTATCAAATCCGTCTGTCCACTTGTCGGTTTATCTGTCTGTCAGTTCGCCACAAACTTAAAAACTACTGATCGACTTGAAATTTTGGTCAAAAATTAAGGTTCATACGGGGATGACCTGGTAGTAATATTTTGGTAAAAATCCAATATGCCGGAACAAGATGGCGGCCTAGTGAAACAATAAAAAAAATATTACTAAAGAAATAATTATCCAATTTACCTCAAATTTTGCAAAAAATGTTGTGGCGAATTCAAGATAGCTGAACAAAATGGCGGCTACCATGTTAAAAAAATTAACGAAACAATTCATTCAATTCACTGTAAATTTTGAAGAAAAATTAAATATGATATAAGGATAAGTTTTTGCGAATTCAATTATTGAATTCATTTTAAATTATGCCTAAAATCATGTAGGTAGAAACTGGTAAAATATTGGTAGAGACCCAATATAATGGAACAAAATGGCGTTCAATAAAAATGTTTGAGACAGCATATATGTGTTCCTAAATAACTATGTAGTGAAATAATTCGATGGCATTTCACTATTCCTAATAATAGGAAATATTCATAAAAAGGGAAGTTTCGAGTAAAAGAAATTTACCGATTTTTTTATAATTAATCTACAGGATGTTTACTATATAAAAAAGTTTCAAAAAAAGGTTAGGAGCAAAGTACCTTTATTTTAAAGATAGCCAGAAATTTCAGGATTTAATTTTAGATCTAAATATAAAATCGTTGCTCTCTATTCAAAATTTAATTTTTACTCAAACTCTTCGATTTTATAAACAACCTGTACTTTAATTTAGAAATTGATTTTTTTTTCCATAGATTCGTATAGTAAATTTTGCTACAACGGTACAAAAAGGACTTCAATTTTTAAATTTAGTATGGAGGGTTCATAAAATCAAAGGGTTTTAGAAAAAGTCAAGTTTTGAATACTGAGCTTATAATTTCATACTTAGAAATTCAAATAAATTCTAAACAGTTTTTCTTTATTGCTTTTCCGCGTATAGTTAGAAATGAAGGTTCTATACTCTTAAATGTTTTGAAAGTTTTTGAATTTGAAAGAAAAGTTATTTTTAGGAGTTTCAAGAGAAGCACGCATTTTTACAGACTGCTTTTTTTTCGACAACCCACAAATAAAACGTTTTCCTTTCGTCAAAAAAATCGGAAGACACCCTGTATATAGACCACAGAGACTTGCTTACCATTATAGGGTGAAGGGAAAAATGGTGGGAAAGCCATATGTGTACTGTTTTAATAGTTATTTTACAATGCAATGCATTTAAATTATCCAAACTTCCAACAGTTTAAAATACAACTTGGATCCCGCATATGTTTAAAAGATAGCTTTTATCCTTAAGTACCAAATAAAAAAAAAAGAGTTTCAGAAAGCAACTATATCAAATAGCCCATATACGTGAATTACTATGTAAGTATACAGGGTGGAAGAACTAACTGGGCTAAACTAAATAACTTGAAAACTCTTTATAATTTGTAAACACAGTTTTATCCGTCATTTATTCAACTCCGGATGCTGCGGAGTGCTTTTTTAATATTTATTATCTCTGATATATGCAGGGTGTACCATGCTCGATGGCATCTTACTCGTAAATAGAAAACTACATGTACGAATTGTTTCAAATTTGGCATAGTCATATCACGGGGGTATATGTATTATACTAGACAAAACTGATTATTTTGATAAAGTAGACAATTTGATTCAAACTGGTCCTTACGATTTAATTGAAAAAAACCCGTTATCAAAAATAATAACAGAAGTAAAAAGTACCTTAAAACAGTGTAAAAACTTTGTGTACCATAAACTAAAATTCAAACTAACACCTAGTAACCAACAGTTATCTAAACTATATTGCCTTTCCAAAATCTATAAGCCTGAGAAGTCCATGAGACCTATTGTTTCAGCTGTTGAATCACCAACGTACAATATTTCAAAATGGTTAGTAGAAGAATTCAGTAAATTAAATATCTTATACGATAAATTTGAGGTTACTAACTCGTTAGAATTCTTAGATAAAATTAAGAATAATTACTTAAAAGAAGGTGAAATTTTAATATCTTTTGATGTAAGCTCATTGTTTCCTAGTGTACCCATACCACTAGATTTAGAGTGCCTAAAGGACCTACTTGAATTTAATAATTTTAAAAAAGAGTTCGTTGATGAATATTTGCTTCTCACAAAATTATGTATGAATTAATTTTTTTTTCAGTGTAACAATAAATATTATAAACAACTTGAGGGAACTGCGATGAGCAATTGCTTATCTCCGTTTCTTGCAAATTTGTTTATGGGTAGATTAAAAACGCAATTTAAAAAAGAACTCAAGTACTTCCCAAGGATGTGGTATACATACGTAGACGATCTATTTGCTATTTTTGATACTAAAACAGAAAATTTTGACACGTCCTTAGATACATTAAACAATAAATATCATTCCATTAATTTTACGTACGAAAAGGAAAACAATGGACAATTACCTTTTCTTGACACGTTAATTATTAGAAATAACGATAAATTAGAATTTAATATTTATAGGAAATTTACTAATACTGATAGGTATAAATAACATCCGACTCATTTCTTTGCCGTCAACACAAAATGACAGCATTTCATTTCTTAACTCCCAAGTTAGTCAATTTTCCATTAAGTAAAGAACGTTTTAACAATGAAATAAATCGGATTAAAAATACAGCTAAAAGTAATGGATATAATGATAATTTTGTACATAAATTAGTAAATAGACATAACCATAAGAAAATGTTAAAATATGCCACTACTCTTCAAGCACCTGGGGCTCCCAATACGTTCATAGTAGTCCCATATGATCCCAGATATACGAGAGGTCTAGAAAAAGTATTTAAAAACGTAGGTTTTAGAGTAGCCTACAAAACGGAGAACAGTTTGAAAAATCTCCTTGCAAACCTTAAAGACAAAGTCGACTTAAAGGAGAAGTGTGGCATCTATGAAATTAGCTGTAATGACTGCGATTTAAAATATGTTGGGTAAACTACACGCTTTATAAATATTCGTTTTAAAGAACACACGGCACATATATGGAAGAACAAAGAAGTCAAGTGTTGCCCAACATGCATTGGAAAACAATCACCAAATAGGAATAAATAATCTTAAGTTAATTAAGTATCTAATAATAGATCTAATAATAGATGCTTGGATGCATTTGAGAGTATAGAAATAGTCAAATGTGGTAAGAAAGCACTAAATAAAGACAGAGGGCCTATTCCCTATAGTCCCCTCTATTGCTTACTTGACAACGGTGCAGTCGGGTGCAACCATGTGTGACCACATTTACCTATAAATAGTCTCGGTTAGGATAAGTTACTTTAGTTTATATCATCTGCTGATGATGCTAACTTGGTTAGCGAAACGCGCGTTCAGAACCTAACAAGTTGTGATGTAGTGTGGTTAGAACTCTTGTATTTTCATAGTCATATCACCTGAAATAAACTCTCTCAGCAAATTATTTCTAGATTTGTGTCCGGTTTGACCGGAACTGAAGTCAACTTTCTTAATTTAAGAAGTAGAATGACCTGTATAGTATGATTAACCGTTTCTGAAATATTCGTGAATTAAAAATAAAAGCGACATATACATCGTTTTAACTGTGAAATATTATGAGAACCTCTGTATTTATCAATACACATTTTTAACAGTTTTAAGAGCTAATTTATAGATTCATAAAATAAAAGTAACATATTAACTTTAATTTATACAGGGTGTCTCAAAAATATCATTCTTTTTGGGAATTTTCATTTTATGATAACTTTTATTTATTAAATGGAACATCCACATAGTTTTAGTTTAATGTTTTATTTAAAAAATGCTGATTTCAAAAAGGTATACTGTGTCTCCATATCGATCTCTAACAGTTATCTTCGTATTCAAGTTTCAAAACAGGATTTTAGTGAGGATGCTTGAAATTTAAAAATACTTCTGGTAGGCCATGGTCGAGGCCATAACAACCAACATAACATCAACTAACCTGTCGTTGCATCTGTACAATTAACTGTAACTTCGCATTCTTAAATGACATATAAATACTAAAATTTAGACATTTTTAATCTTTAAACTAAAAAAATAAGTACTACAGAAATTTACAAAATTAAGCAAAATTAAAAATAGTAGAAATAAAATTAATGAAAGTGCCCTCCGTTGTACTCCTAGCATTTTGGAATGGACTCCAAAAATAAAAGTCCAACGACGTAAGTTCAGGTTACAATTATAAATATATAATTTTTTCAAAACCAACTTGTGAATACACCACAATGATTAAACATTACATGTGTTAATTAAATATGTAAAATAATTTTTTTTCCGAAAAAAACTGAAATTTTATAAGTTACAATGAGATTTTATTTCGAAAAATTAACCTAATACTTAATTAAATGAAACTCTTACAGTTAAGTAAGTCCCAATACTTGCATGGACTTTATAATCTTTAAATTCAAATGTAAATAATGTAATAAAATATAATAATTTATACAGCAAATGATAGGGACTTTAGTACATCTTAATTTTTGGATCGAAATCCTAGGTATGCTTCATCGTTGCGTCACTAGATGAATGTGTTCTCGAATCTCTTATTTAACGAGCCACATAAAGGTTTTGTGTCTGACTTCTTTTCCTTAGTTAACATCTCCTAGTCAGCATATCAGTAGCCAAATTAGATTAGCATCGCATCAGGTAGGTAAAGTTTTATTTGCATGTGGTAACATTCACTTGACACTGCCCCATAAGGTAATCTACAAGTAAATCCTAAAGGAGAGAAACAAAAATTAAAACCTAGACTTTATTATATTTTTAAGACTTACCCCCAAAATGTAAATGTTAAACAAATTGAAGGAGTACGAGTTATAAAATAACTTTTAAGTTTCTTGTGTCAATACTGTCATAACGCTCTCAGCGAAGCATAATTTTAATTTGATACACTTTCTGAAGTTAGATGCTCAAATGGTTCGGAGAGTTGTCTAACAGAATTAGGTTAAATATGTTACAATTGTTTTCGAAATAGCGATGTATTCTTAATGTCAACCATGTAAGAATTATGACGTCATGCGTTTACTTTTTAAACGCAACACCTCTGAGATGGGTAAAATGGTCTAAATACATATTATGCATTATATGCTAAACGTATATTAACTGTTTTCGTTTCAACGTGTCAAAATTGTCGAGGTGGAGCCGTTTAGAGCCCTTTATCATCAACCTAGAACAAAACGACTTACACTATCTTATCTTAACCTTTTAAAATCTAGATGAAATCAACTGGATATCAAAATTCGTTACTTCCGATCAAACTGGACGTGGACACCAGTGTCGGATTAATTTTGATATTTTCGAACAAACCAGAAGATAATGTAATCCAATAGATTTCAAAAAGTCTGGATAGGAAGTGAACGTCATTTTATTCACAGTTTAACCGTTTGGCCGATAGAGGGTTCTAATGGACCAATAATGACAATTTTCACACTATTTTCCAGAAAATAGTTAGGTATAGGACACGTTATATAAACATGTTTAGAATGTCCTACTAATGCTAAAAAATTGGTAATATCAAAAATTGATAAATTGGTATTATCAAAAATTCCGTCCAGTAAATGACGGGTAAAACAGTTCTTTTAAATTATAAGTTTCAAATTATTGAGTTCATTCCAATTAGGATTTCATCCTGTACAGGGTGGTCGAAATTGGTCTGTTTTAACAGAGAAAACCTATTTCCTGACTAGATAGAGCAAAACTGACTTAGTTGTCATGGGCTCGATTTCTGAGAAATGTTTAATGGCAAAAACCGCCTGCCGATATTTTCACTGCCAACTGAGATATAGGGCGTTTTTCAATTTTCGGCCATTTTGAAAATTGTCCATAACTTTTTTATTTTGCGGAATATTAACATTCTGCAAAGACATTCTAAAGGCACTTTTTTATGTGCAATCCAGTGGCATACTCAGATTTTTTCTATAGTTGTCCGTTTTATCATAAATAGGCAAAACTTTTTTTTTTCAAATGGAAATCATAGTTGGCTATAAATTATAAAAAATGCTCGCGTTTAGCCCTTTTCAGTGATATAAAGTTGTAGGTACTTATTTTCAAAAATAACGAAAATATTAGGTGTTTTTGGTTTACATCGAAGTAGGCTTTGATTTGTGATGACAATATCTCAATTATGTATTGTTAAGATTTATAGTTTGTTAGCAACTTAAACACAACTTTAAATAACACTAGCTAACGTTATTTTAATTATTTATTATTAATTTTTTTTATTTTTTTTTGTTTACATAGCAAAGTTGAACAAAATTAACAAACTAAACTACTATTTACAGCTACAAGTGAAAATAAAAAATAATTATGAAAATCTAGGTATTTAGTTAGAAAGGTTTCTGATAAATATATTTAGA
Source organism: Kuschelorhynchus macadamiae (assembly GCA_030620095.1). NCBI lineage: Eukaryota > Metazoa > Arthropoda > Insecta > Coleoptera > Curculionidae > Kuschelorhynchus > Kuschelorhynchus macadamiae. The sequence goes on along the minus strand of JAUTXW010005297.1, from coordinate 1,182,673 downwards.
GAAGTTGTTCAAATTGAGCCCCTCCCTGTTGAATACAAACTAAGCATCTTTTGCGTACCGAGTTGCAACTATTTATTAGTTCAACTGGGCTAATAGATGCAAAAGCTTGCCTAGTGGCCTCTTGCAATTCTTCTTTTGTGTGAAAGGTTCTTCCTTTAAATATCAAGTCCTTCAATCTTCCCCACAAAAAAAAATCTAAGGGAGTTAAGTCACAGGACCTAGCAGGCCAAGGTATGGGGCCCCACGTACCAATCCAATTTTCTCGAAATTCGAAGTTTAAAAGATCAGTTGTGATCCTTGCATTGTGCGGGGGACAACCATCTTGTTGATAGTAGATATTTCTGGCATCAGCTAAAGGTATGTCTTCCAACAAAGGGACAATATATGTGCGCAAAATATTTACATAATCATCTGCAGTTAAATTTCCATCGTAAAAATAAGGTCCCACAAATCTTCCTCGGAATATCCCCACCCATATATTGAATCCACACCGACCTTGCCGGTCTTGTTGCACAACTACGTGTGGATTTTCAGTGGACCAGTGATATGAATTATATCTATTAAATATACCAGAAGTATCTACTCTGGATTCATCACTCCAAATAATATTTAATGGAAAATTCTCATTCTCCATGAATTTTTGCTCATACCACTGACAAAATCTCAATCTTCTAGCGGCGTCCCCTTCACGGAGTTGATGAACTCTTCTCGTTCTGTACGGTTTGAATTTATGTTTTTTGAGTATTTTTAAAACGGTGGTCTTTGGAACATTCGTTATATTAGCCAATGTTCGAGAGGAGGTGCCAGGATGATCTAATACCTCACCAATTATATTTAGCTGCTGGATTTCCTTTTCTTCCTTTAGTTCATAATGTCTTGTTCTTAACTTTTTAAAACTTCCGTAATTTACTAAATTACTTTTTAATGTTTGATAAATTCGGTTATCCGGTTGACGTCGCTCGGGAAATGTATTAAAATATAATTCACTAGCTGCTTCAGGAACTTCGTTAGATAATATGTAACATTTTAACATATCATACTTTTCATAATTCTCAAACATATTTTGTCAGCAACTTAACACAACTTTATAAAGATAACACCAAAACGCAATAATTACACCAGACTACAGTAATTTGACAGCAATATATTCAAAATATTGAACGCGCGTCATTATTCCAAGGCCTACTTCGATATAAACCAAAAACACCTAATATTTTCGTTATTTTTGAAAATAAGTACCTACAACTTTATATCACTGAAAAGGGCTAAACGCGAGCATATTTTATAATTTATAGCCAACTATGATTTCCATTTGAAAAAAAAAAGTTTTGCCTATTTATGATAAAACGGACAACTATAGAAAAAATCTGAGTACGCCACTGGATTGCACATAAAAAAGTGCCTTTAGAATGTCTTTGCAGAATGTTAATATTCCGCAAAATAAAAAAGTTATGGACAATTTTCAAAATGGCCGAAAATTGAAAAACGCCCTATATCTCAGTTGGCAGTGAAAATATCGGCAGGCGGTTTTTGCCATTAAACATTTCTCAGAAATCGAGCCCATGACACCTAAGTCAGTTTTGCTCTATCTAGTCAGGAAATAGGTTTTCTCTGTTAAAATAGACCAATTTCGACCACCCGGTACACTATTGGTATTAATTCACAATAAAGTCTAGTTAATGATACATATCTCTTTACACTTCTGGGAATAATTTCAATCCTACAACCAGACGCGTCTTGTAGTATGTAAAAACATTTTTATATTCCATGGAACAATGCCGGGAAAAGGAATATGTTGTCGCGGTTTATTAAATCGTAAAAATTCGTGTCACGTATAAAAAGAACATGCTTCATAAGCCGAAAAAAATGATGTTGTTTGAAAAGCGTATTCAGATAAAAGAGTATATTTTCTTTATAAAAATGCTTATTAGCGCCCGGCCGGAATACACAGATACGTGCTTAGCTTAAAAATGCATTTTTTAAGTTTCTTGTTCCTAATAATACTAGATATTACATACTACATACGAGATTCATAATAGCGCTAATTTGAGTTTCATTGTTTTTACTTCCCGGATAAAAGGGAAGTATTGTAATCGTGAAAAAATCACCCTCCGAGATTTCTTCAGATCTTTACGTTTCAGCGTCCCTATATGACGAAAAACATGTTTTCTCGATTCTGTCAGTATGTCTGTTCTCGGCTTAGCTAATAAGCTACTGACACGATTGACTTTAAATTTAGGCCTGAAATTAAGGGTCATATGGGGATGACCTGGTAACATTTTGGTAAAAATTCAATATGGCGAAACAAAATGGCGGCCTCGTGAAATATTAAAAAAAATATTATTAAGAAAGTGCTTATCCAATTTATCTTAAATTTTGCACAAAAATCAAGTATTATTTAGAAATCAATTGGTAAAATATTGGTACGAATCCAACATGGCGGAAAAAATGGCGTGTCTTAATCAAATATTTAAAAATTCAGCCTGAAAAAACTACTTAATGAACTGATTTCAAATTTTGTGCCATACCTAATTTTAGCATAGAAACGAACTAGTAAAAATGTGGTACTAATTCAAGATGGCGGCCAAATAAAATTTTTCTAATCTGAAAAATCACCCTCTCACGTTTTACATATCTTCGCGTTTTAGCGCCCCTTGATGCCAAAAAATACGTTTTATCAGTTCGCGGCGTAGCTCAAAAACTACTTATCAGATTGACTTCAAATTTTAGTCACAAATTAAGGCTCATATGCGTATGACCTGGTAATATTTTGGTAAAAATCTACTAGGTCGGAACAAGATGGCGGCCTAATGAAACGTTCAAAAAATGATTACATAAAAACTAATTATCTAATTTGCAGGAAAATCAAGTATTATGTGGGAATCAACTGCTTAAATCTTGGTACGAATACAAGATGGCGGAACAAAATGGCGGCTTAATAAAATATTTAGAAATTGGTTTCGTGATTTCAAATTGGGTGCCATAACGAATTGTAGTATAGAGATGAACTAGTAAAACTGTTGTAATATTTCAAGATGGCGGACCAAAATAGCGGCCAAATAAAATGTTTGTAATTACCCAGCAGGTTTTATATATCTTCAGGTTTTGGCGTCGCTAGATGCCAAAAATATGTTTTTATCAATGACGTCAAAAAGAAATAGACCCCGCATTTCATTCATAAAAATGAAATAAATAGAATCAAACATCAATTTGTTGTTGTGTATGAGTGGAAAAAAGACGGACTGATCGGATAAAGAATAGTTTGCGGTGAAAATTGCAACGCTGTCATATCTTCGCGAGGCTTACCAGTGGCGTAGCTATTTTTGAGATAATGTATTATTTGCTATATTTTTTTGAGCCCAAATATTAGTATGATGGATACGACAGTTTTTTTGTTCTAAGATGAATAGGAACGACTTCACATTGCAAAAGTGAGAGTTTTAATAATAACTTGAAAACAATTAATTTAGATATTATGTCGTGGAAAAGTCTGCACTAAATGGGAAACTTTTTTATTATCAATTTCTCGAAAAACTTTCTTCTTGATAAAACTTGTGTGTTTGTCGAAAAAATAGTTTTCACAATATTCAATTTTAAGTCAGATATACAGAGCATTCAAAAAATACGAAAAAGTGTATTTCAAAAATTAAAATTTTTGAAATACACTTCCTTTAGTATTAGTTATGTCATATTAGTAATAGCTAAGTAAAGATTTAAATAGAAAAATGTTTTTTTGCTGTTTGACCTTAAATATCTCCATAACTATAATATAAAAATTTTACTCAGTTTATATTTACGATGTTTTATGGCCCTTAAAACTACCGTCCGAAAAATTTTATTTTTTTGAAATTGTGAAATTTTTGTGAAATCCACTTTTTTGAACATCCTGATCTAAAGTTTATTACTAACAAAAATATTTTTTTTGAACCACCAACTTTTATCAAGAAATCAATAATAAAAAAAGTAAATAAATGCATTAAACTGCAAGACGTTTAAAAATAAAATCATCGAAACTTTTTGGTGATTCTGAAGCACCCTGTATAATATTTTACACTATATCTGAAACTTAATTTTTTTTATAAAAATTTAAATAACAATGCTGAAAGTGGTGCACTTTATAAATTTTCACCCGGACACGTGGTTTATAAAAATAAAACAAAGTTTTAAAGTATAATTTATGTTTAAACGGTAAAACAAAAGTCGCCAACGTTCTATTTGCTCAAGATATACCTATAATTTTTTACATTTTCATAATTGCTCTACCTGCAAAGTTTTAATAGATATTGGCAAATAACTAGTTTTTTGCAACTTTTTTCATATTTTGTTGCACTTGCAGGGGGACTAGCAACAAGTGAAAAAAAAGCATACTTGTTAATAATTTTTAACATGGTTGGATCCCCCTAGAACTGAAATCCTGGCTACGTGCCTGCAAAAGACATATTTATGTAATGGTTCATGTGGCAATATTTATTATTAGCAATAAGCTTAGTCATTAAAGAACAAGCATTTCCATGACAAAATACAACCAATTACAGGGTGAGTTCTTATTACTATTGTTACTAAAGATGAAGATAAAACTAAATTTTGTTACATGGACCCACTTTGTGTTTTGATGTCTATACCAAGAGTATAGTGCTTATTAATACCTTTCTTTATCAGCTTATCACCGACTTCATAGGAAATATGTAATAAAATATAATTTATCATTTTTTAATGCAACCTATTTTTTGAAATCGGGTTTGTTTTTCAAAACATTTGATTTCACCCTTTTTCCAACACATTTTAGTTCTATTTACGCGAAGTTAGGTAAAAACTTGGGTCCACTACTTTTAAAAGTTGGCCAGGCTCGCAGCAAGTAATATTATACAAAAATGCACCACCTTTACATGTATTGGATCTATTCATATTTACAGAAAATCAGCAATAAACATGGCCCAATATTAATATGTATACAAAATTGAACTTCGTGTCCCTAAAAACCACAAAAACCATATTATGAAAAACAATATCTTTACAGTATTTATCCCTCAATTTACCCCCTTTTTCCCCTACCATCCACCTTCGCCGCTATACATTTCACTTATTGACAATATAGATATTTTGTGCCAAGATGTTTAATATTTTTAACATTCATTATAATATATTATACTATTATTTATATTACCGAAATCACCTGATAAAAACAGATTCTCCCTAGTTGGGATAATGTACCTCAGGATGGTATTTATTTACTTTTTTGATTACTTATTTTTAAAAACCAAATTTTTAGGCAATAAATTAAAGCATTTCAATTGCATTAAAGAAAATCTATGGTAAATGAAAAATTGAAAAGTAATGCTATTACGCTCTTTTCATTTTTTGTATATATGTATATGACACTATCCTAAATATCCCTTGAAAATTTCTTCCAAAATGCAAACCATCCTGGAGTAATTAATGATAACATAAAATAGTGGGTCTTACAGCTTACTAAATTAAAATTTAGTACCTGTGCTTTACCAAATAGTATATTTATGTTGTTTATTAACCCCTCAAAAAAGGTGGTTTGATAAATTTTAGAGGAATATTTGAGACTTTTCGCAAATATATAAATTAAAAAAACGCTGTACTCCGTTTATCATCAGTGTCTTCGACTTTATATATAAGTTGAAGTTATAAAAAATTAAATTAAGCCCAACGGAAATGTGCAATACTAAAACAATACTTCACTTGCAAATATAAGAACGCTATTAGACGGTGATTTTACCCTTCAACTACAGCACTGGTATGACATAACCTTACTTACCTTCGAAAACAAACTTCTGTGTGTAAATCGTTTCTTGTTCTGCAAATAAAGCAAGTTCGCACCATTTTCTTAAAGTTTTTTAAACAGATTTTTGAAAATAGCCACACAAAACACTTGGATTTCTGAAAAACACTTATTTCACCAACTAGAACAATTACAACGCCGAGCATCAAATAAGTCGAAATTATGAATGACTACGACCGTCTTCGGCGTCTTCCGAATGATCCCGAAAGAAATCTGTATACTCGAAAAAGGTAGAATTCCGACGTTGCCGATTATTCTGGGCTTTATTTCTCCAAAAAAGGAATAATAATTACAGAAGATTTAAATTACATTTAAAACAGATTCGGTTTGAGTTATTTATAATAAGCTATTTAATTATCAGTTTTAAAATATTCTATATGGAAATTTATACTGGGAATTTCTGGAATTCCTTGTTTATTTAGGTAATAGTATAAAGGATGATATCCGTTATAATCTGGCCACAGTAACGGTTTGGCAAACCAGGGTTAATGTTGGATTCCTCCAAAATGTAAACAACTGGGTCTATGTTATTTCCATGTCTTTGGTTTTTATCAATTCCGTCGGTCCACCTGTCGCTTTGTCTGTCTGTCTCTCTGTCAGTTTGCGGCATAGCTGAGTAGTTTTACTCATCATGACTTCAAATTTTAATCAGAAATTAAGTCTCATATGTGGATGACTTGGTAATATTTTGGTAAAAATCCAATATGCCGGAACAAGATGGCGGCCTAGTGAAAAGTCAAAAAATGATTACTAAATAATTAGTTATTCAATTTACCTCAATTTTTCAAAAAAAAAGTTTTACTTAATGTGTTAGAAAATAGCAAAACAAAATGGCGGCCTAATAAAGTATTTAAAAACCAATCCGAAAAAACTACTTATTAAATTAATTTCAAATGTTGTGCAAGCATTAAGTGTGATATAGAGATAAGCTGGTAAAGTTGTGTTACGAATTCAAGATATCGGAATAAAATGCCGGCAAAATAAAATGTTAAAAAACCTAACGTAAAAAAATCTTCTTATTTAATTGACTGTAAATTTTGAAAAAAAAATTAAATGTGATATAAGGATAAACTCGTGCGAAATCAACATGACGTAACAAAATTGCGATATGTGTCAGTCTAAAAACTACTTCTTGAATTCGTTCTAAATTATGCCCAAAATCAAGTGTGGCATAGGTAGAAACTAGTAAAATATTGGTAGGATCCAATATATTGGAACAAAATAGCGTCAATAAAAATGTTTGATAAGACACTATATATGTGTTCCTAAATAAGTATGTACTGAACTAAATTGGTTCACACTTCACTGTTCCTAATAAAAGGAAATATTCATAATGAGAGAAGTTCCGGGTAAAGGAAATTTACCGATTTTTTATCTTTAGAACTATAACTAGGTTTGTGGTGTTTTTTAGTTACTTATTAGTATTACTCAAACAGTGCTGAATGGGCTCAGTTTCATTTATAAAATTTCTTTCATAAAATTACTATAGTCAATGCCGGTATATATTCGTGTAATTTTTGAGATGCAAAGGAAATGACGACTTTTCTTAAATATCTTTAAAGTGTTGGCAAAAAATGTGGAACCCCCCGTATATCTTTTAAAATACGAAGTTACGCGAAAAACGCTTAAACCCGTCTATTTTGTTTTTAATATTTTAAGATTTTTTAGGTAATATACAGGGTTGCTCATAAAGACGGGGAAAGTGTCAACTTTATTTTTTTAAATAAAATGCCCAACTTTTTTCCGATTTTTGAATTATAGGTAAAATTCTGAGCATTTTTTATGTACCATACAGTATTTTTAAGTATTTATCAAAGTTCATCATTGACAAGAATTTATTGTGAAAATTAAGTGATATTGATCAGTATTAAAGCTTATCCAAGTTCAAGATGGGATGCATGTAAACAAAAGTGGTTTCGCGAGCAATAAACCTTTAAATAAAGGTAACCGATTATATTACCTTTCTTACTTAAACTTAACGAAATACTATTAAATAAAAATAACAATGCAGTGTGTATTTTTGGTGGAGACACTTATATAAATTTAATGCGTCAGAATGGAGCTGTAAATGATTCTGAAAATACTCCGACTAAAAACGGGATTTTGAGTAATAACTATAAATAACCCAACCAGGATAACAACAGAATGCGAATCTTTTATCCATTATTTTTTCCTTTACTTTGCTCCTTATATTATTACATTTGATATAATAGATCATCTTCCTATTGTTTTAAAAATACAATCTCTTATTAAAATTAATAAAAATTACAAAAACGAAAATCTTTTTTCACATGCGCCTCAACTGATGGGATGATGTGTATGACATAGACTAAATCCAATCTGTATATGAATGTTTTAGTAATAAATTAAACTAAGCCATTAAATCTGCACATGAAAAAACACAATAAATAGAAGGACTAAAAAGTTAAAGCCTCGGATAACTTCTCGCCTAATCCCTAGACATAGGGACATATTAAAAAAACAAATTCTAAAAAATAAAAATAATGCAACATTTAAAAGTGAATACCAAAATTATAGAAATATTCTAAATAAACTAATAAAAAATCTAAAGCAAACTATTTTAAAAATAAATTTGAAGAAACCAAGCAAAATCCCAAATCAATGTGGCAAATAATAAACAAGGAACTACAGTGTAAAAATACTACCTAAAATAACCAAAATCGCTAAAAGGTGATAACAATGTTTTACAATAAAATAAAAAAATAGTTGCAGACATATTTAATAAATATTTCTTAAATATTGGTAAAACAATGGCAGACAAACTCCCTCCTGAAAAAAAAATATAATAACTACCAAATAAATTATCCCAGTATATTTTTGATGTCAATATCTGAAGAGGAGGTAAAAAAAGTTATAAATGGATTAAAAAATAACTTTGCACCTAGAAATTACATCGCTAAGCCCTTAACACATATTTTTAACTGTTCCATTTTGACGAGTATAATTCGTTGAAAATTGAAGAAGTCGGTTGTCATACCTATTCACAAAGATAAAGACACCTATTTAACGGGCAATTACCGGCCGATATCTCTAATTAATAATATTGTCAAAGTATTGGGAGTTTGTATAAGGGATAGAAATACAAGCCACAGAAAAACTTTTCGTTAAGGAAGATTAACAGAACACTCACTTTATGAGGTATCAAACTTTATTTACAATGCTATTTATAGAAGTAAAAAACCCTTTACGATCTTCTTGGATTTGGCCAAAGCTTTCGATACTGCATGATATTCTTCTAAACAAGCTAAGCAACTACGGAGAGGATTATGACATAACTTGTTAAGGGGTTATCTAGAGGATAGGAAACAATGTGTAAGGGTACAAAATGATTAAAGTTGTTTTGAAATAGTACAATGAAATAGTATATGTGGGAGAAACAGGAAAATATCCACTAGACTTAAGGAACATGAATGATGTATTAAAAAAACAAATTATTCAATCTGTTGTAACTGAATACCAGCATACCACTAATATATTATAAATGTAAGAGAAAGAGTTTTAGCGTCGATTCCAGGATTTTATAAACGAAATATTAGAGAATCTATTGAAATTCTCAAACAACAACAGAGATACGGTCTGCATCACACATGAAAACTGACACAGGGTCACGGTTCGTGCTTATACAGTATTCAGATCTCAAGAAGTAAAGATCTTCGGGTAGTAATTCCAATTTGACACGGTCTAATCCCAAGAACGATGATTTCATAATTGATAAGTCGTAAAAACTTCCGTTCTATGTGAGATCTATACAAAAAAATGTTTTTAAATCATTTGAAAGTGACACACTTAAGCAAATGCTGAAAATGGTGGCCATTGACAATATCCCAAACAATGCAGGAATTCATTCTGAACATTCTCTACAACTTGTTCTGGAATTTATCGAATTTCATACCGTATTCGTTCTTTTAGGTTCTCTAAAACAGGAGATTTATTCACATATGCGGCGAAGGGAAAGAGGTTGGGTGACCTGGCTGGCCATTCTACTACTCCCTGTCTTCCAATTCACCTCTGCGTCATTAAGATATTCTCGAATCGGTGAAGCATAATACGGCGGAGCACAGTCGTGTTGCAGCCATATACCTCTCTCAGGATTTTCTGGATCTTTTTATCAGGATATAAACTAGTTAAAGCTGGAACTAGCTCAAACTTAATTTAACGTGTCTTCACAGAAAAAGGGTCCTGAGATCCTCTTTTTGTTTTAAATACTTTCTTTAGCTTCTGCTGGTGCTGCATGTGCCTCTTTAATCCAATGCGGGTTCTGGTTGTCCCATTTAAACAAAACGTTGCCTTGTCCGAAAACATGGTATTTCGTGAAAAATGGGTATTAATGAAAATGTTTTGCATAATTTCGCAAAACCGGTTACACCTGTCAGAGTCATCTTGGTTTAGTCCTTGAAAAAGAGCCATTTTATAAGGAAGATAATTTGCTTGTTTCAAAATTTTCTGTACTGATTTATAGTCGTAAACGAGAAGTAAATGTAACAAAATCAGCCTCCTGGTTATTGAAGATTATCATGTTTTGGAGCCCTAGACGGCGAAAAAAACTAATCTTTATATAATAAATAATAAAAACTACTTATCCAATTAACTTCAAATTTTGCAGAAAAATCGTGATATAGGAATGAACTGGTAGTATTTCGTTTCAAATTCTGTATGGTAAATCGAAATGGCGTCTTCATAAAATGTTTAAACGAGTATTAAAAAACTACTTGTCTTATCGAATCAGCCTGAAATTTTGCAGGAAAACCAAGTAAAGTATCTATAGGGATAAACTAGCAAAATTTTGGCAGAAAAAAGTAACGGCTTAATAAATCTGTATCAAAAGATAACTTATGCAAATGACTTTAAATTTTGTACAAAATATATTCTTGATATACAAACAAATGCAATTTTGAATTTGAATCCCGTATACGCGATTAAAACTATACCCTAGTGGGATATATAAAGAAATCATTATTTGAACCTTTTTATTGTCAAGGAAGGAACTGGTAATATGGCAGAACAGAATGGCGGATTAATGTTTAAAAATTTAGTGCTAAATAACAACTTATTAAAATGACTTGAAGTTTTCACAAATGGCAAGGGTGATAAAGGGATGGTTGGGATGGGAAAATCACTATCCGCTTTGATCGGTACTGAGACTTTTATATCTAAGAAAATGGAATATAACAACTTTTATTATAATAAAATTAAAATTTTAAAATAAACTAACAGTTAAACGTGCACTTATTGTAGGATTTGTTTAGTAAAGTGTATCTAAAGTCAATTGAGACAACATAAAAACTAAATATCCGTCAACAGTCGGCGATTTCATTGTCAAGCATGGGCGGCGTGATAGAAAATTAAAGTTATTTTTGTAAAACAGATTAATTATTAGTACTTTCTTTTTATTATTTATTCGCATTTAAAATTTTTTAAAATTAGTTTTTTTATTTGATCTGATCAGGGGATGGGGGCGAAATAGCTAGGCTAAATGGAAAAAAATTGATTCTACGTAAATAAATCGCATAAAACGTATTTTTATGGGTTTATGTGTATAGAATTTATTCCAATTGTAACCTACTTGATAATATATTTACTCTACAATTACACAGAGGGGAGAAGGAAGGGGATACAAATTTAAAAGTTTCGTTAAAGATCGAGCAGTTAATATGTCATTTTGGAGGGTATCGGGTATATATATATAAATATACACTTCCCCAAAAAATTAACGCACCACCAAAAAATAACCAAAAGTTCAAAGCAAGATTTTATCAAAACTACTGGTCCGATTTAGAGGTTTTTTTTTTAATGACAGGTTGTGCCATCCACAACGTTAGTATACTAACGGTATTACAACAGTTACAATATCAAGTTGGAATTGAAATCACGCCATAGCCTTATCTTTTTTTACATTTTGTTTTTTTATTTACTCCATTATCTGTCTTATTAAACGAGAAACAGCATTTTATAGTATAACATGATTTTATTGGTTTTAATTTACATTTTTCTCACTAAAGTAAGTAGCAGGCTATGGAAAACCAAAGTAACAGTAATTGTCAAAAATGCAGATGCTTTTTGTCACTGTCAGTCCGCTTTGTATGAATGTAGATCAATATGCAACGTGAAACAAGAAATCTTACTCGCGAAGAATGTGCTCAAGCATTAATATTGTTTGAGGATGGTTGGAGCTACCGAAGAATTGGTGAACGATTTATGGTAACTCATACAACCATTTCACGAGTTATACAATGATATAGAGAGACTGGAAGTAATTGTCGCAGTCCGGGACAAGGGAGGAATCGAAAAACAACTCCGATTCAGGAGCGTTTTTTGAGACTCGCAGCATTAAGACAGCGTTTTGTAACAGCTCGAGCCCTTCAAACTCAGATTCGAGATGTTAATGGTGTACAAGTTTGTACAGAAACCGTTCGTCAGCGACTCAGAGAGCATAATTTGAGACCTAGGATTGCTGCTCGAGGTCCATCTTTAACTAGAGTTCATCGGAGAGCAAGGCTAAATTTTGCTATGGAGCATCGTAACTGGTTGGAGGCTGAATGGCAACAGGTATTATTTACGGATGAGTCCCGATTTTGCTTGTTTAACAATGACAGGCGTATATGTGTATATCGACGTCCTAACGAAAGGTATGCTCAGTGCAATTTTTCACATACAACATTATTTGGGGGAGGATCTTTGATGGTCTGGGGAGGCATTTCATTGACTGGTCGCACGGAACTTGTTATTATAAATGGAAGCCTTACAGCTGAAAGGTACATATTGGAGGTGTTAGATCAACATGTTGTGCCATATGCGCCATTTATTGGGCAAGGATTTTTGTTAATGCAAGATAATGCCAGGCCTCATGTTGCTCGAGTTGTGAGAAATTACCTAGAGGAAGTCGAAATCGCTACCATGGCATGGCCTGCTCGGAGCCCGGATTTAAATCCGATAGAAAATCTCTGGGACACTCTTGGGAGGAGATTACAAGAGGAACGTAACGTAAACACTTTGGAAGACGTACGGCAGAGACTTATTCGCATATGGGAAGAACTGGACCAAAATGACATAAGGTCTCTAATTTTAAGTATGAACCGTCGTTGTCAAGAAGTTATTCGTGCCAGAGGCGGAAATACTCGCTAATGACATTTTGGTGTAATTTTTAGTTGCGTTTTGTTTCGGTTTTTCGTTATTAATAATTTGCAATAAAATCATGTTATGCTATAAAATGCTGTTTCTCGTTTAATAAGAAAGATAATGGAGTAAATAAAAAAACAAAATGTAAAAAAAAGATAAGGATATGGCGTGATTTCAATTCCAACTTGATATTGTAACTGATCAACTCTACAGGGTGTTACAAGTTTTATTAAAAAAACACGCTATAATTGCTACACCCGGTATTAGTAAAAAAGAGATTTTTATTAGAATACCGTTAGTATACTAATATTGTGGAAGGCACAACCTGTCATTAAAAAAAAAACGTCTAAATCGGACCAGTAGTTTTGATAAAATCTTTCTTTGAACTTTTGATTATTTTTTGGTGGTGCGTTAATTTTTTGGGGAAGTGTATATATATATATATATATATATATATATATATATATATATATATATATATATATATATATTCGATTTTAAAACTTATTTGATTTTGAGGGGTTGAGGTAAATAGTGGCTAAAAGTCAAATAATTCGTAAAAAATTGAATCGTTCAGAGTGGTGTTTGAATTTGCGAATTGCATATTTCAAATTTCAAATTCAAAATCACTCTGATGAGTAGTTTTTAAGCTATGCTGCGAACTGACAGACAGATAGACGGATCGACGGAATTGATTGGCATCTAGGGAAGCTCCATTAAGTACTGTTTCAGGCTGGATTTTTAAATATTTCATTAATCCGCCATCTTGTATTAGTACAAGAAATTTTTCGGTTTATTTCTACATAATACTTTTTTGTGCAAAATTTGAGATAAGTTAGATCACTGGTTTTTTAGTAATTTTTTTAACATTTTATTAGGACATTTTGTTTTGCCATATTGGATTTTTACCAAAATGTTACCAGTTCATCCCCATATGACTCTTAATTTTTGACTAAAATTTCAAGTTGATCTGATGAGTAGTTTTTAGGTTATGCCGCGTTTTTCACGATTACAAATATTTTATTTGGCTACCATTTTGTTCCGCCATTTTGAATTAGTACCACAATTTTACTAGTTCTTCTCTATACCACAATTAGTTATGGCACATAATTTGAAAATGAAATTAAGTATTTTTTTCATGCCATCTAGGATTCATACCAAAATTTTATCAGTTGTTTTCTATATAATACTTGGTTTTTGTGCAAACTTTTTAGGCAAATTGGATAAGTAGTTTTTTAGTAATATTTTTTTTAACATTTCACTACGCCGTCATTTTGTTTTGCCATATTCGATTTTTATCAAAATGTTAGCCAGACACTCAAATCAATCTGTTAAGTCGTCGAACAGATAGTTCGATAGACAGACCGTCGCAATTGAGACAAAATGTTTATCTAAGGACCCTGAAACGTATAGATCAAGAAAAGTGTAATTTTTTCACGATTACAATACTTCCCTTTTACAAGGTAAGTAAAAACATTGTATAGAATAAAAAGAAATTTTTATTCTACGGCATTGACACTGATCCCAGATCTCTGAACAGGTGCAGGCGACGCAAATATTTTAAAATATTTTTTTTTGTGCATTTTTCATTAAATCAACGTCTCCAAAAATCTAACCAATTGAATTACGGATATAACCATACCATAAGTTATTCAGTTAAGTTTGTTTTATCGACATTATATTCCAGTATATTAACAAAGAAGCACATAGGGGTATTTTCTTGTTAAACCTGGCCAAAAGTGCAAATCTAAAATATTTTCCATGGCTGTTAAGACTAGTTTTACATAAAAATACAATGAATATAATGCCAGAGTGACCATTATCTTTTAAGTGTGTGATACGTATGATCGGCGGAACGGCAGTCTGAAGCCCATGGTTGCGAGCAGTTGTTATTTCTTCGATTTTATTTCCTATAATTTTATTTTGTGAAAACTACTAATTTTTGTTATGGATCTAATAATATCAAATATCTAGTACAATATAATATAATATTTGCTTATTTGAAGGTATTATGTATTACATTTATTATTATTTCAGTAATAGACAGACATTTTGGTCTATTTTTAAAATTTAAGTACAGTGTAAAGACGTGTGAAACAAATATATTTATGTCCACGTAGTTTATTACATCTACTTACTAAGTGAGTTTTTTAAGGGTGACTAAAATTAAGTTACAGGCTAGATAGAATAGATGTGAGACGAAGTTTTTAAATATTCTTCTGCCTTTTCTTTGTAGACACTAAATAATTTGTTACAAGCTTAGTTAAAAGAGATCTGTATATATAAATCTCCTGATATATTGTTGGTCAAAAATTATGAAAAATTGTTTTTTGGAAATCAACGCCTATACCTCGCCTAATAATACGTGACCTGTTTTAAAACACTTTAAATCCTATTCCAAACAAAAATGGAGAACTATCCAGAGCAAGAAATATCGATTTCCTAAATATAATATATAATGTGGTATGTCTTAAAATAACATCATTCCCTCAATAAAAGTTCGAGGGAGTAAGTAATTCGATGAACTGGCTTAAAAACCGAAGACGAAGGATTTTTGAAAACATCCATTTCCAGATCAACTCACTTGTGCTGCTGGATGAATGTTTGTGAGTCTGGAGAAGAAACCGCGACCTCAGTTAGTAAAGAAATTATTAGATTTCCTACAAGGGTAATACAATTTCGTATGTTAGTATCAGCAGGCGGAGAAAGTTGTTTAACAAATAAGTACAATACAAGCTATCTGTTTTTCTAGAAGCAGATCTTATCAGAAGAATAATATTGTTAAGTGCTAATACCAAGTTTGTAAAAAACTGTACTGAAACATTTCGAAGATACTAATAGCAATAAGAATTCCTCATGTTAAATATATATTTATTTCCATGTTTCCAATATATATTTATTTCCATGTTAGATGGCAAATTGTGCAATGCTGAAACAGATTACTCACCTACCAGTCGAGGCAACAACTGCAAGGCAACATCTAAAGACTTAAACGTGTTGGATAAAACAGTTCAGGGAAATACTAACACTGAAATTTGTTCATCCTTCATACCAACATATAATTACTACATTTGGCTTGTGAAATATGAATAAAAAATGGCAAATAGAAGGTAAAATTGAGAAGAAAAAATAAAGATGCCCTTAAGGAAAAATTTTCTTTGTAAGTGTACATTCTAAAAGCCGGATTGGTGACTACTAATTATGGCAATACTTCTAGTAGATTTATTCGTTTGAAATGAAATTGGTGGTTATTTCTAGTGTCCAAAAAATAGACATTGAGAAGGGGCACTATAGTTCATAACTTATAGAGCTATAGTAACTGAGTGTACCATTTTGTCTGTAGGTCAACTTTCGGCCTCCAAAGTCAGAAACAACCATTTTCGACGATACCGAAAATAATTTTTCAGAAAAATTTCCACAGTATACATTTCAATATAAACACAATTAACGGTCTATCAAGGACTACATATCACTCTGAGACAACGTGATCTGGTACGTTTTAATTGCGTTTCTACCATTTGCTCAAGTATTTATGAAAACAATTTATAGATTAGCGAAGAATACCTTGAGAACTAAACGTCGCGGTCGCCGAAATTCTTACTCTAGATTTATGATGATCGCGCCAGAATCCATTAGTGTGCTCCGCAATTTTGCCCAAAATATCATTTAACATTTTTTTTTTGTTTTCAATCGACTTACTAATTTTTTTCTGTAAAATTTGTTTATTTGTTAAAAATTTTACCTAATTAATAATAACAATTTACTAGAAATCTTTCGTTATAAATCATTTCTTTCCTTAGGAAAAGTAAAGTATGATCCGGTTAACTTTCACTCACAGTTATTTTTTTATGGGTTTGTTTTTCATAATTTTATGGGTTGTTTTTAAAGAAAATGACTATTATTTACGCCAACATATTAGTAATAGAGTTTTTGTAAAGTTTCATTGAAATGTTTTATTTTATTTTAAAGTGAGGTATTGTTTTCAAATATTATTTATTTTTTATCTTTTATTGAACATATTATTTTTAACGTTCTTGAATATTCATCAAGACCCTAAACGAAGTTTTTATTCTTGACAAAATGGCGAATGTCGGATGAAAAAATTCGACGGGAACTTTCTTAGGTGTTGATTAAAAGAGAGTAAGACTCACTTCAAATTTCTTTTTGAAGAAAACAAATCTAGCACCATATTAAGCATTGTGAGAAAATTTTATAGTAGTACTATACATATATATCCCTATTTTCTGATAATAATGTTCACGAATTATATAAACAAAAAGGTATATAATATGTATCTGGTTGTTAATTATCAAATAAGTCTTGAGAGTAAAAATAACTTTTAAAGTTGCAAATATGTTTAGAGATATAGATCTTGGTAATTGTCATATAACTCATGAATCATAAAGAACAGTCGCGAATCAAATTTAATCTTTTTAAACACCTTTTTACCAAGTCCTAACTGGCTAAACCAACACCACATGTTCCCCATCAATCTGTGTCAATACTACCATTCTTTAATATCAGCAGCAGGTACTTAGGAAGTGCATGTTTAAAATTAAACAAAAAAGTCGTTCAACTTGCAAGTGTGAGCACTGCACAAGAAGAATTAATGTAAAGCAAACCTATAAAATCTAAGGGAATGGGAATAGCCAACACTATATTATTAGATATTATTACATGTATTCTGTTATTCTTTCAGCAGCAGTATCTTATATTATGCTTTTAATCAAGGATATTTGTTGATTTATATAACGGGTAACCCCGATCTTGTATTTTGGATTATTGCCAATATTCGTTTTTATTATATTACTAATATATGGGATAGCAGTGCACTGAAGGCAATTTAAATAAAACCTCTTTTTAAAATCCGTTTTGAAATATTGCAGTTTTGGACGAATTCAGACTAAAATTTGGTTTTTGTTCGTTAAAAGAATAATTTTCTATGATATTTTGGGTTATACAACTTATTGTTCTTTAATGCCACGAAACTATATACCTGACATTAACATACAAAGGACTTTTAATTTAATGAACAAATTAATAATAAGATACGATACAATAATTATTCAAATACCGGTAGCGGCGCTAATAAACGTACTTTTAATGAGTTCAATAAAAATTTACTTATTTATCTGTTATATGTAGATAGTTGAGAAACGCCCCAATTATTAGATAAAGATACACTATTTGACACTTTTTATAACACACTGACAAAAAAAATGGCAAGGCATTCCGGTAGAAAATATAAAAATAAAAATAAACAGTTATCATGGAAAAATAGCTATCTTGAAAATTTAGGTAATATGTTCTCAGAGATGTAAGAAATCAATAGAAGAATTAACAACCCTTTATACAACTTAAAATATATTAAACGAGAGACCTATAGAAGGGCAGCAGAGGAGACAAATCATACTTATAACAATGAAAAGTTAGAAAACGCAAACAATATTAACAAAGAAAGTTGGCAAATTATCAGTGAAAATAAATGTTTAAAAAACAGATCTTTCTCATGAATGTTTCTTTCCTGATAAACTTCACCACCAAAAACGCATCCAAGCTAGGACCAATGGCTAACACTGCCACCTTCTGCAGGTTTCTTTATCTTGAACCAATCGATTCCATGAAGCTATGTAGAATAATAAAAAATATATACAAAAAAACATCTGCAGAACCTGATGCTATTCTCGGGGATATCGCTGAACAAATATGTAAGTAAATTAATATATATATTTTATAAAGGAAAATACCCACCTGCTTCTAAAAAATCTAACGTCATCCCTATTTTCAAAAATAGAGGACACCCGGGGTATATCTCTGAATATAAGACTATATTAGCCCAAAATCAGAGAAATATTTGATAGTTGTTTCTACAGTAGGTTGTATAATTTCTTAGTTATCAATAATTTGCTGTATGACTCTCAACATGGTTTCAGGAGAAAACGCTGCACCATGTCTTGACCCTCAAGACGAAGACCAAGACCACATTTATTTTTGAAGACCGAGATCAAGACTAACTAGACAAGTCTTGGTTTTGATCTAGAGAAATCCTAGTAAAGTAATCGGAATCGTAAAAGAATATACATACTTAGGTCACGTGATCGAACTGGTAAAAGAAAACCAACAAGCGGAGGTCATAAAAAGAATTAGAAAAACTTAACCTGAAGACTAAAGTTTTTGATACATGCATTCTCCCTGTCATGACCTACAATGGGAACAATGACACTAACTGTTAAGGCTGCTAAGAAACTCCGCACCACATAAAGTTCAATCGAAAGATTAACCCTTGGTGTAACACTTAGATGCCATGTAAGAAATGATGAAATGATGAGACAATAAGGAAAACGCGCGTAAATGATGTCATAGCGCGCATAGCTGCTCTGAAATGCGTCAGGACTCAAAACAGGAGGACGATAGATGGACCAAGCATATTACACAGTGGAGGCCGAGACAAAATAAGCGTAGCTTTGGAAGACTCCAAAAGAGATGGCTAGACAATATAAAAAGGAGACTGGGAATAAATTGGCACCATTTTGCAAAGGATCGGACCGAATGGCGACGTCAAGGGGAGGCCTGTGTCTAGAAAAGGTTAAAGAGAGGCTGTTAAAGAAAAATTCAACGTAGTTAGCGGTTACTTGATGGAAATTCATTACACACATTATATTTGTAATATAGTGGAAATTTTCTAAACATTTATTTATTTGTACTTGCTGTTAAAGAAGAAGTCTCTTGTTTTTCGAACAACAATTTTTAGGTAACCCTATGGTTTTAGTTCATGGAGGTCCCCGCACTTTTATATACTGGTCAAAGAGTGTCTTCATAATGAATTTACTTTCTCCACTTGATTTTTCCTTGGTGTTATTTAAAAGAGCGGGAGTTTCTTACAAAACCTAATCATATAAATACAAGAACTACAACAAAAAATTGCTGATGTTTGTCTTAGTGTGACACCTGAAATGCTCCAAAACTTTAGAATTAATTCTAATTGCCAATTTAGTCAGCTGCTTAAGATATAGGGGAGGGGTCGGCCACACCTTTAGTGACATCCCTCTTGACAATTTTACAAATGTAATTCGCTACTAAACCGGCGCGGTGGGGCAGCACAGCTAGGGCTGTTTGGTATAGAAAGGTAGGTCACAATTATTGCTGTATATGAACTATCGATATTTCATAGCTTTCATTGGTAGTAATATGATATGGCAATATGTGATAGTAACTTTTAGAATATATACAATATTACCGATAGATTAAAAGCGAAATGGTTTTGTTATGTTTAACAGTATGATGTATGTTGAATACATTTTTTTAATTTGGTTACTAAACACTCATGAGCTACTAATTATGTTTACGAGAGCTACCAGTAGCTCGCAATCTACTGGTTGACGTGGAAAGGTTATTAAGAAGTCTCTAAAACCAGGTTAAAATTCAAAAGTTCAAGCCCTTCTCGCCACCCCCAGAAGAGGTGAAAAAAACTGAACAGTCGAAAAAGCTTATTTGGTCGTATACATTTAACTTCCAAAATTTAATCCTTTTATCTTTATTATACTCAAAAATTGGGTGAATAAAAGACGAGATTCAGTTATTTTCAGAAGACATATTATGTTTTATAATAGCGGAAATTACAAATCTGTGGCAGTGAAAAATATGTAAATTATACTTAAATTGTAGAGAGTCCATATTTTATTAATAAATCCAAAATATTTTCTCGAAGTAGACTGATACTTGGGTTAAAATTATCGTTCAGGATATATAATAAATCTACCCTAGCTTGCTTTCGATATAAAGGCTCTGCCTGGAACTTATAATTTCGTCGATATTGAATATTTAACAAGCAGAAATCGGAAAAACGTAAGTATTGTGATGTTGATTTGTACATTTTGGGCGCTGTGCTGCTTTTTAAATATCCAGTTAGTTCCCTTTTACTTTTCAATATGCCACATTTACTTTTATTGATCCTGTAAGTACCTCCAATTCTTAAGAAGTTTATTTATAATGCAATCCTCATAGCCTTCCAAACCGTGATATAAAAAAGTTTTTTAGGACAGGTATTTTCATTTTATATTGTCAACTTAGCGAAAATATATTTTATAAATCAAAACGGTGAAATTAGTACAGTTCGATGCAGAAAAAAGTGGTACACCTAATATATGCTTGTGTAATTAGGATTTTCGGTGTCACCAGAAACATGTTAAAATGACTTTAGTTGTCAAGTTGACACAGTTACAATAAAAGATGTTCCAATCCACCTTTCACAGCCAAAGTCGTATATATCGGCCAGACAACAGCAGATCTCAAGAAATATTGCCCAGCGGATTAGCTTTTAAATCTGGACGATTTTCCGTTAACGTATACGGTTGGATTAGTGCTCATTTGTTAGGCGTATATTATCGCACAGAAGGGGGGTTTAATGTAGAATCTTATGAATATATTTTGATAAACATAACGCTCAGTCTCACCCAAAAACTCCTTTATTTACGAACATGATAATTGGTCTCCCAGTGCTGTCAATAATATAAGACAGTGATTTCAGGATAATAATAATAATAAATTGATTCTTTAAAAATTTCATTAGGTAGGCATTTTTTGCGTCTTAATGGATTTATACAAAAATTACCAAACACAAATTATCACTTACTGTTGTATTTCTCCCTTCAAATTTGCCTGGATCAGCAGAAGATCTGCACTCTTAAAGATAGCAACATGAACGGCGTTATGTATCAATTTAACATTGCCTCTTCTTGTCTTTTATAAGATGACATAATTAAATTTAAAATCCAACATATTTTCCTCGAGGAACCATCGTATATATTCCTGTATTACTAAACCCTTCACCTCCCCAAACTAACAATGTATCATATGACGCATTATACTTTTCTTACGTTTCAATGCCTAAATTAAATCATCAGTGCAATTTTGTTTATTCAATATTGCCCGGTTTTTTACATAACGATTTATCTTAAATTATTTAAAATCTAATTAAAACTAATACTTATTACGTCAAAATATTAATTAATGATGGCGGTTTAGTGACATGCCTAATCTTGTGTTAAGATCACTAGCAACTCATCGTATTTTTGATCTAAATTAGTTATTATGTAAGAAAGATTTGCGTTCCTTGAAAAAGAATTGGCATTGTAATTCAGCTAATAATAAATTTGTAAACTAACTATAAAAACTTAGTAGTTTATGGTCAATACAATAAACCTTAAGGAGCTTATCACAGAGATCAACACCGATACACACATTTTGTGTTTGTGTGTTTGTGTAAGGTCGTTGCCTTCTGGCTTTAATATTTTTATCTTATTTTATGATTTTGGTGTTGTTTTGATATTACTACTCGTAATTTTTTTGACTGTTGACTCTTAGGGTTTCCGAGATCCCCATGCATTTTGTGGAATTTGGAACAACCTCTCCAGGGTTATGCGAACCAATCACTCATTCAATTACTGACCATGTTTGACGTTGTAAATAATTTTTTTGTGTTTTTTTATGAAAACATAAAATATATACTACCATTATATTTCGTTTTTAAAGCAGTCCCAGGGGTACCTTATGTGAAATATTGCACCGACGATACTGCCATGGTTTCGTCGATTAAAGTGCCAACCATGTGACGAAAATATACATGTCAGTTATGAAGTTCAGAGTGATAAAAATTGCACGGGTGAAATATTTTGCATGCCCTGGATATTATAGTAAACTGTATGAAAAGTAACTAATTATGTAGAAAGTTGTTGACTAAATGCAAACCTATATGATGTTACATGTTTTACGTGCTTTGTTGAACCGAGGTTTTTCAATTGGCTCGAGCGAATATTAGAAAAATAGGGATATAGACCTACAAAAAAACCATTCAGAAACTTGAATCTAATGATTTGCAAATTTATTAAAATAATTATTTGGTTAAGATGAAAACGTTATTGTGAGAGTGTTAAATATATATATATATATATATATATATATATATATATATATATATATATATATATATATATATATATATATATATATAATATATATATATATATATATATATATATATATATATATATATATATATTATATATATATATATATATATATATATATATATATATATATATATATATATATATATATATATATATATATATATATATATATATATATATATATATATATATATATATATATATATATATATATATATATATATATATATATATATATATATATATATATATATATATATATATATATATATATATATATATATATATATATATATATATATATATATATATATATATATATATATATATATATATATATATATATATATATATATATATATATATATATATATATATATTATATATATATACTACTACTACGATTATATAGAAACTACTCTATAACTATAAGTGAATAATAAAAAATAGAGCACGAGTGAAATGATAGTTCGTATTGATAACTATTATGATCAAATTTATATTAAAATACAGAAGACAATATCTGCGATACTGTCAAGTGAATTAAATATGTAAATGTAATATACACTCATTAAACTTAACCTTGTAAACCTAAGCATTATTTTTGTTATAAATAAAGACACGATTTTCATTAACTTTAGACTTGACTTGAACCTCAAAACTACCATAATTTTCTGCGGTTCAACAGAAAACTACCCTTATATTCAGATATATTAATCTAAGCCTATCTATTCTCTATAGTGTAAAGTAAATTCTCAAGTCGTTAAAAGCCCCATAAGTATTTGTTAGAGTGAAATTACCATTAAGTATTTGTTATTCTTAAAGTTCCAAAGTAAGGAAGAAAGATGCTATCCTAATATGTACAACTAAGTGTGACAGCGGCCAAGCCAATATATAGTTCGACCATTATTTTACCTGCGAGTTTTATTTTACAAAACCATCTCAGCTCCGTACTCCAAAGACCACGGGCCAAAAAAGATGACAATACAAAGGTAAAAATACTAAATATGCAGGTTTGTTTAATCAGCTTCCCAACTTAGATGACTGATTTAATATTGTATCCAAATTAATTTTGTTATTGTTTGAATGATAGTATTTTAAGGTGATCCTACTATTATAATAAACTACAACTTTTATTTAATTATTTTGCTGAATTACAGTCCTTTAATTGACCTCATGCTTTTATCAAAACTAAGGGTTTTATTTTCAGCTTGAAAAAATTAAACCACTGTTACAAAAAGCAAGCTTTTATGAAACACTGAATAATTGTTTATGTTTCTGTTAGAAACTTTTTGATATTCGAAAAGGTTACATCGAATATTCGTGTAAAAAGAACTATTGAACAAGAAATTTGTCAAACCGATTTTTGTACTGAAAAATTTGAGACTAGAAACATTTGTGGCAAAGAAACAAAAATATAATTTAGTAAAATATTCTTATGCAACTAGATGATATCTTGTAAAAATATTATATACCTCCGAAATCCTAAAGCCTTTTATCTATCGCCTTTTAACTTCATTCTAAGCACTTTTAGTTACTTTATCGTAATATTTGTTATTATAAAATAGTAATTTATATTTTTTTACCATTAAAAATCCAATATGGCCGAATTAAATTTAATTCGAACGTTTTTATATCTTCACCATCTGCAGTCATTTCACTAGCAAGTCGCAGCATTCAACAAAAGATTGTTTCTTTTTTTTAAGCGCGAAGGGGGAGTACGAATTAGAGATCTGTGATAAAAGACTAAAGTATGAAAAGAAGGATTTTATGAATTATTTTCAATACGTTTTTTTTATTATAGGTAGTAATATATCTATTAATCTAGTAATATTCAACCAATTAACCTTTAGTAATCAAATATTTATAAGCAAAATATAATTTTCAAGAAATTGTGCAACACTTCCCTAAGCGGAATAATAAACATCTACTTCCATTTCTCTGAAAAAAAAAAAAGCCTTGACATGTTTCTGATACGGATATTCCAATAAATACAATGTATAAATAAACAATATTTCATTTAAAAACTTTGAAATTTATTACCAAAAAAGCCTGTGCAAGAACAATGTAGAATCCTGCAAGAAGGCCAACATTATAAATGAACTTTTAGGGCAATAAACCACGTAATGGCTGTCTGCATGGCGCATTTTTAAGCCGCGCTTGATCTCCTTTTTGTTTTATGGACGCAACCATGGAATATTTTCTAGCTTAGTGCACAGCTCTGTTGGAAAGAATGGGAATTTTTTTGGGGTCTTATTTCATTCCGAAAAAGATTAATTGGAAGCCAAGGACTAACAACTTAAAACTAAAAATCTATGATTTATCTTTTAGACACGTCTATCTTTGACGTGGCCTATTTGGTTTCCTTTAGAAAATAAAACAAGTAAATATACTTCTGGCACAAAGAGAGTATTTTCTAAAAAGACTTACTTTACCCGTAAGAGTTAGTAATGAAAGCGGAAAATTATCACTTCTCTTGACACTCATAAGTAGTAGGCCAGTGTATTATTTTGGAATAAATTTCTCTTGTAATTATTTTCTACTGGTTTCTAAACTTATCATCAGCAAAACCAACCAATTTAATTTTTTCCATCTAAATTGTTAATTAAAAACATTTTTTAACTTTTCTTTTGCTATACTTACCTCTTATCATACTAATACTTCCTTCTTTCCTCTATTATATTCTGGACGTATTAATGCTAGATCACTTATAAATAGTTTTAAAGATTTTAAAGCACATTTGCACAATAATTGCTGCGATATACTGGGTGTCTCAAAAAATTTTGTTACACGCCGAAATAAATGACAATGTCTTACATTTTGACGACTATGTCCTGCTGCGCCAAGACCGACTCATTAAAAGAGGCGGTGGAGTTGCGGTGTTTGGAAAGGTCATAGCATTTTAATGTTATTCTTAGTGCTAGAGAATTTGTTGAGCAAATATGGATAAAAATTATAATTCAAATGCAAAAGTTATTGATAAGTAATATTTATCTCCCCCCTAACACTGATGTAAACATTTTCTGCTCCTATTTTGAAAACATGCAGAGATTTTTTTGTTAATTCTGAAACATTCCTGCCCCATTAAAAGCAGTTAAAGGTAAAAAGAAACCATATCAGCCGTGGATTACACCTAATATACGTTTAATGCAAAAACTAAGAAATAAAGTTTTAAATAAATTTCGACAAACAAAAAGCGTAACTAGTTGGCATTAATATAAACAACTCCAAAATTTTACCACTACAGCTATAAGGGCAGAAAAAAAAGCCTATTTCAATTATAAGTTTAGCATTTCTAATCAAAAATAAAAACGGCACGAGCTAAATAAATTGATTATTTCAAAAAAAGACAAAATTAGATTACCTAAATCCTTACCAAATGCAAACGAATTAAATATATACTTTTCAGGAATTACTACTAATTATAATGGACCTGACCCGAATTTGATTTCATTTTATAGTAGTGATAGATTTACCAAATCTTTATTTAGTTTTACTCCAGTAGAGGAAGATATGGTGATGAATATTTTGCAAAGTATTAAGTCGAAAGCCTTTGGGGTGGATCAGAAAAATATTACTCTAATTTTGCAAGCTTGTTCTAGTATTTTGGCTCCGTTGAAACGGAAACAGGCCAATATTGTACCTCTACCCAAAGTATGCAACCCCACACCGTTTGACCATTTGCGCTCGTTAGCAATTCTCCCTACGTTTTCTAAAGTCCTCGAAAAGATTATGGAGTCCCAAATGTCCGTTTTTTTTGGAATCTAATAACATATTTCTCAGTAAACAAGCTGGGTTTCGAACGAGTCACAGTTGCCCCAGTGCCCTCTCGGTTGTCACCGACGATATTTTTCAGGCAATGGATGCAAGCGAAGCTTGTTTTTTGATCTTACTTGATTTTGCCAAAGCGTTTGATATGGTAAATCACGAAATTTTGGTCTCTATTTTGCGGTACGTGGGTTTCAGTAGCGTGCAATGCAAACAAATGCCGCAAGTCTTCTTTCCCCAAAGAAATATATTAGGTCCGCAGTTATATAGTATTTACAATTCACAATTTGAAAAGGCTTTAGGGTTTTGGAACTATCACATGTACTCTGACGACACTTAGATATATTTTCCTTTTTAATGTCGATATTACCAATAACCGCATAAATTTCGATTTAGATAACTATTGAATGAAAGCAAAAAACACCTTTTATCCTATGAAATAGGATTGCTATTCTTTTTTATAGTGACAATGTCAGAAATAAATTACTACGAAATCTTCATATTATTCTTGAAAATAAATGTTTACAAATTCTGCGAAAAAAGTAAGCCTTATTTTGGATAACAAATTAAGATTTACCTAACACGTCACATCGAAATTAAGATTTGGATATTCTGATTTGAAAATATTATATTCCCATAGACATTATCTTAATTACGAAATAAAAAAAATTCTCTGCAAGTCTCTTGTCTTGTCACCATTAAACTTTCGTGATAGTATTTATGGACCCAAAGTTACAAAATTCGTGTTTAAGATTAATATTTGGAATTTGTCGACGGGATCATATATCGCATAAACTTGAATCCATAAAATGACTAAACTTGTACAACAGACGCATTTTACATTCGACTTGTTTTTACTATAAAGTTTTAAAATATAAATTTCCTCCGTATCTTTTAGAACGAGTTGTATATCGGACAGATGTTCACAACTTAAATATACGTAGGAAGAACATGTTATCCGTACCGTCTCACTCTTTTTCATATAACATTGCTTCATCCATCAATAAATTTGAAATTACTAGTTTTTCACATTCATTCATAACTTTTAAGAGACATTTAAAAAACAAATTACCCACTCAACAGTAGTAATACTTGAATTAGGTTTTCTTTCATCTCTTTTTTATTTTGTTGTGTCAGTTTAATGTGTTTATTATTATTATTATTATTATTATTATGATTACTGTGTCCACCTTTGTCTCCTCTACCTTTCTTTTATTCCTTTTTCTTCTCTCTTTTATTATATTACTGTTTCTTTTTTCTTATTATATTAACCTAATTTTTAAGTGTAGCAATCAATTTCTTAGTGTTTACATTTACATTGGCAATAACAGCACCTAATGTGAAAATTTTTTTTTGCTCATGTGAGAGGCTGGAAACATGCCATTTAACCCTTCTAAAAGCAATTTTTTTTATAATAATGCTATATGATTACAGATTTTTTTTGGGTTAATAAACGTTTAACTATTATTATTCAGAACCTCCCAAATTGGGGTTTTACCCCAAAAAAATAGGCACTTCTTATATCTTCGTCATTATCTTCAAAACTATTGAGAAAATTAAAAATTTTAAAAAAAGATAATAAAAATATCCATAATTTATATTCAGGCAAAATAATTGTAAAAGTTGATTAAAAAAAGTTAAGAAGCTACTAACCTAAATGTTCAAAAAAGGAATAGAATATTTAAAGAATATTAAGGTTATGTAATTGTAAATAAGTCAATTACATTTGAAATAGCGTAAAAAATATTTCTTGTAAAGAAAAATTTGTTTGGCCCATAATCAGGTGTCACCATAATAAGTGCCTTGTGAGAGATGAATGAAGCAGTTAAGTCAAATCAATGTGTTCTTAACATTTAGTGAGTGCTGGTGTGTTAATATTGTAAGTTACTATTTTGCACTAAAAATTGTGATGCCCTCGAAATAACTTACTTGGTAAGCAACTATGCAACTACCTTATTTGCAAATATAAATAATAAAATGTTTCTAAATAAACATTCGCTTGTTTATTTTTGTATATCTTTTATTTGAGTTGAACGATTGTACAAGAATCGCGTTACTTTTTGTACCTTATTGGTTACAATAGATTATTGTTTGTTTCACGTACTTTCCAGTTCCAGAAAGCGGTCGCCACTAGAGTTAAGGTATATTTTTGAAAAGTGAACATTATTTTTCTACTTTTCAGAGTCCGATATAGAGCAATGTGGTACCTGTAAACTACCTCTAAATGTTTTAAAATCAGTTGAAGTATCTAAAATAGGACAAATAAAAATAATAATATAATGTTTGTATCATCACTTATTCAAAATTTAAAAACATACGGTCTATATGTTATCTAAGTAGAAGACGATGCAGATACGATCATTGTAGTTCCGGTCTTAAAAGAAAAAAATTCAAAAATTCGGTTTCATTGGTAGGTGAGGACACTGATCTAATAATCCTGTTGTTATTTAAGTCAAACATGGCCAGCGTTTATATGCTATGACCCGGAAGTTCTGCGAAGCCTCATAGAACAACGGACGTTCGAAAACTTCACGAAAAATAGGTTCCATGATATTGTCTTGAAGTCTTCAATTTTATTTTGCCATGTAATTTCTGGATGCGACACTACGTCTGCGATTTATAAGAATTTATATTATTTTACTTTATTTTATTATTAAACTAAGGTACCAATTTTGTTAGATCCAAATGCATAATTTTAAATTTAAATGCTATAAAATGATAACGCTAGTTTAAGGTCTGCAACCCTGTTACGATAACATCAAGAAAAAAAAGTAAAAATGGCGTCATTCCCCCATTTTCAACAGTTTTTCAATATGCTTGCTATGGGAATACTCCGAAAATAAATAAAAAAAAACGAATTGATTACCTGATCCTTTTTTGCAGTCGGTTTGAAATGACTGCAGAGCAATAGTAGCCAATAAATAATAAAACCAAATGCAGAAAAACTCCACTTTGCAAAGAAATCGATATTACTTTAGCAACGATGACGTAAAAACTCTTATTTTACATTACCTCTAACACTTACAATGTTTAATTCTTAACCCTATATTGTTATTATAAAGGTTGTTATAAAGGCACTTTTTTGCGCACTTAAGATGGATTGCGAAAGCTTATTTATAAACACCTCCCACTTGTAGCTAGGAAACAATTATTTAGTTCAGCTGGACAACTTTATGCTGACAGAAGAGCTATAATCTTGAAGTTGTTCTACTAGTTCAAAACGCAGACAAACTTTTTTTCCTGACAAAATAAAAATTCTTATTTCAATTTTTAGTTACCCACTTTTTGATCTTCTTTATTACTATTATTATTACTAACATAGAACGAAAGCTTTCGTGGCTTTGGTCAATTAAGAAATCATGGTTCATGGGATTAGAAGGCGAAACGTCGGATAGTAATTCCAATTTGACACGGTCTAATCGCAAGAACCATGGTTTATTATTATTACTATTATTAGAGGAAAGTATTATTATCGTGAAAAAATCATTCTCTAAGATTTGTTACATCAAAATGACAGCTTAGCTGAATATGTAAAATGTCGATAAAATTTCTAGAATAAAGACCTTCCTTTCATAAAGATAAATAATAAATGTGACAATTCATTTTTTTTAAAGATTATGTAAATAAATTTACAAGGAATAGAAAATTTTAAAACACATAAAAACAAAATTTTAAAAACGAGATATCAAAGCAGTGGTATTGGTTAAGTAGGTATGGTAGGTGAATGAATATTTGTATATACCTATGTATTTATGTATACACACATAAATACATAATCTTGACAAAAAAGTTGTGGAAATAAAAAATGTAAAAATATTGGAAATTGTAACGTATCAGTCACAAACGTATAAAACAATTTATGTGTAAAGGGTTTTCCCGTATATTTTTCCACCCACCTAGAGAGTTTATTTGAATAGATACGGAAATGTCGTAAATACAGAAGTTATTAATATTATTGGAAATGTCAGATTTTGAAGGGTTGTCAGTTTTTTTAAATGAAAGACTCTGTATAATTAATCATATTCTTGAAGATTTTTTTTTTAAATTTCAAATATATATACTTTTAATATATTCTCAATTAGTTTTGAATATATAAGCGTTTAAACATTAAAGAAATGGTAAGGTAATTTGCGTTAAAACATAGTGAGCCATGGTCAAGACAATTGCAATGAACAACGCCTTTTTGACGTTTACCGGTCAGAAGTAATTATTTACGAGCATTTTTAATATCTAATAACTTGGAAGATGGGTTATTCGGAAGAAGAGAAACTCGACATGATAGAATTATTTTATTTACATGGTAAAAATGCATCGATAGCTCGTAACGAATATCATAGATGGTTTCCAGATAGACCAACACCGACTTGTAGGACAATATTAAACATCGCTAAACAATTGAATGAAAGAAAAACACTTAAGCAGAAAGTTAGAATAGTGAAAAGAAACGCTGAAGAGGATTTAAATATTTTATTATATGTTGAAGGTAATTTTGAAACTTTTGTATTAAAACAATTTATATATCTTATTTATTCTTGTTTTAGAAAATCCTGAGGGTTCAATTCCCGATGTAGCCACTTTTTTTAACAAATCATGGCATAAAATCCACTCAATTCTAAAACACTATAAATACAAGCCGTATAAGTTTTTACCTACTCAAGAATTAACCGATCAAAATAAAATAGACCTGTCATGATGAACCAAATAAACCTGTCAAACATAATTTTCACTGATGAGGCAACAGTTACTACTGGAGGCATGTTTAACGGGAAAAATAAGCATTTTTGGTCAAAAGAAAACCCGCGAGCTCTTCAGGCGGGCAAAATTCAGGAAAGAAGATCACTACATGTTTGGTGTGGCCTTCTTAACGATCCTGTTATTGGACCTATATTTTTAAATGGGAATTTAACCGGACAAAGGTATCAGGAGTTATTAGAAAACGAAATCGCGGGACATTTAAAACAACTACCGATTAATTCATATCTTAATTTGATATGGCAACAAGATGGTGCCCCTCCTCATAATGTCCAGCCGGTCACCAATTTTTTAAATGACAGGTATCCATTTTGGATTGGAAGACATGGACCATTAAGATGGCCAGCAAACAGTCCCGATCTCTCTCCATTGGACATACTTTGGTGGGGTTATCTGAAAAATAAGATATACTACAATAGGCCAAGAACCATCCAAGCTTTAGAGCAAAATATAGTCCAAACCATCGACGATTTAGACAACCAATCACCTAGTTTTATCTACGCATCCATACACAGAAAATTTAGAAGAAATATTCAGAAATGCATTATAAACCAAGGAGGCTATATAGAAAACCAAAACTTAGTTCGTTAAGCTAATATTATTATTTACCTACTTTATATATTTTTTTATGGTATTGTTTCTTTCCACTATTCTAACTTTTCGCTCAAGTGTTTTCCTTTCATTCAATTGTTTAACGATGTTTAATATTATGGTAGGAGTCGGTGTTGGTCTATCTAGAAACCGTCTATAGCATTCGTTACGAGCCTTCGATGCATTTTTACCATGTAAATAAAATAATTCAATCATGTCGAGTCGTTCATTGCAATTGTCTTGACCATGGCTCACTATGTTTTAGAGGAAATTATCTTACCATTTCTTTAATGTTTAAACGCTTATATATTCAAAACTAATTGACAGAATATATTAAAAGTATATATATATATATATATATATATATATATATATATATATATATATATATATATATGAAATTCGAAAAAAAAAGATCTTCAAGAATATGATTTAATATACAGGGTATTTCATTTTAAAAAATTGACAACCTGTTAAAATTTGACATTTCCAATAACAGTTTCGCACCAATGATATAATATTCTAAATCTTCATAAAAAACCAAACAACTTTTGTATTTACGACATTTCCGTATCTATTTAAATAAACTCTCTAAGTGGGTGGAAAAATATACGGGAAAACCCTGTACATATATTTATTTGGCAATAACGTTGTACATATTGTATAAATTGTAATAATACGAACGTGTTATTATAGGGTAAGTTCTGAGTACTTAGAGACCAAAATAGGTGAAGCCCTTGCAACACAACTTTTCTGGTACTGTAAGTTTCCCCCTTACTGAGAACTGACATATTATTAATAATAATTATTATCCTTATTATTATTAGCGTAACAATATATGTATATATAAAATATGTGTAAACAAAATATGTTATATGTATATAGAGAACTGCGTTACGAGGAAAAATCCGGGTAAAAATTAATTTACCGATTTTTCTTATTTTATCAAAAAAAAAGATGTTTTGTTTTTTGTATGTCAAAAAAGGAAAAAATGAATTTTTATTAAAATGGTTTCAGTCACGAATATTTTTATTTTTAGGGTTTTATTTTCCTATTTTACTGAAAACTAGCACTTCAAATAAATTGTCATTACCGTATCCCAAATAACAACCACATAAATATGACTAATTGCTCGTTCAGATATTATTGCCAAAAGAGAATTCCTGTGGCCTTCGGTTTTAAAGCATACAGCTCTTAACACTAAAAGAAAAAAAGAAAGCCTCCTTTTACAGATGTAGTCAATATATTATGTCCGTTCCTAAAGGCCTCGTTACAGCCAAATCTTGTTACTCCATACAAATTCAACTACCAAATTTATTCGTAGAACTCATAGAAAGATTGACATCTATTATTTCTAAAGTTAAAATAAAATTTGAAACATTTTGGTCCCGAACATGAAATTAATCTTCTCCTTGGATAAAAAATGAGGCTATATAAAAACTATTCCCTTGTTCGAACACGGGCATTGCTGTGCACTAAACTAGAAAATTTCTCGTAGTTGCTCCCATAAAATAAAGAAGGAGGGCAAAGGCGACCGGTTTAAAAAATGCGGCTCACTGACACAGACAGCTGTAAAATGGATATTGCCCTAGAAGTTAATTTGTAATGTCGCATTCCTT
Source organism: Kuschelorhynchus macadamiae (assembly GCA_030620095.1). Taxonomy (NCBI): domain Eukaryota; kingdom Metazoa; phylum Arthropoda; class Insecta; order Coleoptera; family Curculionidae; genus Kuschelorhynchus; species Kuschelorhynchus macadamiae. Next base: position 1,149,029 of record JAUTXW010005297.1, on the reverse strand, counting down.
AAAAAGAGATTAATCTGTATTTCTCTTATTTCTTTAAACAAAAACTTAAAACCTTCAAATGTCGTAAGCTATTTATTTATAATACAAGACTAATTGCAAGCACTTAATATAAACATGTTTTTGAGACTCATATTGTCCTTCATTTGGCTTTGATCGTAATCTGGATTACTATCATTGATTTTTAATTCAAACGTGATTAAAAGTCATGTAAATGACTATAACAGGCATTTCCGATTGAGGATTAACCATAGACATAATAACTGGAAGACGCAACTTCTTGTGGTATATTATTCATAAAATTATCAAGTTTTTAAACAATGATTATAGTAAATAAACATGTGCTGCAAGTAAGTCTGACAAAGACAAAAATATCTATCCTTCTTGTCGGTTCCCACAAATGGCAACATTATAAATTAATAACAGAATTCTGTTCTTCTTGCCGTAAACATATATATATATATATATATATATATATATATATATATATATATATATATATATATATAGTTTTGCCTCGGAATTTATGACTGTGTAGTTTAGGGAAAAAAGTGCAGATATTTAATTTTGCTGCTTAAAGAACGATAAAATACAAATTAATAAAATATTAGGAAGAATCATATATAGCGTACGCCAAGTAATACAGGAAAACAACAACATTTTGAATTAACCGAGAAAAGAGACGAGGAGTTAAATACTTGGACTTATACACCACAATGCCAAGAACTCGCACGAAGGTTATCAAAAATAACGCAAACTCATATTAATCGCCCAAAAGCAATGCTTCTATCAACGCAACACCGCTTTCTTCGGTTTACGATTTTATTACAGACTGCAATTCAAAAAAGTCGGACGGTGTTGCCGGTTATTAACCAATGACATCGGCTGAATCAATCCTGCGGCATTTTATTTTGTGTTTAAATAAAAAAACAGGTTATTTGAATGAATATTTGTTAATAATAATTATATATAGTTAGCAAAATATTCCAGAGGTTATTATTACGGTATTAGAACCAACTTAAAATTAATTTGCATTATTCTTAGCAAGCAATAATTTTGACAACGTATGATTGAGTTCAAATCAAAACAATTCCTTCTCCCTGTTGTTATGTCTATGGTATTAACCCTCACTTGAGAGGTCCAAGATCAAAGTCAGTGGAGTTTTAATCACTTGCTTAGTGTAAAGTGCCGAAGAATAATTGAGCCCTTTATATTTAATATAGAGCTCAAGAAATATATTTAAAATGTACTGCATAATGAATTACTATTCCTTCTGGAAAATGTACCACTTGAAAACGCATTATTAAGACCACGAATATCTCACACATTTTCGGCAAATATTTGTGAATTCCTTGATTTGGAACTTTCTGACAAATGGATAGGTAGTGAAAGTGTGTTTCTATGGTCTTTTATTATCAACAATATTACAAAACTGAACCAAAACATAAATATTTTGGTAATTTGTAGTGGTCTTAAGTTTTAATGGGCTTTAAAATATGGAAGAAGTAATTTTGTTAATATCTTTTGTTAAAAAATTAATACAAGGCGTTCCTAAGGGATCTATTTTGAGCTCCTTACTTTTTATAATACTTTCTATTGGTCTTATATCATACCTTCAGAAAGCTGCTGCTGTGCCGATGACACAAACATTTTAAAAGTAAGTCCAGGTATAATGTCTTTAAAAATACTGCTGGAAATAACTACTATATACTAACCAAAAAACAAATAATTCTAAATAAAAATAAGACAAAACTTATAATTTTTCTTCTAATAGACCGCAAGTTGACGAAGATTTTTGCATTGTTTCATGGCTTACTAAATCAAACGACAACTCACTTGAGTGGTATGCCCATACTGACGACCCTTGCGGTATGTTGCTCAGTTCCTATTATGCCTTAAGGTTTCTAAAAAATTATTGCAGTCAAAGCATTTTATTTAAATTGGGGCGCTAGTACCCACATTAAACCTGTATTTCTAATACAAAACAATGAATGGAATTGCGAATTACCTCGTGGTAATAAACTAGATTGAAAATTAGCCACGTGGTTGACTAAATGCAAAACAGAAATGGAATAGCAGAAAATATAGCTCCATTGTTGGATTCTTAACGGCACTGTTTAACTGTTATATTGCTAGGTCAAAATAAAAAAGTCGCCCATTATTCCACTTTAATTCGTAGCAGGTCATATATTGCCCTTCTAAGGAGGACCAACAAAATTAGACGAGCAAATCACTTCCCGAAAATTCTACGAGATTAGACATTCTCTTTCCAAACACCTCCTAACTTTAAAATAAATAACTAATCTAGCGCCATAAAATAAAATAAAATAATTACAGTGTTGTTCACTGCTGGCACCACTAGAAAAGATGTTTGTTTAATAAAGAGGTTCAGAACCCGTCCATATTCAGAGTCCCACGAATAGAGTTGACCAATTGCCTTTAAGCAGACCCAAAATAAACTGCAGACATTCTTAAGCTGGTTAGATGCCCGAAGGCAAGAGACCATAGTGATCAAAAGAGAGGCCAAATACAATTTGTAAAGAAATATTTTTTTTTTACCTCATAGAAGTAAAACATGCGGTACAAAACGTATTTTGAGGTATGTAAGACGCACTCTGCACAAAAGTCTTGATATTTTAAAGGTTATATTTGATTATATTATTATAATGTTCAGTTTTATTTCAGATTACTAACAGGCTTAAGATAATAAAAAAAACCATCAGCAAAATGCCTGCTCTATCATCCCAAGAACCTCTTAAGCCACCGTACGGCAAAGCAGCTCTGACCAATAATAAACTCAAACTATCTAAGCCGAAACTGTACTCTACAACCTCAGGTTTTCTCAAAAAGTTTTAAATTCATCTGAGTCACATGGACCCTAAGGAGAAAACAAAAAAACAAAATTTGTATTATAACAAGAGAATTATTTATATATTTAAAACACTAAGTCAGATTTTTCAGCAGGTTCTTGAGAGAGTTGTACTGCACCAATTTACATGATTTTTTTTTTAAATGATGGTCTGGTTACCGAGCTCTTTCAACATTATTTTTTGTATTGTTCTATTGTCTATTTTTTCTTTAAAACGAATATGTTCTTCAATAACTTTTCAGGAGGATGTGGTGAATGCGCCCCATACTCTTATAATTCCACTGAAAGCTCCTGGCGACATTTAACGGAAAAAGTAGAACTAGGTCTGTCGGGCCAGCTAGTTGTTATTTATATCATTAAAGAAAGCAGCATTACCCTATAGACTTTATTATCTACTAATGAAGTATGTGCTATGTAAATATAGAAAAATTCGGTTCGGTGAACCAAAACTTACTTGGCAGATTGGTGACGATAAGAATATATGAAAATTAGCCAAATTTTATAATTGTTACAGCGTTACGATAAACTAGATAATTATCCATAAATATGAAAATGTCATTTGACATTAGTGTTCTTCCCCCTAGGAACTTGCCATTAATTTCCAGCAATTTCTCTAGGCTACTCTTGCTTAATTTTTTTCCTAAAAACTGGACGATGACTAGTTTTTGAGGTATAGTCAGCGTCCTTTCAAACCCACTTCTTTTGCCTCTTAAAATATTTGCAGTGATTTTCCTACCGCCCTATATAAATTTTCTTTTTCTACTATTAATGTTGATTTAACTTGAAAAGAAAAGTGGCAGGCTAGACGTCGTAAGTCAGATCAAGTAAAGTTAAACTTTATGGTTCAGTTAACAGGAAAACGACCTTTACCCTAATATAAATTTGGTACGTGAAATTGACATGATGGGGTGTAAAACGAATTTTCCCTGAGGAGTTGAAAAAAGATGTTATCTTTAGCGTTGGCGGTTAAATCGTTAGATAACTATACTATTTATGATTTCGATTTATCACTAATTCGCTAATCAACTAACATACAACTGAAACTGTAGTGACAAATATATTTTAGTTTTCGTGTTTAAACAGATCATTTAAAATTAACATTTTTACCGATTTTTGCCACCCATTGACCGATCCTTTGCTTATACCATTTTTAAGCAAAACTCTTCTATGACACTCCTCGGAGGGAAGAAAACTACAGATGTAGCATCAGCTTTACGATCTTATTAATCTACACACACATTTAGCGGTTTTCGATTAATAAACAGTAAACAAAGTGTATTACTGATAAGGGAATCTTAGTAAACTTATTTAAAAAATGTTGAGTTTTGAACAAATTCATTTAATAAAATAAAGAACATCAGGAATATATTAGAAGTTAAAACGTATAAATACTGCCAGGAAAAGTACTGCACGAAGGATAGGCGCCAAGACGCTCTATACAAAAGTACTTGGGAACGAAAGAAGTAAGCTAGGATGTATTCAAAATGCCAGCCAGAAGATATTAGGGCATTAAACAAACCGAAAATTACAGCTATAGTCGAATGCGGTCTTATCGTGCGGGTCCAAAGGTCACCAACATTATGAATCAAATCAGAAAACACAGTGAATACCAAAATGTTGTGTTATTTCTTTATCGAGCTATTAAATCTCGATGGGCTATTTACAAATATACAGGGAGAAAGAAAATTTTTTTTTAATATATTACGCAGTATTATTGAGATAGCCACTTAATATTATTTTGTATATTAAATGCCGAGGGATTTAATAAGAAAATTCGCTAAATATGTATTTGGTTAAAAGTTTTTGGTTGGCAATGACAAAAAAACACAAAATGGCAAGCGCCTTAATAAAGTCGGAAGGCGGTTCTAATCAGTGGAACAATCAGGATATGTTCTGTTTATACAACCACTTAATGAAAGTGAGATTTTTTTATCAATCACCAAAAATTACGAGGTCCGTTTGACCTAAAAATGTAACCACTTATACTGTGTCATTTGTTTAAATGCATACCACCCCTGTGCAAAGAAAACTTGTTTTTTTTGTATTGTGATAACAAAAAAATTTTATTTTGCAAAAATATTATACACTTTTGTTAAAAACACAAGATAATCAGTTATTACTTCCCTCGTGAGATTTTTTCAGATATTTACGTTTAAGGGTCCCTAGATGCCTGAAAACATGTTTTCTCAATTCCGTCTGTCTGTAGGTATGTCTGTCCGTCAGTCTGTCTGTTCGCGGCATAGCTAAAAAACTACTTATCCGATTTCTTCAAATTTCAGTCTAAAATTACAGGCTATATATATATATATATGTATATATATATATATATATATATATATATATATATATATATATATATATATATATATATATATAAATTCTGGTAAAGCGATTTTACCGATTTTTATATATCAAATTGTGTCTTAATAATTAATTAATTAATAATAATTAATAAAAAAATTATTTATTTATTGCCTACAAAATTACAAATATACTTCCGAAGAAGATTAAGAAATGTACACGAAAAATCTAAAGGCAAAAGACTTAAGTTACAATGCAAAAATGGATATTCATAATGCAATTTATGATTTATACACGTCAAAGACTGATATAATCCTTCAGAAACTTTTTAATATAATGAACTAAAAAATATCATCATCACTTAAAGTCCTCATCTTCTGAGTCGTCCGCAAATGGCGCCATAATCATTGGTGCTATTTCGACATCTGGAACTCGTTCTCGATTCCACCAATCCCATATTAATTTCTCCGTTTGTTCCACAGATTTCTTCCACTACTCCGGCGTAATATAATTTAATGAATCTTGCCAAACAATTTGCACTTCATCTGATGTAAGACCATCGCTCACGTATTTTTCGTAATATGATTTTGCCCCAGCCCATATTAATTCTATTGCGTTAAACTGGCAATGGTATGGCGGCAGTCGTAAAACCTCATGTTCATTTTCCCGTAATATTTCATCCACGGCATATATTGTTGGTTTTTTAATAGATTTTGCCATTAAAAGAAGTTTTAGTTTCAGCATATTGGGTAAAGGAGTATGTTTTTGTTTTCTTATTAGTTAAATATCACTTTTCTTCCAGGATGAAGTAGGTTGTTTATTTAAGATTCTTGAATGATAAGATGCATTGTTCAGAATTCACAGTTCGCAGTTCATATTATCATGGTAGTCAATACTTTGGATGTTGAAGAAAACAGTAAACTTGCACCTGGAAGAAAACCTGTTGAAGAACCTGCATGCAAAATGATGAACCGTTTTCCCGTCCTACATCCCTTTTTTTTCCTGACACTTTACAGACTCGTCCTGCCAAGATTTCGAACCACTTCCATTAGAAAATATCCAAGTCTCGTCTAAAAATACCACTTTTCTAAATTTTGAATTAACATTTTCTGTGTATTTCTTTAAAAACTGGATACGCTGACTTGCTATATGTGCAACAATCTTCGATTACAGTCCTTTTTATATCGAAAACCCAACATTTTTATTAATTTTGACAGCGATTTTAGTTCAATTTCCAATATGCTTAGATTTTTTAAACTTGAAGGGTTATATTAGTTTTTGATGTGTATAAATCGTAAATTGCATTACGAACATCCATTTTTACACTGTCACTTAAGTCTTCTGTCTTTGGCTTTTTTCGTGTACATTTCTTAATTTTCTTCGGTAGTAAATTATGCTTTTTTTCATGCTCAATTTTCTGCACAGTCCTTATACCGATTCCCAGAGCTTCTGCTACTATCTCTTGGATATTGGCCGGTGAATTTTCCTTTTTGTAATATTTTGGTGAATTTTCATTTTCCTAATATTTTATTAGATTTAATACCATTTTTTTCGCTTGTGGATGCAAAAAACCCGAAAATTGTTTTCTATTACTCATTTTGTCACTGACTTGTCAATCTGCCTTTGAAGTGACATCGCTCAAAGATTTTTGCAACTGCTGGTATTTACATATTTATCCTCTTTTTTCATATCTATCTAATTCATCTTCCGGATTTTATGCGGAGGATATGATTACACGTAATAAAAGAAAAACAAACTTGACTATATAACAAGAAATACATGAGCGATAAAATTAAACAAGCAGTAGATTCAAATAAGAGTACGAAAATTCTAAAATGGAACAGATTATATACTGAAGTTGAAACACAATAAAAGAGAAATAATGTCAAACAAAAAACACATAACAAAAGACTTTTAAAGAGAGCTATACGTAAGCCATTTAACTAAACACTATCCGCAAAAAAAAACCTGAAGGGAAAAGTTATCAATCAAGGATAGAAAGATATACCAGATATTAGCATAAGAGAAATCGAAAATGCCTTAAAAAATGAAAAATAAAGCTACTGGAATAGACAAAATGGAATGAATGTGAAAACAAAACATGGGATAATTATGATTTTGCTACGTAAAAACGGAAACAAAGCAATGATCATCTACAGCGACTGAAAACTTTACGTTAACTTTCTTTCGAGCACTGGAAGATTTCCCTTAGACTATTGATATGCACGGCATATACAAAGTATTTACTAGAATGCAATAATAAGATTAAGACTATACAAGAATATTAACAAAATTAATGTTGAGGAAGGGTTTCACCAAGGCAACACACTATTCATCGAGGTCCTAGAGCATGCGTTTTTTCGTATTATATTATGAAAAGTTGCTGCAGCCTCGTTATGCGAACTATATGGTGGTAATACAAGTAACTTGAGGGAAATATCCATTTTGTCACCAGAACTACAAAAAATGTCTTGCAAAATAAAGTTAAATTTAACATTAGAAAGACCAAATTTACGAAAGTAAGTAGATCTGGTAGACAAAAAAATAAACCTGGAACGCAAAATTAGCAGAAATAAAACATGCGGAATCCAAGAGATAATAACTCTAGGCTAAGCACTCTTTGGCAAACTGAAAGACGTATTAAAAGAGGACCTCCCAATAAGTGTTTAACCAAGGTATACTAACATTTTTAACCTATGGTGCTATAACACTAACTTTAACTCCATGAACAACTTTAAAACTAAGAATAGCACAGAGAAATATGGAAACATCAATCCTAGAAGTCTCTAGAATGGACAAAATCGGAGATGATTTTATTTTATTCCGTATAGTTGGGATCCACCGGAAGATCTCCGTTTAATGTCCAGATTTGCCAATCCTCGAGATACTGCAGCCAATCGGTTCCTCTCAACCTAATGCATGCGTTCTAAATAAATGACGACAAGAGCAGTTGCTCTATTTGTACCTCATGGTCTTTCTGTTCGAAATATAATGGGTCTTTTCTGAAACATTTTTTTTTTAGGAAAGTATGCAATTTCATCAGTTAAATCGATAAGCATTTTTAAGTAAACCGTAAAATACAGATTAACAGACATGAACTTGAAAACTTTACATGTTTGTATGTTAATATTTTTGCTTGTCGTTTGTTAAAACCAAACAAAAAGAAAGCTTGTTGTTTAATAACATCGTAAAGCTTGCTTAATCGAATTCGTTTTAAGTAGACTTTAATTAAAGCCTCCAAACTCGTCCGTGACATGAAACCACTACAATTTTGCTTTAGTAAATATCACATTATCAGCGTATCAATACCGGCTCCCTATAAATCTTGGCGGTTAGACGTTTAATGGGCTTTGAGATTATAGGTAAATTAGTGTGTCAATGTTCGAGCAATGGCTGCTAAAATGTGTTTAGTAGCCATGTAGCTCAAGTGGATAGTGCTGCTGTATGTGTAATATCCCATAATTATTTTGGATAATTAGCTTTGGGTCTGCGGTGTTTAGATTACTGCGGCATTAATTAATTTTATTAAAATTAAAGCCATTATTTACGTTTATCAGATATTATAATTTTGTCAGACCATTGAGATACTAATTATGCTGTAACCGAAGCACACAATGTAACGGCAGTTGCTTACATAGCATCTAAAGATATATTGCAGCAATTATTGTTCAAAAACAATACAATCATTTAATTACGAAAGCAAGAGTTGTTGTTTATTACAAAAATATTAGTAACTATGGATTTGTCCGTATTAGGTTTAATTTAGAGGTGCAGAGGCTATCTTCAATTTAATATTTTTAGATCCGTCAGTACACGGTAAAAAATCGCTATTCATTAATTCTTAATAATGTATTCAGAAAAACTTGTGCATTAATGTTATACAATTGTGCAGAAAACACACAGGAGTATTCAAAATAGATGCCTTTATTTGTGTAGCGTTTTTTAACCAAAATTGTACATATTTTATCCTCAAAGCAATGCTAAAAAGGCTAATATTCGCTGTGCATTATTAAACGACAACAATCTTCAGATTTTAAGAATAAAACTTGTGTAAAAATACGAATAGTGTCACGTGTTAAAATCTTCAGAACAAAATTACATACACTCACGTTTTTATTTTATCTAACCCTACGAATCCAGGCCCTGATTGGTCCGCAGACATCGTATGTTTTCAATTGTGGCGCTATGGGGGCGACATTCGGAAATATAGTTCATACAATTCATAAAAGGTTGTTTGGTTTATAGACTGCAGGTTTATCAAAAAAAAATACTTTCTTGGGGAGTAGTGTTGTGATTTTGTTTAAAATATTCTACCCCGGGGAATCTGCAGTTTTGTATTTTGAAGGCAAACAGGACTAAGCTATACACATGTATGTACTTATACTTATTGACATAATATATAAATACAACTATTTCTGAGAGGGTATAATAACTCTGAACTTAAAGACAATAAACTGAATAAACGTGTTGCTTTTTAGGATTAATTTGTATGGTATAGTCTTATTGAAGGCCTATAAAAATATATCATAAAATCTTACATAAAAACAAAGAAGATATATCATTTTAAGATACTTAACCTTTTTAAAATATAACGAGTTCCCCAGTAACACATTAAACTGCCTCAAACTCTAACTCGCTTTATTTTCACAAAACGCAAATTATGTTTGGCTCTTGTGTAATTAATTAAAAACTTAACTAAACTTACAAAACATTGTGTTTTGGATAAATACTATGTTCACTCGTTAAAAAACCATATACTTTTACACGGATTTTTTGGTTTTAGTTACGTAACATCGATTTTTCATTTGGGATTTATCAATAAGTTTATCTACATCCAATTGGAGTTGCTACGATGAATAAAACCATTTTTTTATTAAAATTTATATTTTATTTGACAACATTTTTGAGTAAAGGTTCTGTAGTTGATTGTGATTGATTTCACATATTTTCATAGTTATCGAAAAATTTTTAGAAAACATACACATTTTGTGGATAGCAAGTGTATAATATTATTCAAAGAAAACAAATTTTAATTTATTGTACAAGTTTGGACACAAAATATTCACAATTTGTGCAATAATTATGCACAATATTGTTTGAAGAAAATGTATATTGATATTATTAAAATATTTGCTATACAAAATTGTTCAAAAAATATGTATTCTATTGTGCAAAAATCTTATATATTATTGTATGTTAATTCAACTCAGTATTCTTCGAAAGATATGCACAATTATTCAGAAAATATGTACAACTAATTCTGACCAATCAAGTGTACATTTTCTGCACAAAGTTGTTCCAAGTACACGTTCAGACACAAGTTGTGCACTAAGTTCACACAATTGTGCAGAATGTATGCATACTTTTTTAGAGTGTAGAATTAGATTGTTGTATTGTAATTGTCGGTATTTTATTATTTTTTTAAACTTCCAAAAATATTTTTTCTACAAGCGTGCGGAACACTTCACTTTTCCGCCCTCATTTTAGTTTGGAAGGAGCTACTTTTTCGCACTAGTGCGGGAAAGTAGATAACCCCATTTTTTTAAATATACTTACTGATTTTAAATATTTAAATATATATTGATACGCTGATAGTTTTTAGAACATAAATTGGCTAGAATCCTGCTATAATTTTCAACAAAATAGTAAAAAATATGTAAAACGTTTTAAAAAATTGTTTAATGGCTCTCGTATTATGCCTTATAAAAGCAATGGTAAGCAATAATAAACACCTGCTTTTTTATTTGGCAGTTTGAATCACCGAATCACCATAGACATAAAGTAAAAATAGGCGTGTCATTCATTGTCAAACAAAACCAATTTTGCTGTCGCTGATTTTTGTCATAATAAAACCTGAGTAAAAGTGTTTTTAATGGATTCTTCAGACGAAGATTTGTCAGAGTCAGTGTTGGAGGCAGCTAGAACGCAAACTTCAATCTGCTACCATGTAAATCCCGTCATGAGAAAAAATGTATTCTGTTTAAAACCTCACTGTCACACTAAACGCATCAAAACTTTGAAAGAACCCGTTTTTTTGCATATTTCGCCGAACTCTCCAAACACGCTTTGGCCCAGATACTCAATGTTAAAAAGTATGTTTGCAAGTTTCTCAAAGACACCGCCTATTCAAAAAAACAAAATGTTGGATTTAGACAAATGAAGGAGAAAATTTTCTCAAAAGAGGAAATGTCTAAATTTATAAATGATGCGTCTGACAAAATTTATCTCCATATTAAAGTAGCTACAATATTTGGTCTGGCGGGCGCATGTCGCCGAGACGAACTAACAAAAATGTCATTGGATTGTATTGAAGACAAAGGAATTATTTTATAAATAAATATTCCAGACACAAGAAATTACCGTTCTAGAAGCTTTGTACTATCTGATGAAGCTGAAAGCGGAGAATATTTAAAATTGGTCAGAAAATATGCGATTTGAAGAAAGCTAGAAACCCCACATAGGCGTTTTTTTTTGTAAACTACAAGAAAGGAGCTTGCACAGTACAACGCATCGGAATAAACACCTTTGGAAAATCAAATATTACAGATTATCTAAAGCTCCCAAATCCTGAACTATATACAGGCCACAGTTTCGGACGTTCAGCCGCCACAATGCTTGCAGATTCCGGAGAAGGAATAACAAATATCAAACGCCTCGGAGGTTGGAAATCTTCAACCGTGGCAGAAGTTTATTTAGTAAGCTCAACAAGTCTTCAAAAGAATCTATCCAATAAAGCATTGAACTTCAATGCCTTAGCTTCCACTAGTCACCAACTTTTAACGACGGCTACAACAATAAACACTCGTGAAAGAGAACTGGAAGACCCTAACCGAATCTACAAGTCCCCGAGTTCCTTGGAAAAATATCTAGCCTCTGCAATTAATTTACAAAATGCTACAAACTGCACGTTTATTATTCATGTTGTTAATAATAATTAATTTGTAATTATGTATTTGATATAAATAAATGATACGTTTGGGTTTTCCGCGCACTTGTAGCAAAAATAGTGTACCTTACACGTGCGTAAAGTGACTTGGCATTTTAGACAAAAGAAATAGGAAAAGTTAAATTGCCTTTTTTGCGATGCTCATTATCTAGGTGAACGTTATAACCACTAATCCATAACTATTTATCCAATTTTTCGGGATGGGATCTTTCTTAGAGGAATAATAGTATGGTATTAAGAACCTGACTTTTTTATGTGGTAAATAATTATTACCTATGTCCACCCTAGAAATCTCATCAACTCAAGCGTAACCCGAGAACTTATGATATCGTTTTACATTTAGGTATCATTGGAAAAATTTAAAACTCACGACTATCAAAACCTTTTTTCTATCGCATCTTCCTTTTTTTAAGATTATATTTTATAGAGGTATTTCATAAATGATATCAAAGAAGAATTCACGATATCTATTCATCGTACTAACCATTTTTTTTGAATACTTGTAGAAAAGAGAACAACTTCTAAACCGAATGAACATAACGCGGAGAATGCTTCAGCAGATGCCACACTGTGCGCCCGCTATACAATTAGTTTTTTGACGTCAAAAAATAGTCATTTATGATGGAATAATTACAAATTTAGATCCAGGCGGGTTTACAGTTTTCGGATTTCTAACTTGTGAGATGTGAGTGAGACAAAATTAACTATAGATTCTGATCGATTTATCCCAGCAACTATAATATTTAGGAAAAAATAGTCATGACAATTTTTGTGCAGGATATCCTGACCTTAATGTTTTGCTTACTTATCTTCCACAATATTTTGGCAGATATTGGCACAAAAATTAATTTTCACTTTTTTTGCATTATTTTTTAGTTGCGAAGGCTCTGCTCTCAGAGTAAATTAATTTGCTAAAAAATATTATATATCCTTATTTTCCTGAGCTTTGCCCGAAAAAATGGCTCTGAGTCTTAGAATAAGACATTTGCCTTGACGGAAACAAGATTGACCGAGTAAACCCGTGCGTAAAATAAAAGCAACCGTGGTATCAAAGCCATAATCAAACCAGATTAAAATTTCCATTTAATTTATTTTACCAAGAATAAAAAACTTAAGAACTCGATAACTTGTAAACTTCCTACAATCTGTAAATCCGAAGATATTTTAATAGATCTCTCCCCACGGCATGTTTCAACCGCCCAGCGTTCTTATTAGGCCAACTATAAAACAATTGTACTATCGGCCAATATCGTAAACACACCTGGTATGTTTAATTTGAAAAGATCGTAAACGTCTAATAAAAATAAGAGAGGATCCAACACAGGCCCAGCAAACTGTACTGTGTAAATGGTAACGTAAGCATTGGTAAACAAAAAAACGTAGCAGCATTTGTGTTTTTAGAAGCCTGAGATCCGAACTGCACTCTATAAGATTATTTAGCCAACACTAACGTAGGAAGGAACGAAATCCATCTAAAGCTTGATGGCGCTCCTGGTCGCCTCCTTTAAAAAATGAAGTAAAAGAATCAAAAATACTAGTTTGAAAAGAAAAATTCATTCCCTACGCAAGCGCCTTTAGCGACCCCTGATAGCCGCAAAAGTATATTTAAAGAAATATTGTCACAACCAGAAATATTTTTATTTTTTACATCCCAAAGACATCCACAATTACATTGCTATTCGTTGAAACAAGAAGGTATTTCTTACTATCATGCCATCAAAAATATTAAAACATTCCTTGAATGATTCTTATGAATGGCGGATAAGTATAATATTTGTATTCGTAAAAAAAAAGCATCTTCTCAGGTTTTACATATCTTCAGGTTTTAGCGTCCTAGCCTTATACAGAGATAAACTGGTAAAGTTGTGCTACGAATCCAAGAAAGCAGAACAAAATGGCGGTCAAGCGAAATTGTTAAAAAATCAACTTAAACAAAATCTTATTCATTTAACTTGAAATTTTGCAGATAAATTAAATGTTCTATAGGGATAAACTGTACAAATTTAAGATGCCGTAACAAAATAGCAGTGTGTATTAATGTAAAAACTGCTTAATAAATGTATTTTAAATTATGCCTATGCCAACATAGGTAGAAACTTATGGAACACCGTTTTACTTTTTAGTCTGCTATATGCCCGGTATTAATTTAAATTGAATGGGACTTCATTATGGCAATTTATTTTATAATATTTTAATAAAAATGTAATTTTAACTGAATCCTTAGAACATCCAGAGTTAAAGCCTTCATATAGATTTTTAACAACAAATTAATTTGATTTAGCTATTAAAATGTATGTCAGGATATTTGGATGGGTCTTTACAAAATTAATTCAATTTTCATTATATAATTATAATTAAAATGCATTTTTTTTATTATAATATAATTTTATTACTTACAGGTTTGTTGATATCAATATTTATCCAATATTTAACGAATACTTTTGTAGTATTCTGTGGGAAACAATATAAACGATTATCAATTTTTATGAATGGTATTTTCATTTATAGCAATTTCTATGATTATCTATTTTCATTGAAACCAATTTCCATTGATATCAATTTCGATTGAATACAAGCCCCTCGAATGCATTTTTATTATCGGAAGTTTCGCCATCTATAGCCTCCCAAAAGAAACATAATGTGTTCGCGTGAGTGTGTTCGATAACTCAAATTAATTTGCGAATGTGCCGTCATACGAAAGAAAAGTCTTGGCGCCCAAAAAGGTTTGTAAAATTCTGGAGCCCCTCCTCTGGTCTGGTATTCTGTGTTCTGAAGTATGAGCCGACTTTGTTAGTTTGCGTATTGCGCTAACATTGGATTGCATTCTAATAATCTTGCTAATAAAAGACGATGATACGGGCCGAATTTAAACTCTCTTTCACGCGCAAGTACGTCACATCGATGTACAGCGTCTGGAAGTCAAATAGGCCGTAATGCATTGTCGTTTAAAAACGGTTTGTAAAATTTACGCTTCAATAAAATGTTTTTAAAATTATTAAACTAATTATTTTGAATCTATAGATTTTATTTTCAATACTGTTTATTACGTCCTACCTGTGCAGTTGCAGGCAGTAGAAATCGAGATTGAAATTATAATCAAAAAACACATTTCCAAAATAATACATTTTCAAAAATGTGGATTGTTGCTTACCGTCAAGCTGTTAAGATAAATTTAAAAAATGGTAATTTAGGATATATTTACTATAATAATAGAACAAAATGGTTTTAGCTACCTGTATAGGGACTTCTGAACCAGGTTTGTATTTTTTAATTGCAAGTAAAAACTAAAAATGTCAATAGACGGCACTAGTTTAGCAACTCAAGTAACAAATGTTGTAAAATATGAATGGAAGTTTCCCCTGCAATTATTTTACTTGCAGCATTCTTAACTTTTGTTTTAAATTAATTAATTATTATAATCAAAATAAATTTCAAGAATCCTCACGATGAGCACTTTAGATAGTAAGTGTATCGTGGTGTTAATCATAATTTTATAAACAATGAGTATTAAAAGGGGACTCGTATGTTGCGCTATAGAGGCTGCTTTTCTAGAAGCAACAAGGCCGAATTAACTACTTACGATGGTTTGGGGCTCATTTGGGCGAGGTGAAGTTTTGCGATGACAAAAAAACGGTCAATGGGTTTTACGTATTTGGAGGCCCTTCCGCCGCAACTCAAAATTTACATGATGACAAAAAAAAAGAAAAGATCCTCAGTTTTATATTTCTCTCGCTGATATCTCCCGGGGCCCCCACCACATTTGAGCTTTACGCGTTGTGGCCTTTGCATTTGCATTTCAATCATTAAATCCCCGCAAAAATATGACGCGCAAGCTCTGTGCTGGGGCCACTGCCGACGCGACGGCGGGGCCTGAGGCAGTGGTGGGCTTATGTAAAAAATAGACGTGCGACGCCGACGGTTCGGCAAACTACTTTTAACACTTCGAAATTTTAGTGTTAAATAAATTTGTACAAACTATTATCACAGATTACAAAACAATCTGTGAAGTACCACTTATTTTCTCGGTTAGTAATAATGTCTGATTCTGTTGTTAATCAAAGGTTTTTAATTTTAATCGGCCATTGAATTTATTTTTTAATTTATCAAATATATATATATACAACCATTATTGTCCCTACCTAACCATATAAGTCCCCGTTTATACAATGATATAACAATTTCAATCAAACAACACAACCTTTATTTTATTGACAGGTGTAAAATAAAGGAATGAATGTTCTTCCAGCAAAAGCTGAATCTGATTTTTTATCCAAAAAGCTATATTTATATTCTGAAATCTGAAATGCGTGTTTAAACGTTTTATCTGTAGCACCTCCTTCGTATGGAAAGATTCTCTAGCATCTCTACATGACAAGAAGGGTACACGTTGCTTTGAATATTTACCTTTATTACAGTTAGATGTGGAGGCATTAAATCTAGTACAAGACACAACCATCAATCGGTTTTTATGACTTATAAAACTATCGCATATTTTGCCTTGGCTTACATCAATAATATGTGCGTGAGTACCAGAATGTAAGAACTAAAAATATAAAAAAAAATCGGCTTTGTAGATTACACTTGTGTATTGAGCAAAGAGACCTTGTGAACAAAATTACCAAGCTAATGGGGCATGCATGTTATGTTTTTGTTTCGGGGTTTTCTTCAATATAACATGTTCTGCATTCCAACGTACGAGGGTTTCGGATTTGGGTAGGTGTAGGAGACAAATGCACCCCGCACCCCCTTCCCCCCGACCTAATAACCCAAGCAAAAATTACATTATATAAAGCATTTCAGAAACACATGAAAACTTTGTTTTTTTTTTAGTCTTCATGCTTATGTTGTTCCAACAAGAACCTAGAACTTTTTTTTAGTTATCAAATGTTTGCCTCCCCCTCTAAGACGGCATTCAAAATACACCACTGGGTAGATGTGTTCATTTATGTAAATTCGTATCTTGATCGACGCCCAGCTTTGAAAGTGAAATGCACATACCTATAAATTATAATAATTACTCACATATTAAACAAGGGAGACAAACTTGAAATTGTTGTAATGAAATATTGTAAATAAAGATATAGTGAATACCTATATAAGCTTACTACAGTTTGCTTTAAATAGGGTGACCAGATATACGATTTTTAAGAGGAATGTTCTCTTTTTCAGGTCCATGAACTCTGGTATTCTTACTATTTCCATAAATACGACAAATATCCTCTATTTTGAGAAATCTGGGACAAATGATCTCTATTTTGCGAAATCTGGTACCATTTTTTAATTATTTTTGTTATTTTTAGTCCATATTATTATGTGTATTATAATTATTATTGTAAGTCATTGAATTGTGTGAAAGTGACAAGACTTTACTTAATTATTATACGCTGGTACCTATTTTTACATTTCATCAAAATGTACTCTTTTCATTTTAAAAAAATCTGGTCAGCCTACTTTAAATCACGTTTAAGAAGCCAAAAAACCTGCAGTAGAGCATGTCGCCGGCACACAGCTTCCAGGAGAAATTGCAATTTGCCATTACAAATTACAGTGTGTGGTAATCTGTGAATTATAGCTGGGAAATTCAAAACATTGTTTTCTTTATTCTGGTATAAATATAAACACTAAGTCAAGAATCGTTGTTATTGCTCTACCATATATGACTGATTGTAGATTAGACCAGGAAATCATCAAAGGATTGTAGAATAGGTTGTTTTGGAATAGGATTTTGGGAGTTAGATACGTTCGTTTTAATTTTTTTTCATTATGCTGTTATTTTGTACGTGGTCGCATTTTAAATATAGGTGTGTATATTGTATTCCCCAATGATTTAATAACTAAGTATTCCCAATCGAACAATAATAAATCACGTTTCAACTGTCACTGAGTACCTACGAATATGTTTTTCATTATTCACATCCGACTGGTCATGACGTTGTGCACAACACAGTCGCTTGATTTTAGATGCACATTTAATCTTCGAGCGCATGCCTAGCCAGAAACTCGGGTATTAAAAAATTACAGATTTCTGCTCTTGTTGTTCCTACTTTGCACTAGATCGCTCCACGTCCGATAATTAAAATTGAAACAAGGTGGCTGCATTCAATGAAAATTGATATTCACAAGAATTAACATTAATAAAAATTCGAAATCAAAACAATGCATATTAAATAAGACCAGTTACCTTATACCCGCTAATCATTTAAATTCCACAACTCTTATACATTTAAGTCACGTATTAACTTTTATTTATTTATTCAAATGTATATTTCAAGTATTTTAATTTCCATGGTAAAGGGTCCGTGTTATATCCGTTTGATGTAGTATAAATTACAGATAAACGACTATCAAAATCAAAATAATGAGCATTATTCTATTTACATTTTTAGGGTGTTAATGGAATTGATATTAAAAAAAATGATATCGTAAAAGATGCTTTAATTTTTTTTGATATGCGATAAATATAAATTATTTTATTTTATTACACGACTTCTTAAATCAGATTTGCCTTCATACGGTTGAAATAAATTAATCTCCACAAAGTCGTTATTGCATTCTAATGTTTTCGGTATTAATATTAATTTAATGCGATCCAGTTTGAAGGAATTACATTTTAATAGGAGTCAATATATTAAATATTTAAACAGATTTTTGTATAGGCATTTATTTCATACCAATTTTTATTAACATCGATTTGATGAAATGTAATAACTAAGGAAAGACGCATGTATATAGAAATTTTAAGTAGGCTGTATACGTGTTAAAAAAGGATAAACAACCACTTTTTTGTGGTATCAATTGAAATGGTCTGCAAAGAAATTGCTTATCGTAAGAATGTCATTCAGTAAAATCGGTATCCGCAAAAATTCGATATCGGAAAAATTAAAACGAATAAAAATTGTATGCAGGTAGCATCATTTATGTGTTTTGCAATTAAATTTGGTATCAAAGACGCGTATGACTAAAAAGTAAAACGGCGTTCCATAGAAACTGGTAAAATATTGGTTGTAATCCAATATGATCTAACAAAATGGCGACGAATTACAAGGTTTTAAAAGACATTATATATATGTTACTAAATGACTATGTACTGAACCAAATTGGGCCACACTTCACTATTCATAATAAAAGCAAATACTCATAACGAGGGGAGTACCGGGTAAAGGAAATTTCCTATTTTTTATATATATGACTTGTTAGCACATATACACCGCTAACAATTATCTCATGATTTTAATTTACCTTTAAACTATAGAGAAAAAGGAAAAATCAAGGTTAGTCAAGAAACTTAGAACATCTTCCCGTGAAATGCGTTCGTTGGACAAACTTCGAAAACATTTCATTGATAGCCCTGTCTTTATAGAAAAACCATTAAAGCTGTCAAATGGTTTTACTACGTCAGCCGAATGGAGCAGTCCAATCACGAGCAGAAGGATAGTTGGAAAATATTAAAAGAACGGAGCGGTAATGACAAATTAACCGCCTCTTACTGTACGATAGTTACCAACCTCCCTATTCATAAGAATCATTCAAAGAATGTTTTAACATTTTTGAGGGCAGTATAGTCTTTGGGATGTAAAAAATAAAAATATTTCTGGTTGTGACAATATTTCTTTAAATATGCTTTTGCGGCTATCAGTGGTCGCTCTAAAAGCGCTTGCGTAGGGAATGAATTTTTATTTTCAAACTAGTATTTTTGATTCTTTTACTTCATTTTTTAAAGGGGGTGACCAGGAGCGCCATCCAGCTTTAGACGGATTTCGTTCCTTCCTACGTTAGTGTTGGCTAAATAACCTTATAGAGTGCAGTTCGGATCTCAGGCTTCTAAAAACACAAATGCTGCTATGTTTTTTTGTTTACCACGGCTTACGTTACCACTTACACAGTACAGTTTGCTGGGTCTGTGTTAGATCCTCTCTTATTTTTATTAGACGTTTACGATCTTTTGAAATTAAACATAACAGGTGTGTTTACGATATTTGCCGATAGTACAACTGTTTTCTAGTTGGCGTAATAAGAACGCTGGGCGGTTGAAACATGCCGTAGGAAGAGATTTATTAAAATATCTTCGGATTTACAGATTATAGAAAGTTTACAAGTTATCAAATTTTGTATTCTTTGTAAAATAAATTAAATTGAAATTTTAATCTGGTTTGACTATGGCTTTGATACCACGGTTGCTTTTATTTTACGCACGCGTTTACTCGGTCAATCTTGTTGCCGTCAAGGCAAATGTCTTACAGACCAGAGCCATTTTTTTCGGGCAGATGTCAGGAAAATTGGGATATAGAATATTTTTAAACAAATTGATGTACTCTGAGAGCAGAGCCGCCTTCGCAACTAAAAAATAACGCAAAAAAAGTGAAAATTAAATTTTGTGCCAATATCTGCCAAAATATTGTGGAAGATAATTAAGCAAAAAATTAAGGTCAGGATATCCCGCACAAAAATGATCATGACTATTTTTTCCTTAATATTATAGTTTCTGGGATAAATCGATCAGAATCTATAGTAAATTTTGTCTAACTCACATCTCTCAAATTAGAAATCCGAAAATTGTAAACGCGTCTGGGGCTAAATTTGTAATTATTCCATCATAAATGACTATTTTTTGACGTCAAAAGACTAATTGTATAGAGGGCGCACAGTGTGGCATCTGCTGAAGCATTCTCCGCGTTATGTTCATTCGGTTTAGAAGTTGTTCTCTTTTCTACAAGTATTCAAAAGAGAATGGTTAGTACGATGAATAGATATCGTGAATTCTTCTTTGATATCATTTATGAAATACCTATATAAAATATAATCTCAGAAAAAGGAAGATGCGATAGAAAAGAGGTTTTTATAGTAGTGAGTTTTAAATTTTTCCAATGATACCTAAATGTGAAACGATATCATAAGTTCTGGGGTTACGCTTGAGTTGATGAGAGTACTAGGATGGCCATAGGTAATAATTATTTACCACATAAAAAAAGTCAGGTTCTTAATACCATACTATTGTTCCTCTAGGAAAGATCCCATCCCGAAAAATTGGGTAAACAGTTATGGATTAGTGGTTATAGCGTTCACCTGGATAATGAGCATCGCAAAAACCGCAAAAAAGGCAAATTAACAAGTGCGGAAAGTGCTACTTTTCTGCACGCAATTGAAGTTGGCCGAACGACGCGTAGCGGAATTCAGCCATCAATGGCTTGCGGAAAAAAGTCACTTTATGCACGTGTAAAGTACATTATTTTTTCTACAAGCGTGCGGAAATACCCAAAAGTATCATTTATTTATATCAAATACATAATTACAAATTAACTATATATATATATATATATATATATATATATATATATATATATATATATATATATATATATATCCACACAATCATCCTTCTCTATTGATTTATCACCTTGGGCTTGCATATCACGGCAGGTGGCTAAGGTCACCTAAATTCAAAAAAATTTACCCTAAATTTTAGGTTTTTGCTGGCCGAATCTACAAATGTGTGGCTGGCTCCTCTCAGTGACTCCACGTTTGTTTGTTTTCTAGGATTTTCAACAACTTTCCTATATTTTTTAACTTGGTTAAACTGCTCTGCTGATGAAATCTAATAAGACAGAAACACGTGTAGCGCGTTTACCAAACTTCACACCTTTTTTTTGCGGACATGCCTACGATTTATTTTTCCTATATATATATATATATATATATATATATATATATATATATATATATATATTGACATTAAAAACAAACGTTTCGACCAATACTTAGTTTTCATCAGTGTTATAATATAGTATACTTGTAATTAGGGTCAGTTTAAACAAACAAATAGATAGTATATTTTAAAATATTTGACCTACCTATAGAGAAAAATCCTAATATCCCAAATATAATGTATAATATCCCAAATATAATATATAATAAAATATATAAATGATTGACCTTGGGGAAATAAGTAAGAAACACTGTTACGATAGACATTTTAACAAGAGTGACTTTTAATACGGCACTTGTCCAGAACTTCGAAAATATCTCCTCAAATGCTTTTGGAGGCAGTAAAATTTGATACAGATCGAAATAGACAATCAAATATGATACGCACCATACTCATATTTTGTAAGTTCTAACGAAATTTTGTTTACCAAATAAACGTAATTATAATAAAAATATAAACAGGTTAACAGTGCAAACATGGAATGGAAAGAAATGTTATCTTCGGATCGCGGTAGGGGTAGTTTTATTTTTATTTGTTGCTATATACAGAATACCAGGTACATACGGTCACATTAACCATGAGTTCAGTGTCGATCATGTTTCAATGATGATGTGGCGTGTTAAGGGTCCTTTTCAGATAAATTGGAGCGGTCTCGTGAAATCACTCTTAATTACAAAATTATTGCTATACCTCAAAAATATCCAGGTATTTTAGTAATTAATTTAATAGAGTTAGTATTTAAATCCTGGCAGTTTAGGAATATCATTGTATTTAAGTTCAAATTCGCATAATTAATTAAAACTCCATAATTAAAAACAGATTATACTCCAAATTGACGATCTATCCAATGTAAATTAAATAAACGCTAAATGGATCTAACTTTGCATGGTATTTCGTACAGAAGTGAACCATCTTAAGATTTATTTATGTATTATATGGGAATGACCTGGTAATATTTTGGTAAAAATCTAGTATGCTGGAACAAGACGGCGGCATAGTGAATCGTTAAAAAAATATCACTAAAAAATAATTATCCAATTTACCTCAAATTCTGCATAAAAATCAAGTGTTCGATAAGAATGAACTGGTAAAATCTTGGTATGAATAAAAGATAGCAAAACAAAATGGCAGTAACAGTATCTCCGTTATTTTTATAGATAAAAAGTTGAGGTTTTTGCGAAGGTACGCTACTTTTTCGTAAAACTAAAGATGCCGTTAACAAAATTATCATAGCCCTTTTAGTGTTTAAGATACAGGGCTTAATTGAAAATGTTGCATTTTCAGGCACCCCTCGTATCTCAGCTATCAAATAACTTATCCACAATGCGAAAACTGTTTCTTATGTAACTTTTCCCTTAGAACTCAATTCCGCCTTGGAAATTAGTAGACAGGGTCAATTCAAAACGTTTTCGGACTCTACTTTATTTTTTAAATGGAACACCCTGTATATTTATAGACTATGAAATATTTCTTTTCTTTTCTTTTTAAAAATATATAATAGTATGCACTTTTTCTCAAAAACACGCAAATAAATGAAATTAAATGTATAATTTAGTAGTAGGCTATGGCTGTTGGTTATGACAACAAACAAAAATAAATGTCAAATATTTGTCTATCTCATCGGTTTTTGGATCGACTTTTGGTTTATAAAGCAGTTTATAAACATTCTTTTGGGTATTTTTGCTTAATTGATGTTTATCAATTTCTTCGAATAATGGCAGCGTATGAAAATTATGAAAAATATGATATGCTGGTCTGTTTTATACAGAGTAATGAAAATTCTGAAGAAGCCTTGGAATTATATTTTCAAAGGTAAGTAAGCTATTATGGCTATAAAAATCTGTATTATCATTATAAGTTTTTGCTTGTTAGGTATCCAGAAAGAAGGCAACCGTTTTTCGAGATATTTGCTCGTTTGAAAGCAAATTGAGCATTTGGCGGACTTGTTATCTGGTCAGACGAAAGTGAGAGAATTTTTAATCGTCAAAATACCAGGAACTAGCATAGTTAAAAATCAGCATTTAATGTTTGAAAGGGCACAACCAGGATTCTTTAGAGTTTGGGTGTCAGGTTTTATTTTGAGCAGACATATAGTTTATAGGATTTTTGAAGAAGGTCTTACAGCACGTAGATACCTAGACCTTGAGGAAGTTAATCTAGAACTGCTCGAAAATATTCCATTAGAAGTATTGCTTAATATGTAAGAAAAATACAATTTATTTAAAAAAAATCTCAAAAAAATACTTTTACAATTAGAACTTAAAAATAGTTTTTATAAATTTTCGGAACAAATAAAACATTGGAAAATTTGCAGAAACTTGTTTATCACTCTGTATAAATTATTATTTAACTTAAGTAATATGCAATAAAATTTGCAACATATGGCTGAGAACTGCATCTCAATATCTCTTCTTGTTTTAAAAATATTACTCATCAATTACTTAATCAAAATTTACCTAAAAATTCGCTTGATATTGTTTGTCCAGCAGTGTAAATAGCTTTAACAAGTCGATTAAATTATCTAAAATATAATAAAAACGCATACATTATTTACCAATAAGCTTTTTCAAACAGTGCGAATGGCTTCATTTTATTTTTTTTTTTTTCAGTAATATTGTACATATTTATTTTTAAATGCCAACATTTTCCTTATATTAGTTTTTATTGTGTTTTTTTGCCTTTTAAATTTCTTTCGAGTTTATCAGGCCAAATCTTTTTAGCTGTAATTAAATTAATATATATATATATATATATATATATATATATATATATATATATATATATATATATATATATATATATATATATATATATATATATATTCTCGACAAAATGGTGAAGGAGTAACACTTACCGTGAGTTATTTCGTTTGTATAACTTTTTACGACCAAGAACGGCACAGAAATTGAAATTTCTGTATTTATATATATATATATATATATATATATATATATATATATATATATAGATCTAAAATTTAAAAAATATATCAAAAACGACAAAATTACTGTAGAGTTCATATTGTCCACATCCACATTACTTGATAGACATTCGGCAGCAAAACGCGTCAAAATGCATTTAAAGTTAAATAAAGTAACTGATTTTTAGTTCCAAAATCCATCAATTAGCACCGTCAATCTGGAAAAATCGTATCAACACCCGACAAATACATTTCGGAAGTTTTGCACACATATACAAGTGTCGCAATGCACGATTTCAATTATTACTCGCATTTTACCTTTTAAACTGTCATTACACTTGAAACAAGCAATTTTCGTTTAATTAGAATACACTAGTAATATTTTCTATATTTTACTTTTATAAATTTCCTACACTTTAGCTGCATTTTACAGGACGATAAAGTTTATGAAATTTTTCCTGTTAATAATTATTTTAAACTTTTTGGACGTCAGGATTGAATTGTTACGGAGAATACGTATAAAGTGCGGAACTATTAGTTAAAATAAATTTAATAATTAAAGAACTACTCTTAATTGAAAAAAACTGTTATCTGTTAAATTGATCTATTCGACTCCGGAGCGTTTGATAATAGCCATTTGTTCATGACTGGTTGATTTTTATGGAAACGTGGCAAAAATAAGTAGACCAAAAAACATGTGTAAATATTTACAATATTTTAATATTGATTATTATGAATATTCTTTCAGGATTTATGATTATAATTTACGGTTTATTTAATATGAAAAATAAATATTTATCCTAATGAACAAAATATCTCATCATGTGTTTAATACAGGTCTGTGTACTATTTGTAAGTACATTAATTTTATAAGATCAAATTATTCATACAGGGTGTATTGACAATTTGATGGCCTTAATACAAAATATATTTATTATACCTAGCACAACAACAATTTATTCATATTAAATAGTGCCAGATCTAGTTAGCACAAAAAAAGAAGAATTTCTAATATGATAAAGTGTATGACATGTCAGTTTTATCAAATATTGTCATTTCGCATTAACATAAAATTCGTAGTTATCATTTGGTATTAGTATCTGTTGGGGTTGAAACATTTCACTTTTGGGAATTTACAAAACAATTAAAGAGAATATTGCTTCAAATTGAAAAACAGCCTGACAAATAAGAGAACAATGAAAACAGTAAACCTTTTGCATCTTTCTAAGCCTGTTAATAATATTATGAAATAGAAGCAAAAGAAGAGAAATGTTCCGAAATGTACTGCTATCAATTGGAAATAATTTGCCAGCTGTTCAATTAGGTCTTTATAGCTCAAAATTATATATTCATCCATATCTGTAAATAATTAGAGTAGGTTGTAAATTAAAAAAAAAAAGTCGAAAATCCGTGATTTGGTTTTAACTTTAACACTGCACATTTTATGGTCCATTTGGATTTAATATTTTCTCAACCTGATTTTTTTTTAAGTAAAATTTAAAAAATGCAAAATTATACTGAAGGTAAAATAAGACCAATAATAAAAGATGTTTTTTCACGTCATGCCTTATTATGTGAAACACCCTGTATAATCCTATTTGATA
Organism: Kuschelorhynchus macadamiae; assembly: GCA_030620095.1. NCBI lineage: Eukaryota > Metazoa > Arthropoda > Insecta > Coleoptera > Curculionidae > Kuschelorhynchus > Kuschelorhynchus macadamiae. Next base: position 1,122,689 of record JAUTXW010005297.1, on the reverse strand, counting down.
ATTTTGTAGATAATAACAATATACTAATAAAGACCAAATTATATAACGAAATCTAACTCACGCGCGTAAATAGCATTTAAACACACTTAATCTAGTGTCAAAATTTGTGCAGGTAACACGTAAGTATAATTTGATACTTCTGACAAAAACGCAAATATTTATTTTAGAATTTGTGAAATAAGTAATAACAGAAGTAAAAAAATTACATACGATAGGTTAATCGGAGTTAGTTCATAAACAAAAATCTTACTAAAGTCAAAAGCAGTGTTATCGTGCGGGTCATACGATTTATCAACGACAAACTTTTTAAGTTTGTTTTTTTTTTATTACGTGTAATCATATCCTCCGCATAAAATCCGGAAGATGAATTAGATAGACCTATGATATTTTCATAGGAGAAAAGAGGATAAACATATAAATACCAGCAGTTGCAAAAATCACAAGTCAGTGACAAAATCAGTAATAGAAAACAATTTTCGGGTTTTTTGCATCCACAAGCGAAAAAAAATGGTATTAAATCTGATAAAATATTACGAAAATGAAAATTGACAATATCCAGGAGACATTAGCAAAAGCTCTGGGAATCGGTATAAGGACTGTGCAGAAAATTGTGCATGAAAAAAAGCATAATTTACTACCGAAGAAGATTAAGAAATGTACACGAAAAAAGCCAAAGACAGAAGACTTAAGTGACAATGTAAAAATGGATGTTCATAATGCAATTTACGATTTATACACATCAAAAACTAATATAACCCTTCAAGTTTTAAAAGAAGCTTTAAAAAATCGAGGCATATTGGGAATTGGACTAAAATCGTTGTCAAAATTAATAAAAATGTTGGGTTTTCGATATAAAAAGGACTGCAATCGAAGATTTTTATGCGAGTTGCCACATATAGCAAGTCAGCGTATTCAGTTTTTAAAGAAATACACGGAAAATATTAATTCAAAATTTAGAAAAGTGGTATTTTTAGACGAGACTTGGATATTTTCTAATGTAAGTGGTTTGAAATCTTGGCAGGACGAGTCTGTAAAAAGTATCAAGAGAAAAAAAGGGATGTGGGACGGGAAAACGGTTCATCATTTTGCATGCAGGTTCTTCAACAGGATTTCTCCCAGGTGCAAGTTTACTGTTTTCTTCAAAAATATGGACTACCATAATAATATGAACTGTGAAATGTTTAAAAAGTGGTTAAAATAACAACTGATTCGAAATTTAGATGCTCTTATCTGCATCTTATCATTCAAGAATCTTAAATAAACAACCTACTTCATCCTGGAAGAAAAGTGATATTTATGACTGGCTTATAAAACAAAAACAAATCCTTTACCCAATATGCTGTAACTAGAACTTCTTTTAATGACAAAATCTATTAAAAAACCAACAATATATGCCGTAGATGAAATATTACGGGAAAATGGACATAAGGTTTTACGACTGCCGCCATACCATTGCCAGTTTAACGCAATAGAATTAATATGGGCTGGAGCAAAATCATATTACGAAAAACACGTGACCGATGGTCTTACATCAGATCAAGTGCAAATTGTTTGGCAAGATTCATTAAATTATATTACGCCGGTGTACTGGAAGAAATCTGTGGAACATACGAAGAAATTAATATGGGATTAGTGGAATCGATATATATATATATATATATATATATATATATATATATATATATATATATATATATATATATATATATATATATATATATATATATATATATATATATATATATATATATATATATATATATATATATATATATATATATATATATATATATATAACCTGTATTTTTCGCATGCATGGCCCCTAAATTTGGACTGAAATTTAAAGAAATCGGATAAGTAGTTTTTTAGCTATGACGCGAACAGACAGACTGACGGACAGATATACCTACAGACAGACGGAATTGAGAAAACATGTTTTCCGGCATCTAGGGACCCTTAAACGTAAGGATCTGAAAAAATCTCATGAGGGAAGTAATAACTAATTATCTTGTGTTTTTAACAAAAGTGTATAATGTTTTTGTAAAATAAATTTTTTTTATTATCACAATACAAAAAACAAACAAGTTTTTCTTTGCACAGGGGTGGCCCGCGTTTAAATAAATGACACTGTTTAAGTGGTTAGATCTTTAGGTCAAGCGGGGCCCATAATTTTTGGTGATTGATAAAAAAGCTCACTTTCATTAAGTGGCTGTATAAACAGAACATATCCTAATTGTTCCACTGATTCGAACCGCCTTTCGACTTTATTAAGGCGCTTGCCATTTTGTGTATTTTTGTTTTTGCGAACCAAAAAATTTTAACCAAATACATATTTAGCGAATTTTCTTATTTAGTCCCTCGGCATTTAATATATAAAATAATATTAAGTGGCTATCTTAATAATATTGCGTAACATAATAAATAAAACTATTTTCTTTCTCCCTGTATATTTGTAAATAGCCCATCGAGATTTAATAGCTCGATAAAAGAATCACATAACATTTTGGTATTCACTGTGTTTTCTGATTTGATTCATAATGTTGGTGACCTTTGGACCCGCACGATAAAACCGCATTTGACTGTAACTTATTTTTTCCGTAAATTAACGGGCAAAAGGGCATATCTCAAGATTTTCGATTTACATTTATCCATAAATAAATTTAACATTCAAAATATATACGTTTACTATAACTACATACCTTTAGGTTACACATTCACAGCACAGAAATATTGATTAGTAAATTCAATTTTTGCGACTATGATGTAAGTTCACCAAATATGCTTACTTAAGCCTTGGTTATAGATTGAAAACGATTGCGTCTTTCGTCGCCGTTTGCGCTGTCCTTGAAGTTTACTTAACGCAAAGCAGTGGGTAGGATTATATTTTTGCCGTCATCCGTTTGAGTTTCCGCTAGCCGTCGAAAAGACGGCGATCGTAAACATTGATGGAAGTGGCTGGCGAAAATCGACGTTTACATTAAGCTGCAACCAATGAAATTGCTGGATTTTAGAGGGCCTTTTAAAAAGTTCGTCCTTAGTAATATATTTGACATTAATATATACACCTAACATCCTTGTCCATTTAAAAAAAAACTGCTTGGTGTCATTGTCCCTAATTTTAAAAAAATGCTTGTAGGAGTTTTGAGTATTTCCACCCCAATTAACAGGCCGAATTAGCCATCTTCTTTGCCTCCTTCTTTTCAACAACTCTACAGCTGCGAAACACTTATTTATATTTCCACAATGCCTAGTCATTACTAGGCATCATTACTATGATTTTGATTATCCATGCTTAGCAAATTAAAAAAACGCACATAAACTGAAAAACAAGCAAGACACAATTGCATTACACAAAAAGGCGATAAATATTAACATTAAAGTAAGGTTAGTTCCACAGGCGAGGCAAAGCGCAAACGTTTTCAATCTATAACTCGGGCTAAGAACCAGCGTAAACACTTAGCTCAAACGGACGACGCAAGAAGCAAACTTTTTCAATCTATAACCCAGGCTTAAAAGTAATAAATAACACTAGATGGTAACAAAATTCTGTTTCGACGTCTTCTGTCATGAAAAAACCAAGGTGAAACATATTTCATAGCCAATTTATTATTTGGATTATCAGCGTCAGACTAGGCAACTTTTTGTTTGGTGTAGTGCAAAATAAATTTTACCTATTTTCTACCACGTTTTCATGAAAATCGACGAGTGTACGCCGTCCGTGTAAGAATTATGTTGTCCTTCATTTGTTTTTTTTTATTAGTGATTTTTTTTTGAGATTATTGAACATTCTTAATATATATTATTTAATAAGTCCTATATCTTAAGTTTATAAAATTCGACATTTCCGTTCAAACTGGAAGTGGGGACCAGTGTCGAATTTTAATATTTCCGGCTAAACCGGAAAGTGATGTAATGCAATAGATTTTAAAAAGTCAAAATAAGAAAGTGTATATTTTTCCAAAGTTTCATCCTTATGCCGATAGAGGGCTCTAAGTGGCCAAAAATTGCGATTTTTAAAACGCCAATTTCTTGAAAACTAATTGGTATTGGACATGTGACAAAAGATATGTTTAGATTGTTCCACTGATTTAAAAAAAAAAACAGTTAATATACCGGACTTTGCATTTAAAAGTAAGTGTATTACAATATAATTTTTACCCAAAAAGCTTGATATTTAAAATGGCGTTATCAAAAGTTCCAGAGTCGAATAAGTCAATTTGACAAGTTAAACAATTTTTCAAATTGTAAATAGTTTTCGAGTTAAGAAATTTATTGCCGTTAAATGTCCCAGCCTGTATGTTTCAAATTTCAAGCCAATTGGGTGAGTGTAAGTAGCTCAGAATTCACTTACAAGGTTTGACCTAGAGAGAGACACAGGGCTCAATTGAAAATGATGTATTTTTAGGCACCCCTCGTATCTCAAGTGTCAAATAACTTATCGAAAATGTGAAAACTGCTTCTGATAAAACTTTTAACGTAAAAATCAATTTCGCCTTCGGGATTAGTATACAGGCTTAGGTCAAAAAGTTATCGGACCCTACTTAATTTTTTAAAATGGAACACCCTATATATTTATAGAAAATAAACTTTGTTTTTTTTTTATCTTTTTAAAAATATACATTAGTATGCACTTTTTCTTAGAAACGCGCAAATAAATGACATATTTCTGAAATTAAATGCATAATTTAATAGTAGTTTATTGTTTATGACGACAAACAAAAATAAATGTCAAATATTTGTGTCTCATCGGTTTTTGGATTGACTTTTAATTTGTAAAGCAGTTTATAAACGTTCTTTTGGTATTTTTATTTAATGATATTTATTAATTTCTTCGAATAATAGCTGCGAATTATGAAAAATATGATATGCTGGTATGTTTTATACAGATGAAAATTCCGAAGAAGCCTCGGAATTATATTTCCAAAGGTAAGTAAGCTATTATGTCCTGTATTATCATTATAAGTTTTTGCTTATTAGACATCCAGAAAGAAGGCAACCGTTTTTTGAGATATTTGCTCGTTTGAAAGCAAATTTATTGAGCACGGATCTTTTGTTCACCCGCGTCCTAAAACATACAACAAAGAGAACAGGGAAAGAAAAGAGATAGATGTTTTAGGATATATAAGATATGCCAAAAACTGACGGTCAGAGAATCTTGAAGAAATATAAGTATCATTGAAACTAATTTAATATAGTGCAACATTTGCATTCTGGCGATACCGAGCGCCGGGCACTGTTTTGCCAGTGGTATTTGCAACAAATCGATGCTAACGATTTATTTGGCAGACTTGTTATCTGGTCAGACGAATGCTTTTTTCAAGTAAGGGAATTTTTAATCGTCACAATATCAGGAACGGATATAGTGAAAATCGACATTTAATGTTTGAAAGGGCACAACAAGTACGCTTTGGAGTTGGAGTGTCGTGTTTTATTTTGGGCAGACATATACATAGTTTCTAGGATTTTTGAAGAAGGTCTTACAGCACGTAGATACCTAGAAATCCTTGAGGAAGTTTTTCCAGAACTGCCCCAAAATATTCCATTAGCCCAGTATAGTGATGTTTACCTACAGCAAGATGGTGCAACAAGTCACAACTCTAGACTCTTAAGGGAGAACTGCACGCAAAAAGTGAACAACCAGCGACAAGGTCTAGTCAAGTTCAAAGTAAGATGAAAAGGTACCTACGTATTAGAGAAAACCTCCTGCACGTCCGACCTCAAAAAAATGTGTTATGTATAGGTAATTTAAATTACATTTCGTTTAAAAATGGGTTCAAAAGAGTTCACGCGCTGCCGAAATACAAAGACATGAGTACGATTTACCATTTCAAATTTTACGGTTACGTAGACAAAGGATCAATGCATGTTACGAGCATAGGTTGAAAAAAATTTTTCTCATCGAGATCAGGATCTGTTAAAAATCTATTATATATAGATTATACTGTGTTAGGAATGAGAGCTTATTGTAAACAAAATTGAACATAACACAATGGTGCTTGGTGAATATCGATACGTTTCTTTTGAAGTGCTTAACAAAGTTAACTATTCTGAGAGAAATTTTAGATTTTGAGTGAGTTCGTCAGAACCTTTTAGATTTAAAAGAATATCAGTCACAAATTAAAATTTTTTTTTATATTGTCATTTTCAGGCTCAACTTTATCTGAATTGGGAATTTCTGTGGGAGTTTCACTAGTACTGGGGAGTTGACTAGACTTGATATGGTGTAAATCACGAGTTTCACTAGGATCAGGAATGTCGCTATCAAGATTTATGGGTATTGACATCATTATATTGTCAATTGTGTCAATTAAACTTTCTATTCCATCCAAACTGCTAGATAAAAATGGTGATATTAAATTTATGTTATTGAAACACAAACAGGTTGACCATATAAAAATGTTTCTAATTTTAAATCGCTATTTATAACAATTGCCCAAGTTATTAGGGGACCCGGAGTATATTCAAGTTTAAATAAAGTTATTTTATCTGTATCCTTTACCGAAAACCACCCTTTCCTTAAATTAAAATTTAGAAGCACTTTTAAAAATTCTTCAAAACTTTGAAAATATGAAGCCTCTCTATGTAAATTAAACTCTTCTTTACTTTGCTCTATGGCCTGCAAAAGATGTAGTTCATAAAGATTCTTATTTTTTCATCTTTACTTTCGCGGTCAAGAATGTTTTTTGACAAATAATTGAGGCAATTTGGGAAAACCGTTGGTACAGAATTTTCTTTTAATCCAGGTTTTTTTAAATGTACTGAGATAATTTTACCTGTTCTCGGATCCTGTTCTAAAATATCTCAAATTATACTACCTTTAGAAAAATGTAGCTCACATACTTTAGTGTTTTTATTGGGCACTAAATCATCCCGAGAAATTGCTCATAGCTATTTTTTTTTGCAAATCACTGTCTTTCGGGAAACTAAATACGTGAACTTTTGGTCCGGTTTTGTAATTACCCCGGCAGTTAGGCGTACAACTCTTAAACGGTATGTTTACGTAAATTTAAACGTACAAAACTAATAAATATAATTAAATTTCCACCAAAAATGTAAACAAAACTACTCTATTTACTCTATTATATCACGAACAACGACATCATTTTTCCCACTGTTTTGTTTTCGGTTAGCAAGTGCCGGTTGTCGGCCAGTACGTCTAATGACCAGTTATCACGATACGACATAAGCAAAACTACATTGGTCTATGCTGTAATGCCTTTCTTACGGAAGGAAACTGTAGATGTGATGACGTAAGGCCTATTTTAATTTCAGTTGGTAGGCCTCGTTGTTTAGTAGGTATTGGTAGTACTGATCAGCGTTAAGCTGCGGTTGTCAGTTCAAAGGGGAGTTAGGACTTTTTAGGAAGCTTAATGAAGAATGTCCAAGTGCATTAGAAATCAATATCAACTGAAAAGCGTTTTCATAATAATACAAACAAATAATAAATAAGAGAATGTCTTAATTGCATTAAACAAAAAACCAGTAGACTAGGGTGATATTAAAACTTTTATTTTAGAGAAACTTAAGACTATTTAAGCAATTAATGCGTTGACCGCCCTTAGCGAAAAAGAACACATCATTTTATCCTGAACAAGTTTTGTTTTTTAAAGGGAAGACAAAAAAGTCTTATAGTTGTATAATTAAATAATATGCAGATTTTTATTTGCGGTGCTTTTCCCTCACACATCTTGGCGCCATCAACATAAGTTTCAGGAGCCGCTACTGGATTCATCTATATGACTTAACAATCAAGGCTGGCCCTGGAAGCTGCCAAAGATATCACTTGAAATTATATTTTCATTCCATTTGCTTTAAAAGCTTAACGGTGTAGAGTGAATTTATTATACAATCGAAAACTTGCCATTAGGATATATTCTCGTGCCGGAAAATACATTAAATATATATTATTAAGTTCGATTTAAATTTAAATGTAAGCTATTGACGTTTAATGTTTTAGTTTTATCCGGATATTCCATTTTAATATTTAAACAGACTAAACCTTTTATGAATAGGCATCCCGAAACAATTCGTTTTCTAGTTACAGGGTGTTAATTTTTAAATATATATCGGTTTCCTTATCGTGAATTTATAGAGGCACGCATCAATACATGTGTACTTGTTTGACCATGTAGAGACTAAAGGTACATGATGTCTCACCATATTTAGACCTAATCTACTGCCTTTATTATAAGGGAAAGAAAAAAATGTTAAATACAAAAGTTGTAGGGATTGTCCTAAACCGCCAGGAAATAATTTTTATTGAAATAAATGAACATCCCAATGCTACTAAAAAAACATTTTTTAAATGGAACCCTATATATTACATTATATTTCGATAGAGAATATTTTTCTGATTTCAAAAATGTATAAATCTGTCTATATTAGGATCAGCAGTTTTTGAAATATTTAAGTTTAAAAATTTTGATAATATCAGCTTTGGGTTTACGAAATCACAGTTGCCATGGACAAAAAACAAAACAAAGCGGACGATTCAAACGTCTTTAATATTAATTAAAACTTATTTAGACGTCAAAACGAAATAGTTTAAAGTGTAAAATGCATTATACAGAAGACGAAGAATTTTTACATTGATGCATATTTTACAAAAACAGTAATATTGTTAGTAGAGCCCAAGAAAAATATTTCCGTATTTATCCCTATAGCAAGTTCCTTCTAAATCAACCGTCTATTACACTGCAGATGCATCGGAGAGCACAAGCATTTTCAAAGGAAAAATCGCCTTGTGACTCAAAACAATGGTGAAGAGTTGCAAATATTTCTTCAAGGTTGGAAATGTGTTATTATTAAGTAATTACCTATGTAATTTAAAGCCTGTTTATTTCCTTTTTTATCTGTATGCTATATTTACTATCAGATGCTAGTAAATATTTTAATACATCTAGAAGCAAAACTTATAGAATCCTACATAGACATGGATATCATCCTTATAAAATGTTGCCAGTGCAAAAGTTAACAGATATCCATAAAATTAAATGACTGGAATACTGTAGTTATATGTTAGCCGGAAAAAATGAAGAGAGACTATGATTTTTTTAACAAAATTTTATAGAGTGACGAGGCGCTGTTTACTACAGTGGACGTGTATGATAGACGAAATACTCACATGTGGGCACCAGAAAATCCTCATGGATATATTGAAATAAAAACTCGAGGGCGAATGTCGTTAAATGTTTGGTGGTGTGGGATTCTTAGAAATCGGATAGTTGGTCTGATAATTTCTAGAGATTCTTTAACAGGAATCAGATACCTACAGTTTCTAGAAAACGATATAGCTAATCTTTTAGAAGAGCCACCTCATAATCCTATAGACGTAAGCGAATACTTAAATAAACAGTATGACGAGTGGATAGGAGCTCATGGAACTATAAATTGGCCCCCGAATAGTCCATACTTGACGCCATTAGATAGATTTTTCTAGTGGTATTTATGAACGAAGTAATAATAACGGAAATAATTGAAACTAGTAATAATTTCTTAAACGAGAATCCCCAAATTATTAGGAATGTTTTGCTTAAAATCGACAATGATTATAGAAAATGTGTTGAAAATAATGGCCATCACATTCAACAATTGTAAAATGCGCACAATAATTATTGTAAAATGTAATTTTCTAGTAACTATTGGTAGTTCTGTATTCGGGTGATCATGTGGTTCTGTTTAATATCGTAGTGATTGCCGTAAATTTGTTTGTTTTATTGTTGATTTGTTATATTTTGTTGTCATTTTTCACGGACGCACCCACGCACGCTCGCACGCACGCACTCACGCACGCACACACACGCACACACACGCACACACAACCACACACACAAACACACATACACACACACACACACACACAAACACACACAAACACACACAAACACACACAAACACACACAAACACACACAAATACACACACACACACACACACATGCACGTTTTTGTACGTCAGTCAAGCTAGTATTCAACATGTCGACGATAAGTGACGATGAATACCTTTTGCACGTCCCTTTTCACGGATTCCAAAAACTTCCTGTAATGTCCTAGTCTGCTGGTTCAATCAGGCGTTCTGCTTTGATTTAAAAATTGTATGTCCTTTGAACTTTTTTGATACGCTACACCATTTAAAAGATATTTAGGAAAATGTGTTTAAAAAAAAGGAAATTTTTCATGGTTTTAGCTTCAGATTTTATTATTTAAACATATATTATAGGCTTAAAACATATTAAAAACCTGTCCATATTTTTAAACACAAGTATCTAAATCAATTTGAAACGATACAAGATATCAATATAGTCTAAGGGACATTAAATCTGTTAAATTCTGATAAAAGTGTCAAATTAGGTCAGTAATTTGATGTGGATGGTTAATGGGGCAACTTACCTTCAGGTATATGGATGAATGTGGGTTCAAATGAAAGGTCCTTTTGTGTAGATTACAAATATATTTCGAAAATTACGCATACGGTCAATTTAAAAGAGCAAACACTTTAGAAGGTCTAATGTTACTGTGTTGTTTTTCTTTCAAGTATATGTTATTCTCGGTCAATGTTTGTACTATTTTTGTAAACCTGATAATAATTAATATACATCCTATTTTCAGAAAAAAAATAGCGACGTGATTAAATTGGGTATAAAAAATTAACTGCTGTTAAAAGTATTAAGGTTTATATTTCAATAGCAGATTTACAGTTTATATTATTTTTCTCTTTACAATTAAAAATCGTATTTAGATGGAAATTTTGATTATTTTTAAGGATCTTTAATTTCATACGGGTCTAGGGGCAAGCGCAGGATTTTCATTAGGGGGAGATCATTTTTAAAATTTTATAAACTTTTGTATTAAGCTCATAAAGCCCCTTAAATTTATTAAAGTCATTAATTGTTTTATACTTCACAAAAACGTACGTAGAGTCTACTTTAGGGTTTTACATATTCAGAATCCACAGTAATTTGGATTATTGATAGTCTAATAAAATTGTAACAAGTATCGAAGAGACGTGTAAATCTTAAAAAAGTGTTTGTTTTATTTTTAATATTTAGTATTTTTTTCTTATAACCCTAATTAGATAAAAGTTTTTGGAATAAAAAGACCGTTTTGACAGCATCAAATCCTAAATCGAATATAAATATATAAATGTCTGCAACGGCAGATTTAAAGGTCATAATACGTCGTAAATAAAGTAAGTTTTTGCATATTTGTTATAAATATAAAGATATTATGGTTTTTTACTACATATATAAAGTACTTACACGCAAAAATCTCAACAAATCTTTTGTACCCAATGGGTTAAGTAATTTGCCCCTTTGTTGTTGGTCTAACACCATTGTTTGCGGAGGTGTTCGGCGAAATTCTTGGCAATGCAAACACAGCTATGCTTATAATCTCGTTAATTATATTTAGATTATGGCATTTCTTAATTTATAATAAAAAGAAAAAAATAAAATTTGTGTTATTATTGCCCTTTGAAATGTCATTTTTAGGCCCTAGTGATTGAAAGTGTCACTTTGAGGCACTAGTGCTTAAAAGTATGATATTTACAAATAAAACATTCGAAATGTGAAAAGGTATTACCTAATGCAAGGATTTGAATTGTTATTATCTTCATTAATATAGTAAAAAAATTACAGGTAATTAGTTTTTATAACTGATATTATACTGTTTACTTTGGTTTATGATTTCGTTGATACTATTATAGCGAAATATCGTTTTGCAAGCGCCATGAATTACCAAACTTAATTACAAACTGATATTCTATAATTCGGTTCGATTCGTATTGTAATGTCAAACCCTCAAGAGGTTAAAATCTAGGCGCACTTCGCTAATAAACCAAAACTACTACACAAAGAGACCCGTAATGCACTTGATAATGATCATATTAACCAAGAGTTAGTAGTATCTATCATGTTTTAGTAATGACATGGTGCATTAGGGTCATTTTCAGACAAATTACTTCGGTCTGTGAAATGACACTTCATTTAACATTTGAAATTATTATAACTAAAGGTAAATTCAATAATAATGCATTTATTGGGTTTAATGTTTAATTTTGAACAATATATTTTCTTTAAATTAAATTTACCTACAAAACAGATAAATATATCAAAAATGGCTAATAAAAAATAACAAATTCCGCCTCACGTAATATAACTGATAACCTGCTTTTGAAGATTATGTTTAACAATTGGAGGTTTTAGATTTTTGTCACATAAGGGTGCATTGTTGCCAACTATGTGTAAAGTGAAGACTTAATTTGTTTTATTCTGTACTTGAAATCAACTGAGTTCTGTGTATTTACAATAACAATGATATTTAATATGACGATACAAATAAATCAAAAATGGCTAATAAAAAATGACAAATTCCGCCTCACGTAATATATCCGATAACTTGATTTTGAAGATTATCTTTAACAATTGGAGGTTTTACATTTTTGTCACATAAGGGTGCAATGTTGCTACTATGCTATGTGTAAAGTGAAGACTTAATTTGTTTTATACTGTACTTGAAATCAACTGAGTTTTGTGTATTTACAATAACAATGATTTAATTTTTTAATAAATATACGCATATAAAAGTCTCTTTGTATATCAACTACAAGAATCAATGTTCTATAGAGATATAACAGTCTTTAATTTTCACTTCCGTTGTCAAAGGGAAGTATTGTAATCGTGAGAAAATCGTCCTCCTAGATGTTTTAAGACCTTTACGTGTCAGGGTTCCTAGACCTAAAAAGATGTTTTCCCAATTTCGTCGATCTGTCTGTTCGGAGCATAGCTAAAATTAAGGGTCATAGGTAACATTTTGGTATATATATATATATATATATATATATATATATATATATATATATATATATACTAGCATGCCACTGAAATACTAAAAATAAATCTTCTACATGTTTGTGTCGTCCAATTAAATTTTATTAAATGTGACCGGTTTTTTTAGCAGAATATAGGAAGTTACCTTCTTCGGTGAGTTTTACAGATATAAATTAATATAAAGGATTTTAGTTAGCGTAACCCTTTATTGTAAACTGATATTTATTTGTATGGGTATAGGTATATATAGGTAAAAGTTAGTGTCTACACAAAACCATTTTAATATTAACAATATATAAAATAGTACTGTTTTTTAGTTTTAGTCAAACAGCACTGATGAAGACATACGCGCCGAAACGTTTGTGTGAAACAAAATAAAAATTAGTGCCGAAAAAATAAATCTGTTTGTTTTTCCAGAAATTTTACTACGGTTTATATATATATATATATATATATATATATATATATATATATATATATATATCGGCCGATAATTTTTTTCTTAATCATTTTCCCCTTTTTTGTGAATGGCCTTAATTTAGGTGTTTTTAATAAAGTTGGAAAAACTCCAATTGAAAATGAAAGATTTAAGATATGAGTAATTGACTTAGAAATAATCTTTGCTGATTCTTTTAAAACAGAGATAGGAATCTCGTCATCACCAACCGATCTCTTATTCTTAAGACTGCCTATAATTTTTTCAATTTCCTCCTCATCTGTTGGACATCTGGAATCTGTTATATTTTTTACTAGGTCCCACGTAGTACGAACCTTATTATCAGAGTCATTCATAGTTGTTCTATTACAAATTTTTTTGGCTTCATTGATTACATCATTTAAAATTTTGCAATATTTACTAAACATTTCTCTAGACACCTGACCCCTGATTTTCTCATGATATAAAATGCGTTTACGCCTGCAAGATTTTTAGTTGGAAATACTCTATTTAACAGTACATTGAAACAGTTTAGAAAATTTGAATAGGCTCCATCAACAGTGTCCGAACAATACACCCGCTCCCCATCCACCACTTTCAGCTGCTGCTTAAAATCTAAGATCTTAATTTTAGAAAAGATTCATATTCAATACATTTTCACTTCTTCTATAAGCAACACCTGTGCATGGTGATCCGACAGAGCGGAGTTCAATACATAAGACTTAAAATCATCAAAATTACAAAATATGTTATTTATCAGAGTAGAGGTATTCTCTGTAACTCTAGTGTGGTTAAAGGCAGACATTAAGTCCAAGAACATTTTTGTTTTATCATTTTACTCAAAAAGGTTTAAATTAAAATCACCAGCGATGACAACTTTATATTTAAAATACTTAAGGTTTAAAAAATCCAGAACCTCCTCCAGCTTCTCCATAAAAACATCAATTGAGCACAGACATGTCCTGTATAAGCAAACCACTACAAGTCTCATCCACATCACCTTCCGCGCTCATTTCGCATACAGTTTGTTCACTAATAAAGTTATATTTATCATCATAGTATATGCACACTCCTCCGTCTCCTATAGATTCCCTGGCAAAATAGAAGATCATATTGTAGTCGTCCAACCTTGTAAATAATAACTCATCTCTCTTAAGCCATTGTTCACTGAGCAGTAGAACGTGAGGTCTATTTATGATGCTATCGATGTATGTACGATTCTATGTCTAAAATCTTACCTCTTATACACTGAATCTTTTGGTGCATGATACAAAACTCACCTCCCTGGTTTTGTTTGTCGCTGGATCCATTCACACTAACTTTATGCTTTGTTTGCTATTCAGAAGATTAAGTGTACTGTATTTTGGACCTCTCTCTTTCAAATAATCGGGCATAAGTGGGACATTTGACTTCATAGGCAGTGTGATCAATATCAAAATTAAATTTGTATTTCTCATTTGACAACTTGCAGTTAATACATTCATATTTTCAACACTTGCAGTCTTTTGTTTCATGCTCACAACTTAAGCATATTCCACAAGTTTTGGTATTTGGACATTCTTTAGATGTATGATTATACTGGTTACATTGATAATACTTTAAGGTACTGACATATTCGTAGCACCGACAAGTTCTGTACTCAATAAATAGTCTGCCTTCAGCCTTGTATAAAATATTATGAAATACTTTGGGATAGCATTCTATGATAGCAAGATGGGATTTTACCATTTTCTTTGTGACTATTAGTTTAATGTGACTACTTTTTTCTATAATATTCTTATTTTGTTGCTTTAAAACTTTTATCAACTCGTCCTCGGTGTATTCTTTCTCAATGCCAACAATTTTAATACGTCGATTTCTTTTCGTTGATATTGTAGTTGAGAAATTTTTTGCCATTTGTTTTTCTATATTTATTTTTAATTTTTCGGCTTCAGAAGTATCTCTGCATTTGATCACAACAGCCCCCTCTCTCGCATCTTTCATGTTTGTTATTCCAATACCAAGCTCTGCCATGTCCAAACTTTGCTTAATTTTTTGTTTTGTCTCCTTACTATCACATACTTTGGCCAGTTTAACCACGACCACTCGCTTCGTGAGCGCTTTTGCGTAGCTTTTACTTCTATGCTGGTAGCTATCCGTGAGTGCTCCACACTGTACTGCCTCCAAATCCTTATCATGAACTGTTTCAATGGATCTTAAACAGTTAAGTGTTTGCTTCAAAATTTCGTCTGTGTTTTTTTCTACACTTTTCATTTTTTTCAATCAGGTTTAGGTTTTGTTGAACGACACTTAAGCAGCCGTCACAAAACCACATTAAGTTTTCAATTTCAGCAACCGATTTAACTACATTATCTTTTAATTTAACACACATATTGTGAAAAAAAAATTCCACAAAAACCACACTTTATTTTCTTGTTGTTAACAACAAAACTGTCAGAGCATATTTTGCAGTCCTCTACCATAATTATTGTTTGTGTACCGTTTTCGTGTTTTATTTTCAAATACAACACACTATTATTTGCTAACAAATTTACCGCCCGTTAAACGAACAAGAAAAAATTCAAATTCAAAGATAAAAACTATTAATGTTGTACTAAGTTTAGTACAATCATGGAACACAGCACAATGCTGGTCTCTTAAATAAATAGTTTTAAATTCAATTTCCAACAGTGAACAATAGATATGATAAGGATGTTTATGTTCCTTTTTTTCTTAATATTGTTTGAAAAGACCAGCCAAAAGTGAGAACAATTGTGGTTGTCAGCCTCTAATGACTCTGTTAGGAATCCAATGATAATGAAATGTTAGTTTTTAGATGTAGAATTATTCCATGAACACACTGATACCAAACACTTATATTAAAGTAAACTTTAACACTCCCAAAACAAAGAAAAACGTGGAGCCACCAAATACATGCACAATTTACTAACTGATATTATGATAACTGACTATGTACTAAACTAAATTGGGCCACACTTTACTATTCCTAATAAAAAGTTCATAACGAGGGAAGACTCGATAAAGGATATTTATCGATTTTTTCTCTTACGAACGTGAGATACTTTCTGCAAGCAGCTTAAAATCTGGACAAGTTAAAATTACCAGATTATATAAGTAGTAATATCGTAAAATCGGCTTACAGGATTTAACCCTGAGGTACAAACTTCTAAGTTAAACAAGAGCTATTCAAATAGTTCATCTCTTACTACTGACGTGCTTGTTACTTTACGTTTTAAATAAAGTTAAGGAAATTTTGTTACTCTTCCTTCCGGTTTTCGGCGTATATTTTTTATATAACAACTTTTTAATATAC
Source organism: Kuschelorhynchus macadamiae (assembly GCA_030620095.1). Taxonomy (NCBI): domain Eukaryota; kingdom Metazoa; phylum Arthropoda; class Insecta; order Coleoptera; family Curculionidae; genus Kuschelorhynchus; species Kuschelorhynchus macadamiae. Next base: position 1,106,115 of record JAUTXW010005297.1, on the reverse strand, counting down.
TTAATACTTGATTTATTTATTTTCAGAATAAATAAATTCGCCCCTGGATGTTTTATAAAATTATTTGAACTGAAATAAGGTGTAGACAATAGAGAGATGTAAGTCGTACTCAAAAATTTATTCTAATTGCTAAAAAATAATTCTTAGATAATAAAAAAGTATCTGCTTTAACTTGGCCAATAGTACATACGATGAAAAGATAATAATTACAAAGATTTAAAATGTAAAATTACGAATAATTTTGAGAAAATCAGTCTTGTCAACGGTCAACGGCTTTAGAGTTATAACCATTTTAAAACTGAAAAACATAACTCGAGTCACGAAGACCATGAGCTCAACACATACGACGACGATTTAACTTATTCAATTCTGTGTTAGACTACAAACCGAGCAGTTTATTACAAGGAAGTCATAAAACAACAACGCGTAGATACATAGATCTTAATCACTACTATCATGAATATGTCCCTTTCCCCCCTCGATCTTTAGTCGCCAAAAACTGTAATAATCCACAACATATAACTGAATAGGTTAAATATTTGTAGTTGGTGTTGAGCTCATAGTCTTCGTTGCTCAGTGGTCAAAGCGTTTGCCTAGAATGAAAGAGGTCCTGGGTTCAAGTCCAAGCGGAGACAAGTTAACTTTCTCATTTTATTAAAAAAGTCTGATATGTCGATTAAAAAAATCTTGGGAAATTGATATTAATAAAGCTTTTCGTCATCAATATAAAACAGATAAGAAACCTTGTAAGTTACCTAAATGCTCACATTGGTAACCGTGGTTTTTTCGAAGGGACGCTGAAATAAGTAGCAGGGAGATGCAGAACCGGCTTAAAGAGTTACCCGGAAGAATCTTTCTTTAAACATAATAGACACTGTTTGCATTTTGCTTCTTTTGGATTTTATAGATATTTTTGATTTCCTCAATGTATTGATTGTATTGTAGTATTGGTGCGGGTAATAAAATTTCAGTTTTTGTAGTTTTGCGCTACACAACACACTACTGAAACTAGTTTTGAGGTCAGTGTTCAAAATGAGCACTATTCTTATTTACACAAGACCAATAACAATGAATCAAGTTTTCTCAAACTGCTTGAAAAATATGTAGAAATTTTTTGTGATTCGCTTCGAAAAAAAATACGATTGTGAAAATCGTTTTCGTCGACAGTTTCAGCACCATGGCACATTAGTGTCTTGATACGACACTAAGAATTAAAATTTATTAACAATTAGTTTGTTGGAATTACGATTTGTGTTTCTTGTACATGTTGATACTGACAAAAGTATTATTTGATAATCTTCTCTCCGTAAATCTTTGACAATTAATTGCTGCAGCTAATTTGCTTTTGTCACGTTTCACCGTAAATAGGTATATTTAATTGTTCTTGAATAAGCAAACACACACATATGAATATCACTCTAGCACATCATCCCTTTGATCGAAATATATATAATTATAAAAAAATATTCACATTAACATATTGAGGTACAAATAAATTAAGTTTTTATTTAACGATGGATGCTTCTTCTCCGTTTACAGTGGTAAATAGCATTTTTCTTAAAAAGTGAGGAAAATGAATTTTTCCTCACGAGACTGCCGTTGACAGCAGTTGAGTGCGGAAATCACATTTTCCACACGCGTTAGGAACATTTATTTTTCTACAAGCGTGTGGAAATAACCAATGTCCAACAGTCATATTAAAATTTTTAGTTGCATTGACCACATTCATGGCCGGTTCCAACTGGTTGCTTCTGCTTGGCATCATATTATCCCTATTGACCCTAATTGCCATTGTTCTAATTTCCTCAGATTCCTTGTTTGAATGTCGATTTCTGTCGACGTGCTGGGACATGGTTCTGGAAAAATTGTGTTTGATTTAAAGGTGGCTGGAGGTCGTGAGCAAGTTGATCAACAACGTGTGGGAACATCTTCTGGATTTAGAATTATATCCGCCATTTTTGTTTTGTTCTCTACATATTCATCTAAATATCCCTCTGCTACTTTAGTAGATATCCATCCCCCATGGCGTTTCAAGTTAGTTATGCCCACTCAGGCGTTCACCAATATAGTCGCCGATGACCGCCTATAACAGTGCCCTGTATATTGTTCTGGATTAGGTAACTTTATATATGCTGCAACTTCTGCTGGCATTTTCCCAAATTTGTTAATACCAGTGCATTAAACAGTACATTTCCCGTTTTGGTAGTTAACGAAAAATCTTTGATGATGGGTACCTTTGGCACGTAGCGATGCATATTTTTTAATTAAATTTAGGTTATTTCTACTGCGATGGGTTCTGTTGTCTGGGATTTTAAAAAGAAACATAGAATCCTGTTCTTGAATATTGTCAAACGTAAGATTAGGTAATTCTTTCCATCTGCAAGCTCCCAAAATCTCGATGATTGTAGCAATTTTCACTAACAAGTAAACATGATCGGGAGCTTCTGTCTAAACCTTGTTGATGTCATCTTTGGTTGAAATTTGAGATTTTTTTGGGCAGAAACCTAGGTTTATTTTTTAGAAAGCGGTTACTTTGAAGTATTTGGTCATATCGATGTTTTTTTAACTTTAAACATTGTTTTCAGCATTGAAAATCTCGACCAAAGAGTTAGCGGTTGGCAGGTTTTTGAAAGCTCAGATAAATAAACTAAAATTACCTCCTTCTTTTCATAGTTGCTTATTTTCTTTTGTAGGCCCCATTGGCTAAATATTTCATATTCTTTGTAGTATCTTCTTTCCGATTTTTTAGGTAATTAACGACATTAACATTTTTTGCGGGCTCAATAATCTCCTCTGGGTTTCCTTCTATTGAGGTTTCGACTACATCCACTTTTTTTGCGATATGGACTATAAACCTTACAAAAAAGACTCGGACTTAAATTGAGTTCTCATACATAGAAAATGTTTGATGTCGTAATGTTTGACAATAAACAAAATAACATGACTTGGATACCCAAGTAATAATTATATATGTAAGTTTTATAAGGTAATTAATAAATTAATGGAAAATTATAATTATATGTATGCTGACCGCGTCCACGGAGAAAGAATATAAATGTTCAAAAAATAATATTATCTTTAATTTGAATGTCAATTAATGCACCTTCTGTTCGCGAGCTACAACTTAACCACATTGCTGTGGGTCGCGATGTATATTCAACGGGTTGTTAGTCACAACAAATTTAACCTGGTTGTTATGTTACCCTGGGTTGTTGATAATATTTTCAGCACTAGTTCTGAAAAACAAATTTTCCACACTAAAATATGTGTTGAGAATTAGATTTTTCGCACGCTTGTAGTAAAAATATATTTTAGTATCTCGCTTAAACCCCAAAAAATTACTCCAATAAATGACACGTACCTTCACCTGCTGAAATATTTATTCGGTCATTTCACTTTCACCCTATATATGCTAATATTTAAAAAAATAAGTGTATTTTCTTAGTATTCCCGCAATCGATATCTTACTTCAATCATGCAGGTGTAGACCCACCCAAAACATATTAAATATTAGGTGGAAACCTGATTCTAGCTCAAAATCCAACAAATGGCATTGTTAGAACGGAAAAATCGTATTACAGCTCGACATATCCGTTTCAACTAATCAGGGGACTT